>CM069866.1:68738215-69338215 GCA_036172795.1 Pelodytes ibericus
AAGTTAGAAAGCTTACCCCCCTTATTATTTTTTTTTAAAAAAAAAAGCTTTTTAAATATTGACCAGCTACCTTGTTCCTGGAAAAAAAAAGTCTAGTTAAAGGACAACTAGTGGTTTTTTTTTTTTTTTAACCCTTGCTACCTTCAGGCAAGCAAGGGTTAAAAAACATGTCCTGCCCGTCTGGAGTAAACCCAACGCGTATCTTAATAGATACACGTGGGTTTTCTCTCTGCTGTGTCTCACATCTTAAACACAGCAGCACGCCCAGCCAGTCATTAGAAGTACAAGAGAAATATAACGTGTTAATGTTCCTTTAAGACCTACAGTGTTAAAAGACAGTAATAATAATGCTTTGGGTGCAGTGTTATATTCTTGTAACCTTAACCAAAATGTAACCATCCCATCTTTTCACAAACAATAATAATCCTTTATTTCTATTTAATAATAACTCTTTAGGGTGACGTTCTCCATGTGCAAAGTCAATGTTGAAATTGAAAGAATCTTTATAACATCCAGAAACTTTAGACATAACCCCCTGGAAAATATGTATTGCAAGTTTGTACCAGTAAAATATTCCCTACCCTTTGAGGACAATTTTAATAAGAAAAAATAAGTTCTGTTTGACTGAAAGATTGCATCAAGTCTAAATGAATTCAACTAAAGTACCTTACTGCGCCCTCTTTGCTCCCTGTAGCTCTATTAAAGGGCTGACATGTTTAGAATCTTCGGTGAGATCTCCAATCACCGGACCTCAAGGTTCTAAACAATATGTCTGCCCCCTGATGGAGTTATGCAGGGGGAAGATGGCCCAATAAGGTATTTTAGTTGTATTCTTTTATAAAAAACATATTTTATTTACAACGTCTAGACATGATGCTAGCTTTTTATTAAGCATGTTTTTTTTTCAAGTTCTGTCCTTTAACTTTGTTTATTAAAGTAACAGTGTTTTACATTAAAAATCTTGTGGCATTCAATGATGTTAATCCTTCCATTTTTCACTATTGTCTCCTTTTTTTAAAAAAAAATAAAAAATTATATTCTACCTTTTTGATTTTATTTCAGCCATATTTGCAGTATTTTCTACATGTATGATCTCTCCTAACTTTTTAATCCTCTCCCTTTTTAATGCCTTATGTCCTGTTCTTGCAGTTATTCGAACCAGTCAGTTGTACATACACATATCTCCTTGCTGATCAGAAGACCAAGGAGGCCGTACTGATTGATCCCGTGCTGGAAACGGCAAATCGGGATGCTAAATTAATCAAGGATCTGGGGCTGAACATGATCTATGCAGGTAATAACTATGTCCTCGTCAGAACTGAAAGGAGAAATAGAGACTACAGAACTGAGGGGTGGAAAGGGGGAGAAAGAGAGACTACAGAACCAAGGGGGGAAAGGGGGAGAAAGAGAGACTACAGAACCAAGGGGGGAAAGGGTGAGAAAGAGAGACTACAGAACCGAGGGGTGAGAAAGAGAGACTACAGAACCGAGGGGTGAGAAAGAGAGACTACGAAACCGAGGGGTGAGAAAGAGAGACTACAGAACCGAGGGGTGAGAAAGAGAGACTACAGAACCGAGGGGGGAGAAAAAGACTACAGAACCAAGGGGGGAAAGGGGAAGAAAGAGAAACTACAGAACCAAGGGGGGAAAGGGGTGAGAAAGAGAGACTACAGAACCGAGGGGTGAGAAAGAGAGACTACGAAACCGAGGGGTGAGAAAGAGAGACTACAGAACCGAGGGGTGAGAAAGAGACTACAGAACCGAGGGGTGAGAAAGAGACTACAGAACCGAGGGGGGAGAAAGAGACCACAGAACCGAGGGGGGAGAAAGAGACCACAGAACCGAGGGGGGAGAAAGAGAGACTACAGAACCGAGGGGTGAGAAAGAGACTACAGAACCGAGGGGTGAGAAAGAGACTACAGAACCGAGGGGGGAGAAAGAGACCACAGAACCGAGGGGGGAGAAAGAGACCACAGAACCGAGGGGGGAGAAAGAGAGACTACAGAACCGAGGGGTGAGAAACAGAGACTACAGAACCGAGGGGTGAGAAAGAGACTACAGAACCGAGGGGGGAGAAAGAGACCACAGAACCGAGGGGGGAGAAAGAGACCACAGAACCGAGGGGTGAGAAAGAGAGACTACAGAACCGAGGGGTGAGAAAGAGAGACTACAGAACCGAGGGGTGAGAAAGAGAGACTACAGAACCGAGGGGTAAGAAAGAGACTACAGAACCGAGGGGTGAGAAAGAGAGACTACAGAACCGAGGGGTGAGAAAGAGAGACTACAGAACCGAGGGGTAAGAAAGAGACTACAGAACCGAGGGATAAGAAAGAGACTACAGAACCGAGGGGTGAGAAAGAGAGACTACAGAACCGAGGGGTGAGAAAGAGACTACAGAACCGAGGGGTGAGAAAGAGAGACTACAGAACCGAGGGGTAAGAAAGAGAGACTACAGAACTGATTTGCAATTGCAATTCTATATTAAACATGTCAATTATACCAGGGGAGAGCATTATAAACGACAATAAAATATTCAGACTTTGTCCTGTGTGTTTTATTGATCATAAAAAGTGGTTTGCGATGTATCTGCTGTAAAGTTTATCATCTGCACATTGCGCCCTATAAACTGACCAGTGTCTGTAAAACTGATGTCATCTGGGCCCCGAGCTGGCAGAACAAGGGGTAATTTAACTCGCTATAATGGCACTAAAAATGGAAGGTAGTGGATCCCAGATGTCCATTTGTGGCCCTTCAGCTATTTCTGAACCACAACTCCCATGGTTCTCTGCTTGTAGTGGGGTTATGGGACTTGTAGTTAGAGCAGCTGCGGCACGGCAGATCCTGTCTATCATCCCAGACCGGTTTAACCCTTTGTTTGGCACAGCAAACTATTTCCTGATGTCTGGGCTTAAGTGATGGGAGTTCTGTGCCACCTTATATTATTTTATAATAATACTTAGGCCCTGACAGGACTTAGTATTGCATAGTTGCCAACATCGGCCATGTTTCCAGGGGACACATATTTGTTCCACATGCTGCAGAAAGAGCATGCAAAGTGCAGCCCGGCAGTATGTAGGATGGATATACGCACAGACACAATCCAATTAATTAATCAGGGTGGAGATCTCATAGGACCTACCATGATTAATTAATTGGATTGTGTCTGTGCGTATATCCATCCTACATACTGCTGGGCTGCACTTTGCATGCTCTTTCTGCAACATGTGGAACAAATATGTGTCCCTGGAAACATGGCCGATGCTGGCAACTATGGTATTGTAATCAGGAAGGATACATTGAGATTTCTCACGTTTTCAAGGATGTCCTCTTCATAAAGGGGGAATAACCCCTCCCCCCCCAAAAAAAAAACCCCCCACCAAGACGAATTCTGCATCATTAAATTGTCTATTCACCTGTACTCCTAGCTGCACTGTTTAAAAGATATGTAGGTTTAATGGCCTGAAAGAAAAACAAACTCAGAGCCTGCCATTATACAGAGCAACTGGTGCGTAGTCATCGGTATGTGGGTGCGCGAAGTATGTATTAAAGCGCCTCTCCCAAAGCCTAGCTGCAAGGAATTAATTATTGGGGGTTTCTGAAAGAAATCCCACCGACTATTAAGTACTTGCTGACACTTTTCTGTGCAGGTGTATTTAAAACATAACCCCCAATGAACCTGTGGGTCCTTGGCTCCATGTAAAGATTCAGTCCTGTCTCCTCTCCAGCCAACACCCACTGCCATGCCGATCACATCACAGGGACTGGGGTGCTTAAGAAGCTGCTTCCCGGCTGCAAGAGCGTCATTTCCAAGCACAGCGGGGCCTTTGCTGACATCCACATAGAGGAGGGGGACGAAATCAAGTTTGGGAATTTTGTGAGTATCCGAGAACTTCTCCTTTTGTAATGGACACTGTCACCTTCTGTTGATATCTCTATGAGAGCTAGTAGTGAGTCAGTATTTTCTTTGGACAGTAGATTTGAATTTTTTGCTCGGTGTCCATATCTCCCCCTTTTTTGGGTGGGAGCAGATTTTTTAACCTTATCTTCACCCCTACAGTCGTGATGGCTAGAGTTGAGCGGACACCTGGATGTTCGGGTTCGGCTGAACTTCGAAAAAATGTCCGTGTCCGTGCTCGAACTTGACCCGAACCCCATTGAAGTCAATGGGGACACGAACTTTTGGCCACTAAAATGCCTCTAAAAAAAGTCCTGGAAAGGGCTAGAGGGCTGCAAAAGGAAGTAAAATGTGGGTAAGAGTGTCCCCATTCATACGAATAGGTCAATTGACCTATTCGTATGAATGGGGACTCTATTTTGGTTTATAGAAAGCCAATAGCATTACATACAATGTATATGTATGTAATGCTATGGGCTTTCTGATTGGCTGCCCTGCAGCCTTTCAGAACGCGCCATTAAATCGCCGAACCCCAAACTCCAACCCGAACATACAGTGAAATGTTCGGGACCGGGGCAATCTCTGGCATCTCTGACTTGAGCAAAGCTCGACAAACATGCCATACCCAGATTTGGTGAACCAATACCACTTCCAAGTAAGCCCTCCCCTGTCCAGCTGACCCCAGGATTTAGCAAACCCAGACCTAACTAACTCTTGTTTGACTGCAGTTAATGTTTACCGACTGTGGGCAATAGGAGTTGTAGGTTTGCTATTGATGGGGGGGAAATTCCAGTGTTAACTCCCTGATGTGTCTCCGCTATCCCTGTTTCTCCGTAGGGCAGCAAATCCAGGAGTGGCGCTACTATATAAATGAATTATGCGGATGCTTAAGGCCCCTGCTTCCTTAGGCAGTCCCCACAGCCCCTAAAATGAAGGGAGATAGTTACAGAGAGGTGGAGGCAAATAGTGTATAGAGGGATCCACAGCTGGGGTTTTTTTTTTTTTCCCAGTTATGGCATCCAAAAACTTAGGTGATAATGCTGGACTCCATGTAAGGCCCACAATGCTCCAGTCCCTCTGGTATTACAATTTGTTGAAGCTATTGTTTTTCTTTCCTCCCAGGCACTGGAGGCTCGATCCACTCCAGGCCACACCGATGGCTGCCTGACTTATGTACTGAACGACAAGAGCATGGCGTTTACCGGTGATGCGCTTCTTATCCGAGGATGCGGCCGCACTGACTTTCAGCAGGGTACGTGCCCAGTGTTCTGTGCAAGGGGGTAAAATGGCAAGAGGGAGAGTGAGGGATGTCCGTTTCCCCCTAGGTTGCTCTTTCTTCCTTTTTTTTTATTTATTTAACAATAACTTTCCGTAAATAAAGAGTTTTTTTTTTTTTTTACAAGGATTATTGATTAGTTTATTTAACCAGTTAGATTATTTGTTTTTATTGATCTTCTTGCAGGCAATCCCAGTATTCTGTACCACTCTGTGCACAGCAAGATATTTAGCCTCCCGGACAGCTGCTTGCTCTATCCTGCTCACGACTATACAGGTCAGTACACCCAGGGTGACCCCCGACGCATCCTATCATTTCTCTTTTATGAAGTCTGTTTATAGAGGCCAATGGCCAATTTGTAAAGATAAAAATAAATTTAAATGGGTCTGTGGAGTCTCCTGCTTATGACATCACCTGGTGGCCTGGGATGTAAATCACACATTTCCCATGGAACATTAGTGGATTTGCATACCAAGTCATGGGAAATGGGGTGAGCGCGGGAATGGCAGGTACTGGAATTTGTTTACAAAACTCGTCATTTAAAACTTGAAGGACTGACTGACATACAAAACATGTAACATTTGTGCACAGTGTTAAGCTATCTTAATGACACAGGACGAAAAAACAAACAAAATAATAATAACATCAAATCCAGTGTGATATTTTGCATCTTTACGGACCTTGGGGATGTTTGTTAATCATGTCAGCCCCCCCCCCCCTTCTTCATCCTGCGCCTCGCTTAATTACTAGTTTCCAGACCTGACGCATTTCGCAGACTGTGCAAATTCCCCAGAGGTTAATATATAAACAAGAATAGTGAGTCAAAATGAATATTATGGGCGACGGGATGGAGATAGCTATGATGCAGATCAACATGGCGTCCGTGTGAACGCAAGCGAGCGGGGACGCACATTATTAGCAATATGGCTGCTCAGTGAGGCATTTGGTCTATTTTGTCTTTTTTTTTTTTTTTTCACAAAATGATATCTACTTGTCAGGATATTGTTACGCGTGAGTCTTCAGTTACTTTGGATATTAGTATTCTCGGTGTCCGAACCATTTACCAATTATTAGACATTACTATTGTCCACATTACACTGTTTGTTCTGTATCACGGCTACCGGCCAAGCTGGTACGTACACATTTTTCTGTGAGCAGAGACCCTGCTGTATTCGTTATTAGGTCTATTCCATTCCTGAAGGGGATATAATTAACCCTTTAAAGTGTTTTTTTATTTTTTATTTATATAGAATTTTTTTTCAAGATCTTTTCAATGTATGCTCTTATATTTTTTTTTTTTTTATTTTTTTTTTTTATGGTACTAATTATTGCATTTTGAGACAGTTTTGGTTAAACAAGTGTGGGCTTACAGTAACAATAGTACAGGAAAGCAGAGTAACATAGAAACATAGTATGTTTAGTTAGATAAGAACCATTTGGCCCATCTAGTCTGCCCAATTTCAGCCTAAAAATATTTCCTATATCTAAGTCTGCCTTATGTCTGTCCCGCATATTTTTAAATTCCTTCACTGTGTTTTTACTTCTACCACTTCTGCTGGAAGGCTATTCCATACATCCACTACCCTCTCAGTAAAGTAATACTTTCATTAGTCCCTGGCCTTATCTTATATCTAGGATAGCCTTATACCTATCCCATGCATGCTTAAACTCCTTCACTCTATTAACCTCTACCACTTCTACTGGAAGACTATTCCATACATCCACTACCCTCTCAGTAAAGTGATACTTTCATTAGTCCCTGGTCTTATCTGATATCTAGGATAGCCTTATACCTATCTTATGCATGCTTAAACTCCTTCACTGTATTAACCTCTACCACTTCTACTGGAAGACTATTCCATGCATCCACTACCCTCTCAGTAAAGTAATACTTTCATTAGTCCCCGGCCTTATCTTATATCTAGGATAACCTTATACCTATCCCACGCATGCTTAAACTCCTTCACTATATTAACCTCTACCACTTCTACTGGAAGACTATTCCATTCATCCACTACCCTCTCAGTAAAGTAATACTTTCATTAGTCCCTGGTCTTATCTTATATCTAGGATAGCCTTATACCTATCCCATGCATGCTTAAACTCCT
This sequence comes from Pelodytes ibericus, assembly GCA_036172795.1. Taxonomy (NCBI): domain Eukaryota; kingdom Metazoa; phylum Chordata; class Amphibia; order Anura; family Pelodytidae; genus Pelodytes; species Pelodytes ibericus. The sequence goes on from CM069866.1 coordinate 68,745,495, forward strand.
TCACTGTATTAACCTGTACCACTTCTGCCGGCAGACTATTCCATACATCCACTACCCTCTCAGTAAAGTAATACTTCCTGATATTACATTTAAATCGTTGCCCCTCTAATTTAAGACTATGTCCTCTAGTTGTGGTAGTTTTTCTTCTTTTAAATATACTCTCTTCCTTTACTGTGTTGATTCCCTTTATGTATTTAAATGTTTCTATCATATCCCCCCTGTTACGTCTTTCCTCCAAGCTATACATGTTAAGATGCTTTAACCTTTCCTGGTAAGTTTTATCCTTCAACCCATGAACCAGTTTCGTAGCCCTTCTCTGAACTCTCTCCAAAGTATCAATAAATATCCTTCTGGAGATATTATATAGAAATGTTGCATTATTTTATCATGAATCTCCTCTTGTCATACCCTTTCCCTTCAGTTTCCCTTTCATGATGTCTGTAAAGATGCACTTTATTGGATTGCATTTTCTGCTATTCATTTTTATTTTATTTTAAAGGAGTACAGTATTTGTTTTCTCATTTGCATTTCAGGCCACAGGTGATGTCATAAGCTGGAGACTCCACAGACACATTTAAAACCTGTATTTTGCCATATTATATTATCCGTTTTTTGCTTGCAGGTCACATCGTACAGATCATTTTTGATTCACAGGATACACAATGCTTAGATTCACAGAGGTCCTTTAATGACTCTGTAAGGGAGAGCGAGGAAGTTTTAAGGCAATAACTTACCGATATCATGTAGCGCTGGTCTAAAAATATTATTTTGGACACCGTAGGTAGAATCTGGGGTAGATGCCATTTGTTGCTGGGTCTGTGATGGACAGATCTATTGATATCCCTATGGACCTTCTTAGACCTCCCCTGCAACTCACCTTTTTGGTGAAAAACCCCCTGTTATCTGTCCGAAGCAAGTGTAAGAAGAATGAAACCACCAAAGCTTGCAGAGCACGGTTGGATCTTGAGAAGGTCTGGTTCTTGATAGCTAGTTCCACTGACCGTTCAGCATTTGATCTTCGCACAGGTCAGACGGTCACGTCTGTCGAGGAGGAGAAACGGCTGAACCCTCGGCTGACCAAAAACGAGGAGGAGTTTGTGAACATTATGAAGAATCTGAATTTGAAGAGACCGGCCCAGATAGGTATGAGTGGGTATATACTGCCCTCTGATGGCCATTTTCAACGTACAATAAAATCATTTTTTTAAGGGAAAAAAAAAAAAATATGGAGGTCTGTTTAACCCTTTCAGGCCCCGTGATTTCAGTCTGGCGCTACATTTTCATTGTGACTTAAATTCCTGTAATTTAAAAAAAAAAAAAAAAAATTAAATTCAAAGGCCTGAAAGGTTTTTAATTGAAAGAATGCAGCGTGTGTAGACATTTTAACCCCTTAGTGACAAATCACGTATATGTCCTGGATCACGGTAAAATGCATTTAGGATCTGGCGTTCAATTTACGCTATGATTTAAAAGCACCGCGACTTTCCTGAAAGCTCTATCCAGGAAAGTGAATGGCTGCCGATCCGCCCGATTGCTGTGACGGCCAATCTCATCGATTGGCGGTTAAAAATGGCATGCTAGTGATATCGGTCACTGGCCTGTCAATCATGCTCCCAAAGCCAATAAAAAACTGGTTGGGGCGTTTGAGAATGCCTCTGGATTGAGGCAGGCCTGGAACACCCAAAAATGGAGCAGTCTGAGACTACAGTTACTGGGGACTGGCTGTCCCAGAAACGGCAAACAGGATTTGACAAACCTAGGGGCTTGTCACAATCCACAGACCCACCAGCCCCCCAAATTCAGGGGATGAATGGAGTGGGTTGATCCTGGTTGCCACGATCTGAAGGTCCCCTAGAGACAGTCAGCAACTATGCAGGCAAAAAGAAAAGCCCAGACTAACCCTAGATCTAAATTAAGATATTTAGATATTATACCTAGGGATACACTTTTAGGGTTACAGATGGGTTAGTGCTAAGGTTAGGGTTAGATAATTAGGATTGGGTTCAAGAGGTCACTGTAGGAAAAAATATCTAGAATGTGCAAAAAACTTGAAAACATGCTATTTCTAAACTCAGGACAGATATTAGAAACTATTTAGATTGGGTCTTTTTTTTTTTTTTACAGTTTTGTAAATTTTATAAAAGATTCTTCAGATCAAAGTTAGAATTTTTTTTTTATATATAGTAAATAATGCTCTTCTCTTAAGAAAACCCTTCTCATGCCGATTAAAGCACTATAAAATATGTGAAAAATGACTGCTAAATATGAACTCTGCAGAAGTGTTAAAACAGCTTCTCAGAGGGTAAGGCACTGAACAAAATAGTCCGGTCACCAAGGGGTTAAATTACACAGAATTGTCAAGTACTTATGTGTGTTGTAACCCATATGCAGTATATACAATGACCACCAGGTGTCCCTAAGTCTTTAAAACCATTTCACTGTGTCCTATTGGGACTCAATGTATATGTTGGTTCTGTTAAAAGCTGCCCATGTATGTGCTTGTTTATCATACTCTCTAATTACACTTACTCTTAACAAAAGCAGAGAGTTCCAAAGGGCCGACGAGCAAGTGGAAATTCAACTATATATTGACATTTCTTGTAAAGATGTTGACTGGTATTTTTTTTTTTTATTTATATATTTTTTTATATCTTCGAAGTACAGATATGGACTTTAAATTGTCCTCCTGGGATCCATAGTCTAGACAGGGCTTGACCAAACAAAGGAATCCTGGTCGTTAAAAACCTTCCAATGGCTCCTAACTAGAGGTGACACCTGGATGTTCGGGTTCGGCCGAACTTCGAAAAAATGTCCGGGTCCGTGTTTGAACTTGACCCCGAACCCCATTGAAGTCAATGGGGACATGAACTTTTGGCCACTAAAATGCCTCTAAAAATGTCCTGGAAAGGGCTAGAGGGCTGCAAAAGGAAGTAAAATGTGGGTAAGAGTGTCCCCATTCATACGAATAGGTCAATTGACCTATTCTTATGAATGGGGACTCTATTTCGGTTTATAGAAAGCCCATAGCATTACATACAATGTAATCGGCGAACTCCAACCCGAACATACAGTGAAATGTCCGTGTTCGGGTCCGGGGTCCAAAAACCGTAATGTACGGTACGAACCCGAACAGTGTGGTTCGGGTTCGCTCAACACTACTCCTAACCCTTTCCATCATTTTGCATAAAACTCTACAGATCTTTAATTCCCCTGGCTCCTAAAAATAACCAAGCTGGCTCCTCAATTGCTCCGATTGGCAGCTTAAATCTCCAAATATGGGTCAGGCCCAGCCTAGTGGGATCTACTGCACTTCACTGTCTCACAGTGAAGACCTTAAAATGGGTTATAAGGTTCAGATGGGTGCCTGCAACTCTGGGCCTGGATGACTCAAGACTCCCATGTTGCAGCTAGGATGACCCCAACTCTGTTTTATTCAGGGGCACCTGTGACAAATGCACACCCCAGGGCCGTAGTCGGTAAACTATAGACGGGTGCTCAATCTTTATTCTACCCAATACAGCCCAGCAGTGTTCTAAGATTTTAATTAACTATTTATTGAAATTGTGCTCTGAGGGCCTATTGCATCACTCCCTCTGTATCTTGCATAACCCCGTAAAACTTTCTAATCTGTTTTTTTTTTATTCATTTATTTCTATTCTTCACTGAAAACACCAATTCTCTGTCCCTTACTGTGCATGTCTATCTGTATTCTGTGAATTTTCACATCTCCTTTTTTTAAAATTTATTTTAATTTGGCCTTCCTCAGATATTGCTGTGCCTGCCAACCTGAAATGCGGCATCCAGGACGAGTAGTGACATCACCAATTCCACGATGACCTCACAAAATCCGCAGCAGGCCGATTCTCAACCACAGTCCTAGTCTCTTTGTCTGTTTTTGAAGATGCAAAAAAAAAGCAAACAAACAAAAAACAAAACAAACTGTTTCTAGGATTTTTTTTTTTTTAGTGCGGGATTCTGATCAATCACAAGTTAACAAACATTATTGAAACAAATTAAAATGTTTACTGTGATAATATTTGTTTTGGATACACCTGATTACCTCATTTTTACCTTTCTACATGTCTTTTATAATATCTTTCCTACGTGGAGAGATTATAAACTAGCCATAAGGACACGTCTCTGTATATATGTATATGGTTTTGCCAGTAAAATGTTGATCTACTCCATTTTGTACTGTCATTCGTCATTCCAAAGCTGCTACTTGATTGGTCCAGAGTGGCCACGCCTTTTTTTTTTTTAAAGAGACGGTAACCCATACGATGCGAGGATCCGTGGGGGAATACAATTTTTGACTTTTGCAATAAGACGAAAGGGTTACTTTTTTACTGGACCAGTCTATGGGGTGTAGATCTTTTAAGAGTTTACACTTACAACCTATGGATCTAACAGAGGCCACTTAATAAAAATCACCCACACAGCTTAATTAGGTTATTTAGGTTAATAAAAATAAATTACCGTTTTAAAATAAGACTTGGTGAAAGAAGAGATTAAACGATTTAAATAAAAAATAAAAAAAAGAAGTCAATCCAGAAGTACAGGTTCCAAAACTTCTGCAAACCTCTATTTACTGGATGTAGAGTGTGTCCTTCCCTGTGTAGCTCCACCTACAGTGTCCCAAAAAGTACTGCACCATTTAAAGTAAAGAAAGAGAAACAGATCAGTTTTGACCTCTAAAACTGCGAATAAGATGTAATAGAATGTTGGTGTCGCTATAGCAACAGACTCCTCCCCTTCCTGGCTCTGAATTTAGAAGCCCCTGTGAAATTATTTTCAATGTACAAATACAGGAGAATTGTAATTTAAAAATAGTATAAATAAGTGCGTTTCACATATATTATTTAACACATGTACAACATACAGAAAATAAGCTGGGGGGGGGGGGGGGGGGGCACTCTACACCCTCCCCCAGTCCATGGTTAATTATTGTCCTCGTGCAAAATAGATCAATCCGGTTTCTGTAACTGTCCTTTCAGGAGAGGTTCTGCTAAAGTGTTAACTGGATCACATTATAGAAGACAAAGGTTTGGCAGCTGTTTATCAACAAAGAACAAAAATAAGTTAATCAAGTGCTCTCTAGAGTAAACATACCCTTGGGCAGTAAAACAGCATGATCAATACATTAGTAAAGTTCCCATGCTTGCTTGATTGTATAACTCTTTAATGGAGGCGGACATCTTCGGTCACATGATGGAAGATCTGACTCAAGATTCTAAACAACATGTCCGCCCCCTGATAGAGCTATACAGAGCAAAGATTCTAAACAACATGTCCACCCCCTGATAGAGCTATACAGAGCAAAGATTCTAAATAACATGTCCGCCCCCTGTTCGAGCTATACATAGCAAAGATTCTAAACAACATGTCCGCCCCCTGATAGAGCTATACAGAGCAAAGATTCTAAACAACATGCCCGCCTCCCTGATAGAGCTATACATAGCAAAGATCCTAACTAACATGTCCGCCCCTGATAGAGCTATACAGAGCAAAGATTCTAAACACCATGTCCGTCCCCTGATAAAGCTTTTTAATTTTAAAATCTCTACACTTGATGCAATTTAATTAACCCTTTCCTGCCTGTAGGACGTTCTATGCCGTCCTACTTTTTAGTGCCTAGAGGCTTGTAACACGGCATAGACCGTCCTGCATGTTACAGCTCATGGCGGCTCCCCACGATGAGCTGTGCTGAGGATCCCGCCGCAGGGACATGTAACGAACACTCAAACCGAGCGTCCGCTACATCTGCCGGAACTTCCAGGTATCGCGGGATGACGGCAGGGACCGACGGGGTCTATAGAGACCCTGATCTGGGTCCCTGCTTGTATGTTCCTGGCTGCTGATCACCAAGTGATCGTCGACCAAGAACACAAAGGCGCCAGTTTGGTTCTTTGGTCGTTAAGGACCAAAACACCAAGCGGCGCGAAGGGGTTAAACATAAAAACCTTTTGTACCAACCGTTGTCCTTTAAATGAATACAGGGTAATAAACAAGTGGCGGGAGCCTTAGGGGTTAGATTTCCCCGAACTGTGGAGACAGACAGACATACTGCTGTGTATGAAGTAGACAGTCTGAGGATGAAAAGAGCCAAACAATGTAAGTGTTTTTAATTTGCCTGGGTAGGTAACTCCACAGACACAGTGTTACTTGCAGAGCAAGTTTTTTCAGCTGGATACATCCTGCAACAGCCAACAGGTCTAATAAATATCATCTCCACAGCTTACTAGGATTGTAACCCAGTCGTTATATTACCCGCAGTCCAGTAAGAAATGGATAGGATTTGAGACTTATGTTAAGTCTAAAAAACCAATGACTGGACTAATATTTGTTTATTTGAAGGGAAGGTGGGGGGATCCTAACCAAGACAGAAAAACTCACACTTTGTGGCCTTGGGGCAGACCATGGAATCAGAGGCCACCAATAACGGTTACCAGAGCGGCCATTTTCTTTTAAGGGACACATGTAACTTTTAGATTCTGCATATAATTCATATGTTTTGAGAGGGAAATCAATTAATTTAAGTAGTTCCGATGGGTCCCTAGGGATACACTTGCATTTTAGAGGCAGGATGGAACAAAAACCTGCAGATGTGCACTCTGTACAGGCTCCTGTGCAATATATACACCGATCAGCCATAACACGATCACTGACTGGTGGCAAGCCGGCGGAGGCAGTGTGATGCTTTGGACTGACATGGGGCAAGCCGGCGGAGGCAGTGTGATGCTTTGGACTGACAGGTGGCAAGCCGGCGGAGGCAGTGTGATGCTTTGGACTGACAGGTGGGAAGCCGGCGGAGGCAGTGTGATGCTTTGGACTGACATGGGGCAAGCCGGCGGAGGCAGTGTGATGCTTTGGACTGACAGGCGGCAAGCCGGGGGAGGCAGTGTGATGCTTTGGACTGACAGGTGGCAAGCCGGCGGAGGCAGTGTGATGCTTTGGACTGACAGGTGGCAAGCCTGCGGGGGCAGTGTGATGCTTTGGACTGACAGGCGGCAAGCCGGCGGAGGCAGTGTGATGCTTTGGACTGACAGGTGGCAAGCCGGCGGAGGCAGTGTGATGCTTTGGACTGACAGGTGGCAAGCCTGCGGGGGCAGTGTGATGCTTTGGACTGACAGGTGGCAAGCCGGCGGAGGCAGTATGATGCTTTGGACTGACAGGTGGCAAGCCGGCGGAGGCAGTGTGATGCTTTGGACTGACAGGTGGCAAGCCGGCGTAGGCAGTGTGATGCTTTAGACTGACAGGAGGCAATCTGGCAGAGGCAGTGTGATGCTTTGGACTGACAGGTGCCTAGCCGGCGGAGGCGGTGTGATGCTTTGGACTGACAGGTGGCAAACCGAAAGAGGTGGTGTGATGCTTTGGGCAATGTTCTGCTGGGAAACCTTGGGTCCTGCCATTCATGTGGATGTTACTTTGACACATACCATCTACCTAAGCATTGTTACAGACCATGTACACCCTTTCATGGAAACGGTATTCCCTGATGGCATTGGCCTCTTTCAGTAGGAGAATGCACCCTGCCACAAAGCAAAAATGGTTCAGGAATGGTTTGAGGAACACAACAGCGAGTTCAAGGTGTTGACTTGGCCTCCAAATTCCCCAGATCTCAATCCAATCGAGCATCTGTGGGATGTGCTGGACAAACAAGTCCGATCCCTGGAGGCCCCACCTCACAACTTACTGGACTTAAAGGATCTGCTGCTAACGTCTTGGTGCCAGTTACCCCAGCACTCCTTCAGAGGTCTAGTGGAGTCCATGCCTCGACGGGTCAGGGCTGTTTTGGCATCAAAAGGGGAGCTACACAATATTAGGCAGGGGGTCATAGTGTTATGGCTGATCGGTGTGTATGTACACATTAAAATGTATACGGGTTAAAAATAGAAGACAAATTGCAGAGAAAATGGCTACTCAATCGTTTATTAATATTTTTATTTAGTTTTACTTTATAATAAATTAAACTTCTTTTTTTTACTTCTATAGGAGGTCTTTGGCCGATGTTCATGCCTATTCAAGATCACTTTGGTGATCATGAATTTAAAAGTAATCCTGAATTTGGTGCTCTTGAATGTCCGAAGGAATTGGAACTGTACTCACAAACAATTAGCTTAGTTCTAATTAAGTACCTTAAAACTCTGATCGTTTTACAAGATTTCCCTTGCTGAACAAAAAGTGTCTTCACTGAAGATCTACGAGTGTTTTATTACTGTGTGAGTGTTTTGTTACTGAGTGAGTGTTTTATTACTGTGTGAGTGTTTTGTTACTGAGTGAGTGTTCTATTCCTGTGTGAGTGTTTTGTTACTGAGTGAGTGTTTTATTACTGTGTGAGTGTTCTGTTACTGAGTGAGTGTTCTATTACTGAGTGAGTGTTCTATTAATGTGTGAATGTTCTATTACTGAGTGAGTGTTCTATTAATTTGTGAGTGTTCTATTACTGTGTGAGTGTTCTATTAATATGTGAGTGTTCTGTTACTGCATGAGTGTTCTGTTACTGTGTGAGTGTTCTATTACTATGTGAGTGTTCTGTTACTGTGTGAGTGTTATATTCCTGTGTGAGTGTTCTGTTACTGTGTGAGTGTTCTATTAATGTGTGAGTGTTCTGTTACTGTGTGAGTGTTCTATTAATGTGTTAGTGTTCTGTTACTGTGTGAGTGTTTTATTCCTGTGTGTGTTCTATTAATGTGTGAGTGTTCTATTCCTGTGTGAGTGTTCTGTTACTGTGTGAGTGTTCTATTAATGTGTGAGTGTTCTGTTACTGTGTGAGTGTTCTATTCCTGTGTGAGTGTTCTGTTACTGTGTGTGTGTTCTATTAATGTGTGAGTGTTCTATTAATGTTTGAGTGTTCTATTCCTGTGTGAGTGTTCTGTTACTGTGTGAGTGTTCTATTAATGTGTGAGTGTTCTGTTACTGTGTGAGTTTTCTATTCCTGTGTGAGTGTTCTGTTACTGTGTGTGTGTTCTATTAATGTGTGAGTGTTCTATTAATGTGTGAGTGTTCTATAAATGTGTGAGTGTTCTGTTACTGTGTGTGTGTTCCCTAGTTATCTCTGGTTGCTGATCATGGGAGGGGGGGGGCTGTGACTATCTGAATTAGTTTCTGTTTGAAGGAGAACTGAGCTCAGGGAAGCTCACTCTCTATCATACCCCTGTTATAGTAAAATAGAGCTTGCCTTTTACACAAAGGGATTAAACAGGCTTTTGTTAAGAGAAATAAGAGAGAGAGAGAGAGAGCAGGGGACTGCCTGTGGCTCTCCAGCTGCTGTGGACTCCTAATCCCATTATTCTGGGCCAGCCATGAGAGAGTGGGAGTTTGGATGAAGTTTTCTCCCCTGGAGGGGGATGATGTGGGTGAAACTGAAGGTTAGATAGAGGGGGGAGGAGTGTGATTTGGAGGGGCAGGGCTTTACCCAGTACAGTCACTTGTGAATCATTAGCTCTGTCAGTCACTGTGCTTGTGGTGTGATAGAGATACAGTAGCAGTGAGTAGGAGCACTCACATTCTCAGGGTGGGCTGTGTGAGGAAGACTTTGCCCCCTGGTACAGAGATCAAGGGACTTGGAACAGGAACTTTGCAGGTAAGAGGCAAACTGTGTGATGTAACCCTGTATAGAGTCAGGCAGCCTGCCTCTCACAGCATCTGTCTGTGTTAAGCCTGCTGCTTACAGGTGTGTATACATGAGGATATCTCTATACAGGTGTGTATACATGAGGCTATCTTTATATAGGTGTGTATACATGAGGATATCTTTATATAGGTGTGTATACATGAGGCTATCTCTATACAGGTGTGTATACATGAGGATATCTTTATATAGGTGTGTATACATGATGCTATCTTTATATAGGTGTGTATACATGAGGCTATCTTTATATAGGTGTGTATACATGAGGCGATCTTTATACAGGTGTGTATACATGAGGCTATCTTTATATAGGTGTGTATACATGAGGCTATCTTTATATAGGTGTGTATACATGAGGCTATCTTTATATAGGTGTATATACATGAGGCTATCTTTATATAGGTGTGTATACATGAGGCTATCTTTATATAGGTGTGTATACATGAGGCTATCTCTATACAGGTGTATATACATGAGGCAATCTCTATGTAGGTGTGTATACATGAGGCAATCTCTATGTCGGTGTGTATATTAGGCTATCTCTATGTCGGTGTGTATATATGAGGCTATCTCTATACAGGTGTATATGCATGAGGCTATTTCTATATAGGTGTGTATATATGAGGCTATCTATATACAGGTGACTAACATATGTCACTGTCTGCTATGGATATGTGGTATCTAAGTGACTGCAAATGGTGTGCTGGTATAGTACGTGGGTGTAAAGCCTTTTCTATAGGTGCCTTCAGACTCTATGCAGGTGTTGGACCTGTTCTATAGGTTTCTTCAGACTGTGTGCAGAAGTTGGACCTTTTCTATAGGTTTCTTCAGACTGTGTGCAAGTGTAGGACCTGTTCTGAAGGTGCCTTTAGATTGGATGCAGCTGTTACAACTTCTATATAGGTGCCTTCTGACTATGTGCAGGTGTTGGACCAGTTCTATAGGTGCCTCCACACTGTGTGCAGGTGCAGGACCTTTTGTATAGGTACCTTCAGAATGTGTGCAGGGCCTTTTGTATAGGTGCCTTCAAACATTACCTGCTTCCTGGAGGTAGATCTCCAATGCATATACATGTTATCCATGTAGGATTGACATTAACAGGTGTGTACAGGTGTAGAATAAATCACCATAAATAGGTGTTAATTGAGTCATATAGCTGTGTACAGATATTGGAATAGTGGTGTAAACAGGCTAGCTATGTGACACATCTAGAGATATACAGTAGAACTATATACTGTAGCTATTTGCAGACGTTGTGTGTTGATATTGCTGTTATATAGGTGTTATCTGTATACTTTAGTTAGGTGTATACTCACAGTACTGATGGGATATGGAGTTATAGATGTTTTTGCAGCTGGTGTATTCACATTGGACTCTGTCAATGTGTAAATAGGTGATAATGTGAGATGTGGGTGGATCTTATATGTTTACTTTTAAAATGTCAGCAGACTCTTCAATGCATGCAGGTATCCATGTCCTCGTAAAGCTGTATGTCACCTAAACATTGCCGATACTGTGAATGTAAATAATCAAAAATATCACTGTGTCAGCAGAACTGCAACTGTGTCACCGAAACATTGTTTTTGCTGTGAATGTAGAGAATAAAATAATGACTGCAAATGATCTATACATTGTGTTAGCAAAATTGCAAGTAAATGTGTGTGTGTAAATGTCTCTATGTATTTGCTTGCAATTCTTCTAACACAGATCATTGTTCATTATTGGTTTTATTTTTACAATTTGTATATTTACTGTGTAATGAGTCCATTTAAGTAACACTTAATATGACTAGGGGGATATAATAATCCAGATCTATCCTCCCATTGCACAGAATGCTTGGGCTCTCTGGAAAAAAACACCAGGGTGAAAGACCTGCAATATTCTGCTTCTTGGGTCTGTCTGAGAGATATGGGAGTTGCAGTTCCAGGTTAGAGAGTCACTGTTCTCACAGGACAGGCTTGGCAACTATTTCTAAGCATGATGGGAATGGTAGTCCAGTGACTGCTGGCAGGCTGGTGTACCCCATCCACCTCTGTCCTAGGGCTATTCAGTTAATTGGACACTTGCCCAGGTCATGCGTCTGGCTTCTGAAGAGCCACAAAGCCACATGGTCCTGCTGTGTTGAAGGCCCTCAAGGCCCAGAAGCCGGCAAATGGGAGTGGGTAACCTGCTTTCGTTAGTGTCACCATGAACTCAAAGTAACTTGTAACTTTCCCACACTGGGGCAGACCCATCGTGTGCAATTCAGATAATCTCTCGTAGTAGAGCCTGGATGATTGGATCAGAATCTAGCTACATATCTTCCACGAAGGCCTAGCAAATGATTACTGTAACCTGAAAAAAAAACATGGATGCTGCCTTGTGCCTCAAGAGTCAATACAGGCAGATCTCCAGCTGAACCACAACTATGACTCTCAGTTTGCCTACGTCCAGCTGAACAGGGTCTCAATATCATAGGAATTAGAGTGGTTTATTAAAAATCCCTTAAAAGAGCTTCAGGGAAAGTCATGCGTTGGCAGCTATGGGCTGACATTTGCAGATGGGGCTTCCCTGATGACATCACTGGATGTCAGTGATGACGATGATCAGGGACCTTATCCGAAAAAAGCACCAGATGGGGCCTGACCACCATGGAGTCTAATTCATAACATATGAGCTGGTTAAGACTGGGACACGGCTCTTGTAGACTAGTGTAGAATCGGTACAATCCTCCGAATTTCCTGTTTGGCTCCTGTTGACGTTCATTAAGCCTTTCATCCTTCTAAGGTTGATAAAATGACTACCATTAAGTTGAATAATATCCCCTGGATGTGCTAGACTACAAGAGGATATGTGTCAAATGTATTGTTCTAATATTAAATATGATATCTTTTGGAGGAATTACAGTTCTCCCAGGTAGTACAGATATCCTCCCCCCCCCCCCCCCCCACCCCTTGGGTGGAAACAGGTGGCAGGCAGAAGAAACCATGTGCAAATGTGAAGATTAAATGATGCTTGTCTCTGCTTATACAAATTAGTGACAGGTAAATGCTTTTCCTCTCCCCTCCGCAGTCTTTTGCAATATTAATGCAAAACCTGTTTTAGACACAATCCTCTGTTGTCCAAAAAGTGCGGAGCCCCCTCGGGCTGATCGAGATCGAGACTAGAAGAGCATCCACTAAGAACAGATAGCTCTAATTAGGAAGATGCTTGTATACCATTACCTTATGTATAACCCTGTCTTGGAATCAGGTCTTGTGGTCGAACACATTTGGGATACAAGGTGTTTCAGTTCCAAATAGCTCCAGACTCCTTAAAGAAACTCCACCCCTTTTTTTTTAAATGTGTAATTTGCATATCAAGCCACATAGTGATGTCAGAAACAGGAGGCCCCACAGACACATTCGAAACCCGCTTTTCTCTTAATCTAGACATTTGTTTGGAAAGATCCTACTACCACACAGACTTTTTTTTCTCTCTCTACAAATACAAAGGAAAAAAAAGGAATCTTGGGTCAGCTCTTCCCTCACCTTACTAATCCGACCTAAGATTATAAACAAACTGTTCGGAGAGCAGACATGTTTGCGCCAAATAGGGGAGGTTTCTCTTATACGAAGCAAAGGGGGCTCAGTTATGCGCTAAAGCATTTGTATTTAAAATGTCTACACTTTCTTTTAAACAGAACTTTATTTCCCCCCCCCCCCCGACAGTTCCTCTTGGAGAGAGGGTCTTGAAGACCTCTTGACCTGTGTATTAAGGGGTTTGCTGGACCGCCATGCTACACTATTAATATTCTAAAGATAATATTACCAGTTTTACTGCTTGGGGGAGATCAAAGTCCTGAAATTTACTGTCTGTGACAGAACAAGACTGACTGCTCCAATAATAATGTTTATTACCCATGTGACCTCTGGAATAATCAGATGTTTGGGTACTTTTTGTGTTTGAGGGAAGTGTATTTCCGATAAGAGATGGCATTTGTTAAAACCAGGAAATTGTTTCTTACTTAGAGAAAACCCCCAGACTGTTACTATAACAGGTATATCTCTCTACGCCTTTATTAACCCCTGGAGGACCAAGGGCTATGACATCATACCAAACTGACCCTACGCATTTCACATTAGGAAAGAGCTGAGGAATACAATTCTCTTTTTTTTTCTTTACTTTACCAGGCTGTGTGGGTTAGCTAACAATATATAGTTTAGGTGGAACTGGCCCTTTACCTACCAAATTGGGATAACTGCATGCTATTTCGCTGGTATTGCAAGGATTAAAGGAGGGCAGATTTTGTAACTGAACTCCCTACAACACTCGACATCTAGGAAAGTGCTCTAGAAGCGCAATGCCATAAACTGATATATTTTTTTAAATTTAACTACAAGGAATTAGATACAGATCACAAAATAAGCTGGTGGGGAAGGAGAGAGACCCTATTATTTTGTATCTCATGGTAGAATTCAGTTACAACATTGATACATTATACCTAACTGATCCATAAACCAAATCACGGCATATCTCCATTTTTTTTTTACTAGAGGATTATCCACATTTACTGGGGAGGGTGGATTCCACAACTAAACTGCCCTGTCTATTTAATAACAATAAATACGCAAACAGTTACAAACTGCTGGTCGAGGGTCTTCCTTCCTGTCTCCACCCACTCCCTCCTCTCTATTATCCGTCTTTAGGCATCCCACTGACTCTCAGTCTGAGCTGAATTCAGAGAAGTGCTGTGATTTTTACAGCTGTTGACAGTATTCTGTTTACAGTATACAACTGATCTCCAAAGCACTACAAATATTTGCACGCAACCATTGTGTGGAATTGGATCGAAGGCCCAGTCACTATTAGGAGAAGGGTATTTTGAAAGTAACCTTACTGTATAATTCGTAGGATGTTCCAAACACCTTTTATAACCTTACAATTAGAACATGTATAAATATTTTAAATTTATATTTATAATAGACAAATCTGGGGCAGAGTTCTACAATCACCATAGAACCCGAAGGAATGTTCCTGCAGTTTTCACTGCTTTTAGAACCTTTGCCCCAATAGACACATAACCCCAACCAATTTCCCCAAACATCTTTGTCTATCAAAGTAAATAAAATAAAAATAAAAATATATATGTTAGTTTGCTTAGAGTGCTCTCCACCAAAATTGAACCCATAGATGCCTGAACGATCTCGGATAAGTTTAAATAACCTTGTAACCGGTACTGGAGTAGGGCAGATAATGATTGCACAAACAACGTACAAAGACAAATACAGCATTGGCAAATGAATGCAAAGATAGCAGATTCTGTTTTGCAGCTAGAAGAACTCGACTTTCAGCTATTCATTATTATTAAAATGTAGTTGATCTGGGGAGTGGTGAACCAGTAGAGTTGGTCTTGTCTTTTTATGGTTGTGTGGCTCAGATCCAGTGTCCTTTGTTAGTGGGACTGGGTTGTTTGTTATCATAATAGCATGCCTGTGCTTTTTATAACATGGGTGGACAGTTTTTTGCTGTCACTACCCTTAGAGCACCCTTGTAGAGAAATTGATGTTTGGCAACAGGGCCTGTGATAGTTGGGACATATAGAAAAAAAATAGGCAACTTTCCTTCATTTCAAATGCATAAACCACAACTCCAAAAATAAATAAGGAAAGTTATTAAATTGTTTATGTGCATACCTAGCTTAGTACTAAATTAGATTGCGCCAAGATGGCGGTTTTCACAGGTTTTAAACATGGCTACCGGGTGGGGTGTGTGATCTGTAACCGGTATTGTGTCTTCCACAAGGAAAACAAGGCACTCGCCTAGGGCGGCACTCGCCTAGGGCAGAACTTTGCCAGAGGGCGGCATTTTGCCAGAGGATGTTAAAGCACACTTCTGGTGCGCCAAACATTTTATGTTTATGCTTATAGTATCTGTGGCTAGTTATTTTTAGTGGCCAGGGAAATAGTATGTACACAGGGTTCTATGGAAAGCGACATGTTAGGAGTCCGCAGTAGTAGTCATGGCATCCTGGCTGCCGGGGCTTAGCCAAACTCAAAGAACAAATACATCTTTCATTATGGGCAGGCTAGAGAGACCGATCGTGTCTTAGCTACATCATATATTTAACCCCATAATGACCAGCCTTTGTGTCCCTTGCTCCGACCACATTGGTAGCCAGGGAGACTGACGCAGAGACCCCGTGGCTTCCAGCCAATATCTCCTGGAACCTTTCTGACGTGACTTTTGATGTTACAGAGGTTAAGCCCCGAACTGGGAGAGTTTGTAAAACGTAGCCGACCCTCACTTAGAGTGTCAGCTCCATTTAACCAGTCAGGCTCAACATGGCCTTAACTGACATGGTGGGGTGGGGGGTCTGCAACAAGTTCAATGGTCATTCTATGTTGTTGGCAGGTTGTTTGGTTAAAAATACATACAACAATAATGCCTAGCCTTCTATAGTATAAAAAAAAAACACATTGGGACGCTATTCAGTAAACAGGGAACTGTGGTGAACTGACAAGAGAATAACAATCTGCCGTTGGGTGCAGTACTAGATGACCCGGAGAATTTTTCCAACCCTGCTATTAAGACCTGGTTTTAGTCGGCTCACCGCCGTTCACTTTTTACTGAATAAACCTCGATACATCCTACAATCTGCGGGATACTGGCCAATTGCCACCCTGTCTCCAATGACCGTCATTGTAAACCCGTTACCTAGCCGGCTTTGTTGTCACGAGAGTAGCACTTGACATGGCCCGTAATGATCGACAACTCTGCAAGCACACAGCGCCTGGCACGGAAAGGGTTACGACCTAGAACTAGAGTTACCTGAAGGTTGTGTCACTAACGGGCAGATTAAACAGGCAAACGCAAACATCGGAGGTTTTATGTGTGTCAGCGAAGCTCTGGGAATTTAACCCTCCGACTGCCGCAGCGGAGGGAGGAAAGAATTACTCTTTGGAGCCTCCGACTTATCGACCGACTTAAAAATAAAAAAAGAAAGAAGTGTAAAAGTATCTGTGATGAATTTTAAAACACATTATCAGATAAATTCTTAGAATAAGTGGAAACGCAGTAGATATTGGCTGCCACCTTTTTATAAAAATAATAAAAAAAAATGACCTCTGTAAACTTAACACTGGGCTCAAGCCAATTTTTTAATCGGCCTTGATGGTAGATACAGAGGTATTTACTAACCCAGCCACGGGTTACTGTAATATGTACAGAGAGAAAACCAACTCGCTTAAAGGAAAGTTTATTTATTCTCCAACACGTCATCCTTTCATCAACAGGAACTAAAGGTTTTAAAAATAAATACTTATTATTCCTTTTTTTGGTTCCTGTGTCTCAGTAACTCCCCCCCCAAACTTGCTTCCCATTGATATGAAGGGGGAGGTAATAGTTCCAAGATGGGGATCATTAGGCAGATTGGATAGCATGCCCTCATTACATTGGCCCCTGTTGGCATTCTTCTGCCTGTCATTGAGTAACCATGTGGCTTATTTCATGTGTATTTGTGAGCACACAGGATCTACTGGACTTTGTAAAGTTCACGCAGTGGGTGCATACCACCAGCAAGTAGCCACAACTTGGGGTAAATAGAAAGGTTTTATCATTCTTAAAGGGACTAAGTCACTGAAACACTGTTTATCCTGTGAGTAAAAAGAATGCAAAATAAGAATCTACATAAAACGCGCAAGTTAAAAGAATAATGTGTATTGTGGTGTCTTCAGCTTGTGATGTCACCTGTGGCTAGATATGCAAATTAAGCATTTATCAATGGAGACACCACAGCCATTTTTAAAACACTATGAGGGGCCTGTACTAAAAAAAAAAAAAGCAAATATATTTGATGTGCAAAACTATTTTTGCGCTTTGCTCCTATTGCGATGTACTAAACATTTAACTCAAATAGTACATACGCGCAAATAGCGAATAAAAACAGGTGAGTTTGCGAATATTTTTCCTACCTCTTTTGATAGCGCTTGCTAAAAGCTGGTGTCATTTTCACACGCCAATAAGAATTATTTTTCACAAAATATTCGCGAAACTCTTTAGCGTGCGCAACCGGAAAAATGCGCGCTAAATAAGAATAAACGGAAGAGGCGCAAATCAGGAGAAAAAAAAGGAAAATGTTAGTAGTCGCAAACTGCTCCTTACTCATGTTTTTCCTACTTTTTTCCCCCATTGCACTTGTTTAGTACATGACCCCCTATTTCTCTTAATATATATATATATATTTCCATGTAACACAATGCATAGATCATTTTTGATTGTCTTTTATTCTCTGCTTTCAAAGTAAAAAACAATATTTAGGTGGCGAATTCCTTTACATACAAGCAGGGGATAGGAGGGAGACATGGACTAGGTGGACCGAATGGTTCTTGTGTGCCGACACATTCTATGTTTCTATGTTTCTATCCCCTTATAATTGGAAAATTATTATAAGTAGAGGGGGGTGGAGGGGTGGGCATCTGGCTACCAGTGGTCGTGTCAAAAAGTGACATTTTTAAACTATTTTTTTTAAACTACACTCTTTCTCAAGACCAACAATCTAATTACACTGGTTCCTACATATACGTCAAGTATTTAGGCAGAGTAATGGGTAGGATTTAGGGCGCCCGTATGGGAATAAGATATGTTTTGATGTCAACTGAGAGTGACATATTTACTTTTTTGGGGGCACTGGAATTTATTAAGGTCACTTATACCTATAGGGCCTCTAATCAAACCAAATGCAAACCACTTAAACTTTACTTCCACTCTGCAGTATATATTACTATTCGGAAAGCAAAACTTTGTTTTTCACGTGTGTTTCTATTAAAGAGTAGCCCAGTATAAGAAAAATATCCCTTTGAAATGAGGGTCTCTCTCTGCAAAGGAGGGTCTCTCTCTGCAAAGGAGGGTCTCTCTCTGCAAAGGAGGGTCCCTCTCTCAAGTGCAGAGTGAGACCCCCGCTCCATACAGACCCTCGATCTAGACGAGTGGGGCACTCCCCTGCTCTGATTGGTTGTGTGTGCGCTGACACTTTCAGCATGCCGCAGCCTCAACTCTGAGGCAGAACCAAGAGTAAACTTTCATGTGTCTGTAAAGATCTCTGTAAAGATACATGTTGGGTTTACTTGGGGGATGCAGACACTATTTTTTAACCCTTGCTTAATCTAAAGAGGCATGGGTTAAAAAAAAAAAAGTTTTTAGTTGTCCTTTAATACTGAACTTCTAAGTAGCCGTCCTTTCGACTAAAACTCCCACTATGTGGCTGAGTATGATGAGAGTTGTAAACACCGCTAATCCCAGTCTTACAATAAATTATCTGTTTTACACTGAGTCCTGTAGGATATACCTGCCTGTGTTTTAGAAACTGTAGTTCAGATGCTTTCGTTTGTTAATTTAATTTGAAGCCGCGTTGTACAGAACACGTCAGACGAAGAACTTTACACCTTTTAATACAGGTACATTTATCACTAGCATCATATACATATATATTTATATATAAATGTTATGGTGTTAATTACTGCGTAGGTGTGTTTATTGCCATTTACATATAATTAAATGCTAGGCATGGCAGGTGTATGGGTGTAATTTGCTCCAGGTCTGTATTGTTCTTGCACAGATTACATGTGTAATAAATAAAAAGGGAATAGTCTATATCTGGGTGTCAGAGTTCCAAATTATATCACTGAGGAGTTAATGGATGGAAGGTAAGCTTATATTTCATCTGCCATTGGCCAGATGAAGTCCTATCGCTTCTACAACTGTTCTGTTGGATACTGTACACCTCATTTTAGGCTATATTCCTTATGGGGCAAAGTACTAAAAGTGGACTAGTCGATGTGGAAAACCTGTGGGATGTCCTATGGCAGGTAGAACCTCCCCAGTGTACCTCCTAGTCTTGCAAGAACATTTTGAGGATGTAGAGGATCTTATGACTTTTGGCATCACTGTGAGAAACAGATGAGTGGCCAAGAGACATTGCGAAGATTGGGACTGAGCATCAGTACAGAGTTCCACCCTGGGGCCTACAGAAAGCTAGTGATGAAACAATAGGAGCTTACGGGCCTTATTTATCAAGATAAAACTGGTGCTATTTCAGGAAAAAGTGCTAAAATAGTAGTAATAACCATGGAAACCAATGGAATGCTATAGCAATTTGCTCCCAATGTAGCACTTTTTTGAAATAGTGCCTTGATAAACCTGGCCCAAAGTATTTGCGGCTTTATGCGGAAGCCCTTGGCGGCAGAGGCTG
The DNA here is from genome assembly GCA_036172795.1 of Pelodytes ibericus. NCBI lineage: Eukaryota > Metazoa > Chordata > Amphibia > Anura > Pelodytidae > Pelodytes > Pelodytes ibericus. Next base: position 68,765,333 of record CM069866.1, read on the forward strand.
TTTTTCTACTTCTGCAGATTTTGTGTTTAACTGTAATTCGCATTTTTATTGTTGAATGTATCAACACATATTATCTAGAGTTCTTATCACCATCAGAAGGGCTTTCTTAAGGTACCATTATATTCATCATACAAGTTACTAAAAAAAACCCTGAAACATATTTTACACAGTTACAATTGGTAAAAAAGACCTAGTTGAAATAATTTCAAATCTGTCCTTTTGTCTCGAGTTTAGAAATATGCCACGTTTTTGTGTGTTTTTTTTTTTGCAAGTTATAGGGCAATAACCTAAAGTAGCGTTTATTTTTCTTTAACAATATTTCCCCCATGATGAATTTTTGACCCCAACCTTGAACCTAACCCTAATCCAAATTCTAACCGGGCAGACCACTTAACCTTGTTAGCGCACATTGTGCTTTTGTCATCTCTAGTCCCTGGTTCTGGAGTGGACTGAGTGAAGGGCCTGAACTGTTAGCAGGCTAGCCTTGTCACCTCTATTCCAAGACACGTCGGTCGAATCTAGTGATACGGATATCTCTGTTTATCCTCCGACCCTCGGAAGCACTAGCTGAGGACGTTGAGATAGTATATGATGTCAAAGCAAAGTCTAGCATGCAATGAGAAATCAGCTGTTTGGAGTTCCTGACTTAAAAATGCCTTCAGATAGACAACATACTTTGCAGGAGTTGAGGAGCATCAGTGGGTGACCTTAACATGTTCGTAGTCAGTTTTGCTCTTGAATTCTCCACCATGGAACTTGTATAATACATGCTTTTGAAAGGGGTCTCAATAGCAGGTGAAGGCACTGACATAGGGGATGGGACTGTTCTTCACGGCTGGTTCCTTGCAACCTCTGACCTGAGAGGTCATTGCAGAGAGTCAATCGCGGGACAGTTCATCGTGCGATTGCAAGGTGAGTATTATTAGTATTAGGGCTTAGTTTTAGTGTTAGAATTAGGGATCAGGGGTTAGTGTTAGTAGTAGGGCTTAGGGGGTTAGTGTTAGTATTAGGGTTCGGGGGTTAGTGTTAGTATTAGGGTATTCGTATTAGGGTTCAGGGAAGGTTAGTATTAGGGTTCGGGGAGGGGTAACTTTTAGGGGGGGGGGGTTAATTTATTAGAGGAGGTTTAATTTATATAGGGGGTTACTTTGATTGTAAGCGCTGATCTGTCAGCTCTTAAATTCCCGCGGGGAAACTGCCGTGTTGTGTTTCACCGCTACCAGTTCAGCGATCAAACTGCCGCGCTGAACTGTCCTAGAAGCCCAACATGGGCCATGGTAGTCATTTAGCAGACGTTATTATGGACTGGTTAATGATGTTCTATGGTCCTTCACTTGCCTAAGACACTTTGCCTGTCCCTGCCCTATATAAGCAGCCAGCACGTCACTGAGCATGTAGCTTGATCTGGCCAATGCCCAAAAATGCACTAGCTGGTATATATCTGTCAGCACCAAGCTGAACTTTGGCTCGATGCTCGTCTGAGTCACAGACGTCCCGGAATAGTGGAGAAGACAAGTGGCCTCCCTAAAACGAGTGGGTTCCATTTCCCTGTAACGGCAGGGCCCTTCCAACCTCCCAGACATGTGTTTCACACATCCATGCGTTCATGTTGGATTGAGTACATGTTACATCACAAACATACATCTGCGTGGGCGCATGTCGGGGCAGGCAGAGCATTAAATAATAGCATTGTCTGTCTGACCCGGGGAATTAACACATGTCACGCCCAATGTGAGAATAAACAAAGCTCCTGTCTCCCAGCCTGAGAAACCTTTATTGGTTTTCAGCCCAGTTTAATCTCGTCAGTGTCAGTCAAGCAGCAAGTTGCACGATTCCGCGGCCTTGGAGGAGACAAGTTCTCTGGTGGCGGGGTTTGGCAGGCGGATCTGGCAGTTAGCAGGTTAACAGGATTCCTTTCTAGCTGCACAAGTCATCTCATACCTGTCAACAATTCTAAGAACACGGACTTTGACAGGAAGTCCTGTGGCTAGCATCATTAGATATCCTGATTACTGGACAGAGTGTCAGTTAAAGTGGACTTACTGGGAAACTTAAAAAATGATCTATAAAGCATTCCAAAAATGCTATATTGGGTTAGTAATTTGCATCTCTAAAGTTTTAAATCTGCCAATGTGGGGGGGGGGGGGGGGGGGGCACCGGCTGGGTGACGTGTGGCAACTGGAATGCCAGCCAGTTGTAGTTCCAACCAAGCTATCAGGTACAGAGGTATAGCACACTGAGTAACCAACTTTTAAAAAAAAAATGTAATCTTGTGTCTTACACAATGGAGTCATTGGAAACAGAAGTCATTGGTTTAAACTAGAGGTGCAGTATTTTCTCTAAACCATGATGGATGGTACATCATGACCCCTCTCTCTCTCACGCTATCTTCAGTTCTTGATATGACCTTGAGAACATTGGATCGTTGTGGGTCCGCCTCTTGAGTCTTGATCTGACGGTTACACATTCTTATGAATTGAAGACTCTAGAATGCACGGAGGGGGTTCATGGGAGAAAAGGAATTGGATGTGCCAAAAATGAATAGGACACACAAACCCATGCTTACCATCGTCTGCGAAAATATCGGTTGGTTGCTACCACTTTGCTTTCGACCAGCCAAAACCTTCTTCCCTGCTCCAGGATAACTCAACGCATGAACAATGGTTTCGATAGGGTGAAGTAGGTTTAGTCGTATCATGTAGACCTTGTAGGTAACTCTGATGGTCAATGAGTCAATGGGGGACTGAAAGCAGTCGGGGAAGGGATGGCACTTCCATCAAGCCTACTAGGCACTTGTATAGAGTGACACTATTATGTGGGAAGTGTGCTTATAACATAGTAACATAGTAATTTAGGTTGAAAAAAGACACAAGTCCATCAAGTTCAACCCTTCTACCTATCATTACAGCTTTTGATCCAAAAGAAGGCAAAAAACCCCTAAGGAAGCTATTTCGAATTTTGCCTCCTGGGGGAAAAAATTCCTTCTTGACTCCAAGAGGCAATCAGATTTCTCCTTGGATCAATAAGCTCTTTTATTAATGCTTATTCTATTATTAATAGCCCTGTATGTTCTGCTTTCCTAAAAAAACATCCAAACCATTTTTAAATGCATCTATTGTGGTTGCTAGCACTACCTCTCTTGGCAGGGAGTTCCATAACTTTATTGTCCTAACCGTAAAGAATCCCTTCCTTTGCTGTCTATGAAATCTTTGCTCTTCCAGTCTGAGGGGGTGACCTCTTGTTCTTTGTACCTTTCTGTTAATGAACAGGTCACTGGAGAGCTCTTTATATTGGCCCTGCAAATATTTATATAATGTTATCATATCCCCTCTGAGACGCCTTTTTTCTAACGTATATAAATTCAATTTTTTAAGTCTCTCTTCATAACTAGGATCCTCCAAACCCCTTATTAATTTTGTAGCTCTCCTTTGCACTTTTTCTAGTTCCTTAATATCCTTTTTAAGGACTGGTGCCCAGAACTGTACTGCATATTTAAGGTGAGGTCTTACCATTGATTTGTAAAGAGGCAAGATGATATCCTCCTCCCGTGAATCTATACCTCGTTTTATACATGCCAATATCTTATTGGCCCTTGCAGCTGCTGACTGGCATTGGGCACTGTTGCCAAGTTTGTTGTCTATAATTATTCCTAAATCCTTTTCATTAGTAGTTTTTCCCAGGGAAAAACCATTTAACGTATATGTTGCTTTGTTATTATTTTTCCCATAATGCATAACTTTACATTTGTCTATATTGAACCTCATTTGCCACTTTACTGCCCAGTCCCCCACTCTGTCCAAATCTTCCTGTAAAGAAAAAACATCAAGATTAGTCTTTATTGCCTTACCTAATTTAGTGTCGTCCGCAAACACAGTGACATGGCTCTCAGCACAATGTGGCAGATCATTAATAAACAAATTAAAAAGAAGAGGGCCCAAAACAGACCCCTGAGGTACTCCGCTTAATACCCTTGTCCAATTTGAGGATTTTCCATTTACAACAACCCTTTGTGTTCTATCTTTTAGCCAATTTTCAATCCACATACACACATTTGCCCCCAAACCTATTTCTCTCAATTTGTAGAGTAACCTTTTGTGTGGAACTGTATAAAATGCTTTCGCAAAATCCAAATAGATCACATCAACTGCCACACCTAGATCTATATTTTTACTGACTTCTTCATAGAATGTTATTAAGTTTGTTTGACAAGACCTGTCTTTCACAAAACCATGTTGACTTTTACTAATTATATTCTGGTTCAAGATGTATTCTTGAGTGTATACCTTTAGCAATCCTTCAAATAGTTTCCCCACTACAGATGTCAAGCTCACTGGCCTATAATTACCTGGCAGAGATTTTGATCCCTTTTTAAATATTGGAATGACATCCGCCTTTCGCCAGTCTGTTGGCACTGTACCTGAACTGAATGAATCCCTAAAGATCATGAATAGTGGTCTGGCCAGAATTATGCTTAACTCTCTAAGTACCCTTGGGTGTATACCATCTGGTCCTGGGGCCTTGTCTATCTTAACAGAGTTTAATTGCTTAAGCACTTTTTCCTGTGTCAGCCAATCCCATGTTTGCAGCGAATGTCCCATAACTTCCTGTAGCAGGGGCTCGTCCATCTGCTCTTCCTTAGTATAAACAGAAGAAAAAAAAGTATTTAAAATGTCTGCTTTCTCTCTGTCCTCACTTACCAAATTTCCCATTTGGGATAACAAGGGCCCAACATTTTCCCTCTTTAGCTTTTTTCCATTTATATATTTATAAAACATTTTGGGGTTAGTTTTACTCTCCTTGGCAACCCTTTTCTCATTTTCCAATTTAGCCATTTTAATTGCCTTTTTGCAGGCTTTGTTGGCCTCTTTGTACTCTATAAATGATAATGCTGATCCCGTGTTTTTATAATGTTTGAATGCCATTTTCTTGTTTTGTACTTCCTGTTTCACGTTACCTGTAAGCCACATTGGTTTCGATTTTTGTCTTTTGTATTTGTTTCCCAAAGGTATATATTGGGATGTGTACTTTTGTAATGTGTGCTTAAAGGCATTCCACTTGTCTTCTGTGTTTAGTCCAGAAAACAATCGTTCCCAGTCTAAATGTTCAGTCGATGCCCTTAGTCCATCAAAGTTAGCCCTTCTAAAATTAAGTGTTTTGGTGGCGTATTTACCAATTTGCTTTTTTGCATTAATCTCAAATGAGACCATATTATGGTCACTGTTCCCCAAGTGTTCTCTTATTTGGATGTTTGAGATAAGCTCCTCATTGTTTGTTATTATCAAATCCAGACAGGCATCCATTCTAGTTGGGGTGTCTACTAATTGTGCCATAAATTTGTTATTAAGCAGGTCCAGAAACTTGCTGCCCCTAGCTGAACTAGTTGTGCCACACTTCCAATCTATATCTGGGTAATTAAAATCTCCCATGATTAGAACTTCATTCATATTTGCAGCCTTTTCAATTTGTAATAAAAGCTGATCTTCTCCATCAACGTTATGTTATGTCTAATTCATCCCCCTTGGTTTGTCTGTGTTTATTTTGTGCATAGCTCACACCTTATTTGTGTGGCATCTGGTCCTGTTATGTAGTCAATGTTGGATCCTTGTCTAGAAATCTTTGACTCTCGGCAGATGTATTCTCTGGTCCGACAATAAAACTGTTTCCCCCCCCCCCCCCCTTGGAGGGGCCCCTGCCAGTGCAATTCAGTCATAATGATGTATCACATTTCTTTTAAAATGAAAGCAATGCATCATTAAATACTCATTAAACAAAGCTGCAAAGAAATGAGTTTCCGGAGCTGGGTTTGAAAGAAAGAAAGGTGATTTTTATTACTGCATCGTTGGCATCCTATGGAGAGATTTACTGACTGATTTACTTACAGCACTGGAGTTAGTACAGAATACAATGAAAATACTATTAGTTCTCAGGATAAAAAAAAAAAAAAAAGTTATAAATTACAGAAAATCCAAAGATTTACTTAAGTGACGTGCGATCTTAAGGAAAATTATCAAGGAGGGCATTAAGATGATCTGAAGAAGACATCTCTAGGGGTTTAACTATACTCACTCAACAGCCGTGAGTAGAATCCATGTTCTGCTGTCCAAGATCACCCTTTGGGACGATGGAGACAATTCTTTGGTGTTTAAAACTCTGTGGACATAGGGGAAGACTGAGGAGATCATTTGGTCAGTGTTGACCATCAATGGTTCTCTCTTCCAATAAGTTCCATATTTTCGTACAGGATCTTTTCCAGTCCAATACAACCTATAGGGCCGGCTATTTCAGCTTTTGCCCGTTCTCTCTGAGAGGAATCCTACATCGTTGTTTTTGTCTCAATGAGTAATTAGGGTATACCCAGACGTGGGTCCCTAGCTCGCTGCACCTAGAGGAATACCAGCCGTACCACACTGACGAGGCCAATGGAGGCCGAAATGTACGACTGTGGTTGCTGTATCCTTCGTGCAGAGGAGACCTGCCAGGCTATTTGGATCTGAACTGCCCTTATGGGTGGCACCAGTCTGATATGCTAATGGAGAGGTTTTTTGTAATGGTGCAAGCGAGCAAAAAAACGGTGATTCCTCTCCCCCCCCGAGTAGGTTACATCCTATAGGGCCAGCTATTTCAGCTTTTGATATCCCTCGCTAAGAGATATGCCACACCTTTGTTTTTTTGTCATTCCAGTACACAAACACACCTCAAAACATTTCAAGTAGTCACAAAAAGGGCACTTAGGTTGGCCCCCGAAATCAGCCAAACTCTTCCACCATAAAGCTCAATGGGGGAGGACCGAGGCGATCATTTTTCCAGCCAAACTCCGGAGGAGTTGGCTTCCGAAAGGCTGGACGACGATTTTCCCGTCGAATCGAGATCTTTTCGGTGGTCTCCAAGTAGCGCGAATTTGTGATCCGATTGGGTCCGAAATTCAGAGCTCCGATTATCTCCAGAAATTTGGAGCTCCCAGAGTCGACCCTTAGATGTTTGGAATCCTGACATATCACGCTGAAGAACACTCACATAAATGAGTTATTACTCTTCACCTAATGTGCCAGTGCTATGCTTTGTTTTATTTTTATTAGTTACCTTATTTAAAGCCTGTGCCTCTATTGTGCATGATTTTCTGACATTGATGGGGAAATTGCTCATTGTGCAGCTGCCTTGTTACCCTTACAGAGACAAAGGAGCCACAGGGGAAGTTTGGAGTTGAATATTTCATGATGTCTCTTGTTGGAGCATTATATGAGTGTATTAAATTGTGTGACACAATGTCTCTTTAAAGACGCATTGTTATGCCTCTAGCTTGCTGACAAAGCATATAGAAACTGTCAGTAAAAAAGTAGTTTTCCATCCAACTATTGTCTCTCATCAGTTTATAGAGCTTGGGATGTGTCTCAATGATGAATATTGTCACCCATTATAAATCTCTTATTCCAGTAGCCCTTCCTCTCCATATGGAGGAACTCTCAGCGTCTTAAAACACCTGGCTGGTCAGTAGCTGTCTCCTGAATTCTTGTTGATCTTGTGGTCCATATGGTGGCCCTCGAGCCACACATCTGTAGGCATTTGCTCCAGTGTCCCTGTGAAGGTGGACACCGCCATTGCAGGACAAGGGTCCCAAAACGGAACTGTCCAAACGATTACTGGACAGATGGAAGGCATGTGTAGGACTGGTGAACTAGGTATATATGACAGGCATGGCTGACTTTTAACCTCTGCATCTTTTTGTCATGATGCTCAACTAGCTATTTGCAGGCCAAACCACTGCAGTGCTGAATCTTATCCATATGTATATATCCTTTTATTGGACCACTGAGGACAGTAACTGCCCTCCCACCCACTGGAAAGCTAAATTGATTTTTGGACATCATTAAGGAATGATATCAAATGTGTGTAAGCCAAGTTCTCCAATATTGCATTCTTACTGATAATATTCCTTTAAGATTTGTCGCGTCTTTCCGCGAAGAGCTTATGAAAAGAGTGCCAGAGAAAGCAAAGGTTCTGCTTTATAAGTGTGGAGTGCCCTGTTTTGTGGTTGAGAAAGAGAACCTTCTCACTTAGTCTATTTCCCCTCCTTGTGTTGCTCTTTTTTGAGGAAACTTGTCACTGACCAAGGAGGAAAGTTTGATATTTCCCTGTGGGAATTAACCAGGAGGCCACTGGGAACATCAGTGGTCGATCGGGGAAGTACAAATGGGGCAAGAGTGCGTGGGTCTCTCACAGCTGGGGTGATGTTTCTCCGCGTTTTGCATGTCAATGGATTATGATTAGATATGAATAGTAAAGGGAATGGGATACTGAATACAGGAATTGCTAGTTTCAGTCTCGAATCCAAGTTTCTCCTCGATCTCCAAACCCTGTGAAGTCTACAGGGGTCTATTGTACTTCTTCAGAATTCCATGCACAGGAGTAAAACAATAAAAAGATAATGTAAAGAGACTCAACCAGCAGAACATGACCAAATGTAATACTTTTCAAAAAAACATTTTGAAGTTGCTGAATTTGTCATCTCTTGATGTATTCGTCAAATACTAGATGTTCTAGATTAATTCTGTGTTATTCTAACATCATTGTCTCCTCCTGGCCCCAGGGTGTATGAATTGGTGACTCATGGTTATTGCTCGACCAGGATCCCTCCTGGGACAACCAGAACTTCCCATCTGCTTGACCCCGCCCACAAAGTCGATGGCCCCTGAGAGGAAGAGAGAAGACGAAGGAGAGTGGGAGCATCCCTCTGAGGAACTGGAGGGCGATTCTGTCTCTTCCGAAGGGGGACGCTTGACAGACAGTACCGATGAGGAGGAGACTAGCAGCACAGAAAGTGCTCACACTCAGGTGAGTGCTTCTGCCAACTAGGGTCGTACCTTTTAATTAATGTGTCCCTTTGATAAACATTTCTCTTGTCCTACACTATAGAGAAGAAACCACTTACTAGCCGGCTGCAAGCTGAAGTCAATATAGTGCAACCAATTTTAGGTTCTAATGAAGTAATAGTAATGAAGTAATGGTTGGAGATCCAAAGCCTGTCTACTTATACTTCAATGTCTCTTCCAACTGGAGATCTGCCTTCTGGATCAGAAAGCCAATAGAAATGATGGAATGAGAGCTAGAGAGAAACCGATAGGACAAAGACAGAGATGAATGGGGTGACATCAGACTAATGGGAGCAGCCACGGAACTGGATCCACTCCCAAGTCTCAGCTCCTAGCATTAAAAACGTTCTGTAAAAAATGATGTAAACATAATTGTAGGTGTCAGATTTAGAACAAAAGAGGGATCAGCCAGACAAACATATATCCATCTATATGTTAATTTGATCCTAACAATGTTGTCTACCTTTCGTTTTGACACTACACTTGTTATTGAAATATATACAGCAAAACGTTCTCTTCTAAATTTAGGACCATTTGTCCCAGCAATTACATAGAGGATTTGACAAGCCTCGGGGGTTTGTCACAATCTACAGCATGATCCTGGTTGCCTTAAGAGTTAGGCAGATCAGGCTCAACCACTGTAACTGATGCAAAAAACATGTAAAAAGACTACTTTTGATAAGGTTAATAATATTTTAAGTTGAATCTCAAATAATGGTCCCTCTCTCTCCTTCAAAAAAGGACATGTTTAGAATCCAAAGTCCGATGGGTGAGATGTAAGAAGATCTGGCCCATCTTACCTAACATGTCTGCCCCCTGATGGGGCAGAGATGGCTCAAAAACGTTCTTTATTTGTATTCATTCACTAAAGTATTTATATTTAAAATATACTTGCAATCCTTCCATGAAACAGAACGTGATTGAATTAATTGCCAATAAAAGGGAAAATTAAATTAGGTGTTTATCTCCTGGCTCCATTTTGGGAATATTACCCATGATGCAACATCGTCCAAAATATTCCAGCCAGTCTCACTTTACAACTGTGGCCAAAGCCTGCATGATGATGTCATAAGATACTCACCTGCTCTCTAAACTGATTCCTGTGAATCATAGGGGGCAGGACTAGGTGACTGTGTACAACTTTTATTTACCTGCCTTCCAACACAAAGAGAGGAGATTAACCTGATCAAACAGGATCATAACTCCTTGTGATGTAATAGTTACATTACCCTCCCATTCAATGTCTGGTCAGAATTCTGACTTATAGACTGCATTCTGTGTCCCCAGCCCCAAAGTGAGATAATAGTGCTGTAAAGTCACTGGGGGGTGGCACCCAAAAACACTTTATTTAACAAAATGGTGGCGCCCACTAAAATATTTCATATAATAAACTCACATGAAAAAAAAACAAAAGACATATCTGAAATCAAAATAAAAAAAAATAAACCCTTTTAATTTCATCCACGTCCTCAGACCTGCGTCTTTCCTCCTTGTATAGGGGGAGGTGATAGGAAGGATTTAGTCATAACTTTTAAATTTAGTCTCACATTCCGAGGTGACATCTTGTTGACACTTCACAAGTGACAGTGAGTCACGGAGAGATAATCTGAGATTTGCCGGGGCAAAGGCGCTTTGGTGAATGGATTCTAGACAATATAATGAATAATTAAAGGAACACTATGGAGGATGTTTTTTTTTAAGTTGTTTTTTTTTGTGTGTGTTTTTTGTGCCGTCCCTTAAAGGAATACAAGGCAAGTGCCACCCTAGGCACTTGCCTTATTTGCCTCACACTACATACAGCTCTAAGAGCTCCAGAAAATTTATTTAAATAAAATACTGTATTCCTATTCGAAATGACCTCAAAATTACAATCTAATGACCGTAAAGTAACTGAAAATGTCCTGGTAATGTCCTGCCCTTAGCCGCACTTTCAGCTACTCCCACAAAATAATAGTGTCCCCCGCTTGGAATGTTGGGAGGTATGGAATTCTGCAGACACCCGCGCTGGGGAGAAGAAGCTCGTACTTCCAAAAGAAGGGTACTAATAGTAGATTTGCCTTTTTTTTTCTAAATAACAGATGGATGCCTCCGGCGATATACCCATAAATATGGTCCCCAGTGGGTTTTCTCAGAGAGGGTTGCCGGTACAAAAAATTGACTTGAGGCCAATGTTACATCTATGGAGACAATAGCGTGGCCTGTATTCTTTGGTAGTACCGGTGGCTACTGAGAGTAGCGGGATTGTGTATTGAATTGCTTGTCTTCCAACAGAAGGAAGAAGTGGTTGGCAGCCAGGTTCAGAGACGGCTGGAGTTCGAGCAGATAAAGGTTATGGGTCGGATTTCCCAGCTAGAGCAGGAGGTCAGAGAGTTGCAGCTACAGAGGCGGGAGTTGAATATTGAGGTAATGTGCCTTTTGAGTCCAAGCATGCTATCTTACATACATTAAAGATGTCTCTGTCACCTAAACAATGTTTTTACTGTAAATGTGGAAAATAAAAGAAAATGCTGAAAAATTATCTATACATTGTGTTAGCAGAACTGCAGGCAAATGCATAAATGAAAAGAAATATGTGTGAAGAATGTGTCTGTGGTGTCTACTGTTTATGACATCACCGTGTGGATTTAATATGCAAATTGCACATTTTCTCTTACAGGGACTGTCTGGGACCCAAAATACATCTTCGAAATATTAATGCATATTAATGTGCTTTCAAAGTACTTTAACATGCATGTCTTACATTTTGCATTGCTTAAAATATAAAATTCTTATAGCTAGAAGAAATTAAGAAATTACAGCGGTTCGTAAGAAGCACATAAAATTTTCTTTTTTTTTTTTTTGCTACAGGAACCAATGAGAATAATGTCATTCAAATGAATGAATCCTGTCTCTCTAGTGATGTCATTAGACAATGTGTTGCGCTGTTTAGAGATCCTACTGTGTACAAGAGCAGGGTCACTTAGACTCCACACAATGTATTCAATTGCAGGCGCACAGGAAGTGACTAAATTCAACAAAACTTTATATCCTCAGTGTCTATATAATCAGTGCTGCTGCACCAGCAGTGAACATGCAGAGTAATCACTGGGAAGGGCTTGAGTCAAATATTAAAAACGTGATTTATGCAGAATGCCTGCATCAAATCACACAGGGGAAAAAAGCCTGTGCACTATACAAGCAGTGATCTTCATCTTGCACCAAAGTGAGTTTGGGGACTAGACTGTCCTTTTAATCATAGTGAATTTGCTTATGAGGCTTATGAGTGTAGTGTCTGGGGATGTCCACCCAGAAAATGTGCAAAGCATCATGGGAGTTGTAGTTCCACAATAGTCTGAGATCTACCTGTTCTCTATTCCCTGCTCTAGAGACCAGTCTTTCTAGAATAAAAATAACCTGTATTTTGCCTGTATATTTAACCACTGCTTAGTAAACCTCTACCTATTGTTATCTGACGTTGCTACCAATGTGCCTTTCTTATCCGTTACAGAACAGGTGTCTCCCTGTAAGTGTCTTGGATTTAACTCCCATCATTCTTACTCATCTTTAGGCTAGTTATTTTAAAGGTGACTAAATTAATTTGTCACGCTCCCACGGATGGTATAAAACGGAGCTGCTGTGGATTACAACTCCCATTTGGCTCGGCCAGCTACGAGAGGAGCTGCAAACCACAGCAGCTGCCTCACCAGAGCTTCGCTATTGCTGTGGGTTACAACTCCTGTCATGCTTGGCCATCCAAAGGCTAGGGAAGCATTATGGCATAGTGGCCCCCCAAATTTCTTATATCATAATTCAACTCATTATTATAATTGTTATAATAAGTTCCTTTGCATTGTACAATTTGTCGGGTAACATATACATATATATATATACCACACAACACTTGGCAAGATAATCCTGTGAGCTTACAATCTAATGGAGGTAACGGAGGACGAGACCCAAAGATTATTATATTTCTGTTTTGGTTTCATTCCTAAAACATCTGTCAATCTTAAATTCTCTGCCCTGATTCTACAGTGGTGTCACCAGTAACCAGCCCCCCCCCCCTCGCACCCTGACAAACCAGTATATCCAGTCAACGTTCCCTTATGGGAGGAACCGAAACTAGCATGTCGGGGGGAGGGGGCACAACGTAGTGCTGGGAATATCTCCATAATAAAAAAAAAAGGGATGTCTTTGTAACTATTTAAATCCCTCGCATGGGATTATATAAACCAGTCCAGCACTTAAAAGGTTAACACTCTGCCCCCAGTGCTCCCCCCGACTGTGGTATAGAAAGGGACAGAGTTATGTAACGGGGCAGATGTGATCTCTTTTTATTCTTTTGCTCTCCCATGGCTTGCAGAGCTGAACGGATCCGTTTAGGAGCCAGCCTGGTTTTTTTTTAGAAGCCAGCCTGGTTTTTTTTAGGAGCCAGAGAGATAGTATTGCCCTAGAGTTCTATATAGAACAATCAAAAAAGCTTAACGTAGTAGGGATTATCGGAGCTCCTGGCTGCTGGGATTTGAGTCCCACCCACTCTCCACAAGACAGGAAAAAGACATTTCAGAAGCTCCAATCATACTCCAGCAACCTGCTGTGCCTGATGGGAGTTGTGGAGCAACTTAATGCACATGTATTTAAAAGAATTAAAGCTGGTATTGCAGCACAGTATTCTATTCGTAGTTAGATACGTCCCGAGACATGCAAATTCAACAATCTCTCCAGGTTCCAGCTGACTTGGAGTGATGGGATTTGAAAGCACAACAATAGCTTAAGGCTTGGAACTTAGGCCCCCAGCCTATGGAATTGATAGTTTTTTTTTTATTTTGATACGGGGCTTGCTTCCCAGGAAAAACCCGATTACCTAGAAGGGAGGTGTACAAAGCATTTATCTGATTTCAAACTATGCGATGCACGGTAAGGGATCTGGGAACAAACCCGAAGTCTAAACTATTGTGCAGTAAAAACATGTCACAATCTGTGAACTACATAACCTCTGATTCAAAGGCTTGTCATAGATTTTAAGTGCCTTTGCACCTCCCATCCCATCAGGCGCTGTCTGTTAACCCTTTGCCGTTCATGAAACCCTGGATAAGGTTGACATTCGTTCATCCCAACGCAGTTCGCACAGACCACGTCCATCTGTGGCCGATCTTTAAAACAGAGCCTTGTTGATGGTCCACTGCCACTGACTGACAGCTGTACACCTCCACCAGGATATTTCCCACGCGTTCCGCTCATTGCTAATATCCCCAAAGACTGGCCCTGCATGACACACTCGTATCTGCCCAGTTTCATAGACAAGAAAACACGCTACAGGAGAGAGTCCCATTTTCCTAGTGAATATAACAGACATAATTATGTATCATAAAAAAGATAATAAGGCTACAATATATTAAGTAAAGTACGTCTGTTAGTAAGGGGAGCAGGTAATCTCAATTTTATTACAGTATGGTATATATCTATAGAAAATAATATTATTCAATAATCTTCGTAACAAGAGGTCTATAGTTTTTTTCATCTCCTGGTTCCGCCCTGTTAATGCACAACCCGTCTGCTGTTTGTGTTTTGTGGCTGAAGAGGTGTGCATCGCAGACAGTGAAACAATAGATTAACTTATCACAACAGGCTACTTGTTTTCTTGAGCAATGCTACATTTAGAAACTCTTTGGCTCGAGATCGGGGAAGGATCTCGCCACCAAGACAGAACTGGAACGGAGGAGCGTTGGTAGACAGTGTAGAAGAGGTCCGAGCTTTATCTAGTGTCTTCTCCGAACGCTTGTCCTGTCCATTAGGAGAGACGAGGTCTCCTTTGTTTATTGTCAACACTATGCTTAGGCAGGAAGATGAATTACTTCTGCATTCCTGTTACACCTCTCTTTAAGTATTTGATGAAGTCAAACTCAGAAACGAAGAAGAAAGACAATTTGCTCAGCTCGCTGCCTATGTTGAAACTTTATCCATGTTTGTTCGTTGTGACACTTTTAATCCAAATACCAAGTTCTCCTTTTTTTATATTGCGTTATCACTACTTCTGTTTATTAGTCCAACCTTTCTCTGCTGCGGTTTCCAAGTGGTAACGGTTAAAATATCTAATGCCTACCTGTTCAAAAAAATAAATATTTGGAGTAGACAGGTAGAAATAATCTCAGAATGGCTGATGCAATCCAAGTTCATTGAAATTCATAGCAGGTGGTTCTATGATTTGACAGAGGATAATTATATTGTCACATGCCCTCTCTCCCACCAATAAAATAGAGTAGAATTATGGTGTGGTTCCGCAGGGGAGGGGCTTATCTTTCACTCAGTTTTTTTCTTTTTTCATTATATTTCCTGCAGGTGGAAATGGAGGTGGCTTTGCTAGAGGGAGAACTGCGGACACAAAGGAAGAAGATGGAGCAGGAGGAGGAGTTGATACAGTCGTTGCACGAGCAGTTGAGAGAGATGGAGAGGAGGTGGCAGGTAGAGAGAGAAAAGGTAATGTTTGGGCACACCTGTTTACTCAGCACATCTTTTATCAACAACCGAACAACTGCATCTTTCATATCTGATCATTAGTGTATCTCAGGCATCAGTCACTCCTATGTGAAACTGCTCTGATGCCAAAGGATGTCCTATACCTTACTTTTCAGTCGAAGGATATACGTTGGAAGAGTTACGAGCCCGCTGCACTTTGTGTGTTGTAGATTTTAAAATTCTCTACATTGCACGCATCTCTGGGCAGATTCCACAGAGTGATGTGTCTACAGCCAGTCTCCCGCATGCACGTCTCGGAGAGTGGATGCTTATGCTCACTTTGTTTCACTGCAGGATAAGCTTCGGCTTCAAGATGAAAAAAACAAAGTGAAGGAACTCGAGAAGAGAATCTCGGAGTCCCGGGCACAGCTGGACAAACAGCCAGAGAGTTTACGGGAGCAGCTACGGAAGCAGATTCAGGAGGTGAGTAGGGTTGTTTGAGTGCTACGCACTGCAGTTGATCGGAGTACAGGCACTTGAGGGAGAGAAGCAGTAGTATAGATTACCAGGCAGGTCAATTTTACAAAGGGAGTAAATAATACTGATTTACAGTTTAATTGGACAATTAATATTTACAGCAAATACATATTTTTTTTTTAGCTCACATAGGGTTTCAAGATGTTTAGCCGGTGGACCTGTGAGACACCATGGTAGATGTTAAATGGGGACCTGGTCAGTGGCAGAACATGACTGTTAAGGGCCCCGCTGCTGACCAGGGGCCAGGGCGCACTGCACCAGCTGCCCCCTTATTCACCCTCCCCCCCCCGGCCCAAGTTTTAAGTCTAGCCAACTATTCTTTAACCATAGATAGAGTGAGTTCATAAGATACTCAAGCTGTTGAGTTTTAACTGTCCGTCTCTCTGCCAAAGAAGTATGAGTCAATGAGACAATTTGGGGTTATCGTTCGATCCCCAGACCGGTAGAGATTTCATCTCCCTGTTTTTATTCCAGATGACGGAGGCCGTGGAGTCAGCCGTGAAATCCTTCGAGGATCTAGAGTTCCAGCAGCTGGAGACCGAGAGCGGGCGAGAGGAAGAGAGGGAAGCCTCATACCGGCAGATCTCACAGTACCTTTCCAAGCAACAAAATGAACTAAACCGGAGAAAGGTGAGGGGGGCTGCCTGGAACCAAACGAGAATTATGTACAAGCAATAGGTTCTCAGCCAAGACCTGCAGATCAACAGGAAATGGAAGGGGTTCGAGGTTCCTGGTCAACTTCAGGATTGTGAAGTCAAGACGGAACCTTGTGATGCAATATCATGCAAACGTTTATAAACATACGTAGTGCAAAACACCGATTCTTCTTCTTGTTTGTGCTACTTAGGGAATAAATATATTATCTATACATTGTGTGAGCAGAAGGGTAAAAGTATGAGATCAACAGTTATCTAACCCCATTCTGGGTTTTGCTGCAGGACAAGGTTTTGCGCCTAGAGGAGCAGGTACAGGGGGCCGAGGAGCAGGCGGCGGCAGAGAGACGAAGGATTAGCGAGGAGAATACCAGAGTCTTCAAGTCTCTGAATCAGGTATGAATGAATCACTACGTACAAAACAGGAATTATGGAAAGGGGGTGAGAGACACAGCAGTACAGTTCATACAGGGTGGTTAAATTGGGCAGTGACCTGTATATGGAGAGCGGGTGAACCTGGCACTTTGCTGTATATATATATATATATATATAGATTATTCTCATTTTATTATTCAAAATGTGTTATATATTTGTAAACTGCTGTCATATTCCTCAGATGATCAAGTAGCTCGAGAGGCAAATGCACCATGTGTTCACTCTCAGAGTTGCAGGTTCACATCCTGGCACGGTCGACTCAGCACCTCATTCTTCTAGAGATGGATTAAATGAGTTCCAAGAGATAGGGATAGTACTGTTTCCAGGATGTACTTGTGAACCAGAGAATATCTCAATGCACCGTCACTGGTTAAACACAGATATACAAATAAGTAGGTTAGAAGTGGGTAGCCAAAATGCACTTATTATTCGCTATATAGCCGACACAATGTGCAAACACACACAATATAAATAAAGGAGTGAAATATATGCAGCAGACATTAATGTGGACCACTGGACACACAATATATTCGTCTGAGGATAGTGGAGGTTGTAGTCCCGCACCGCGACTATACTACAATGGCTCTAGTACAAATATTAGGGGATGTAACACGTCAGACGGACTTGAATAAAAGGTAAGAAGTCCAAGTGGGAATGCAGTCTGAAAGGAGTACAGGGGTCTCGTTACACAAGACTTGAACGCCCAGCCGTTCGAGGTGGTCGGCCATTTTAAATATCCAAAGGGAAGATGGAGGACCAGGTGTGCAAACAGGATTCCCCATTATTTTAAATAAAATTATATCAGGTGCGTATACGTTTATAAACATACATAGGCCAATCCAGGCGTTATAATGAGGTGCATTGAATCTAAAACCAAGCCGGCAGGAGGTAGCTCAGCGTTAGTAGACCACACACAGCTTCTAAAAAATGAACTCCCAGTTCATCTCTTCACAAGGCGAGACTAGTACTTTTGTAGTCTTTTTTTTTACAACTCCATAAACTTCGAGCTTGGCTTCTGCAATTCTAAGTCATCTTAATCCTCATGCACAAAGAGCCATACAATTGAGATGGATCGGGGCAGGATCATCTCTGGCTGAGAGAGGCACTTAGTCCAAAGCATCTTTAATCATCTGGGGTGAGATACGCTCCTGGGGTAGAAGCCCGTGAGTGATAGAGACTAATGCAACACCTCATATACCTTATAAATAAGACATTATCATTAACTTGTAGCAGTGACATGATTCTGTTGTTCCGCTGGCTGTTTTTTTTTTTGGAGCTCCAACCCCTAATGATCCCCAGTTTTAAAGGACGTTAAAGATGATGGGACTTGTAGTTGAAAAGCATCTAGCGGTCTAACACCTAGCCAGTCCTGGCAAAATGCCGGTCACTGACGTAGATGTAATGTGCCCGTGGCTAACAACACATTGTATTTTTTGCTCTAGGAGAAGGATCGCTTGATGGCAATCACTGGTCTGTGTAGCAAGGACAGCGATCTGCAAGGAAAACATGAGAGCGCCCCAAGAAAGGTGGGAACATTTTCTGAAATGCAGTTTTCAAACAATGGTACTTTGCTGACACCCAGGGGAAAGAATTGTAATTACACTGTGATAGATCAGCCCTGTCAGTCTGTAGGCTTCTCTGGGGCAATAGTCCACCTTTCTGCTCGTTTTTAAATCTTTTCACCTCACTTCTCAACCTCCATTTTCTTTGCATTGACTAGTTTTCCCGTATTGTCTGTACAATCCTTTCATGTCCTCGTTTCAGAAGGCAGGGATTTACAGTATAATTCATGGACTTGTCTTATGTCTTTTTCTCCACCAGGGGCTCCAGAGAACCTCCAGCCTACCAAGAAGACGAGGAAATGCCCCGTTTGTCCGACCCACGGATCGACCGGTCTCGCTCCACGGAACCAGTGAGTGGTCACAACCTCACACGAACCTCTTCTGTGGTTTTCAGGCCATATTGCACATAACTCACCAGGGTCCCTTACATAAATTTCAATGAATTGGCCGTAAAGTCACTTAAAACATCCCGGTAATGCCCCAACCACAGCCACACCATTGGCCACTCCCCTTACAACACGTTTGTCTCTCTGTGACCATTTGAAATTGTGGGATCTGTGCTTTTCAGTAACTTAAATTTGTCTTTATTCATGAAAAGAGATAATTGCAGGGAATTGAAAAGGCAATGGCAAACTTAAAGGGACACTAAACTTTTTTTTCACTTGTGCTTCTAATATAGAAGCACAAATGAAAAGTTAGTTGTCCCTAGTATGAGGATGAACTGGCGTGTACTTCTGATAGTACACCTCAGTTTATCCACTGCCCGGCAGCTGCCATGTTGCCATAGGAAGCAGGCAGCCGTCTGGTCGGCGACTAGCGCAGAGAGAGACCCTTGTTTTTGCATGAGATCAGCAGGGGGGGGGGGGGCCCTTAACTTTGCCAGGAACTGCTGTGTCTCGCATGTGAGACACAGCAGTTAGTAAACCCGCCTGTATCTATTAAGATACACTTCGGTTTTACTTAATTGTACCGGGACATGTAAGGGTTAAACAACGTTTAATGTTCCTTTAAGTCCATAGTAGCCGACCTAGAAAAATTCCCCAATTTAGCTACGTGCCAACAGTCCTGATTTAAGACTGCAAATTATATTTTCTCTGGGTCACTGGAGAAGGAATTCTGCACATGTGCCATAGTTATGACAATCCCGCCTCTGAGGCCACACCCCATGACCCTGCGTTGTGGGTGTGGCATGTTGGGAGGGTATGCTCCATGTGACCTTATTATTTATTTACCTCCCCTTTAATAGCTCTGGATAAATAAAGAATAACATAAATAGGCTGCATCTGTACTAAGGGGATTAATCAGAATGTTAAATTAAAACAAATCTTTCCTTTAATGCCTAGAGCATAAAACTGGCTTTAGTTTGTTTTAACATGTATTTCAATGGTCCAGCAGTATCCAGGCTATTTTTACCAACACATCTGTATATATATATGTCCTGTCTCCGCTCCCGAGAACAGATTATCTCCCATCATACACCTGGCTTCCTGTTTCTGAGTGACATAGTTTGGCCTATTTTCAAATCTTCGCGATTGGTTCGCATACACTTTTGTTTAATAAATATTGACATTTTTCTATCTCCGGCAGCTTGCTTGGAGACCGTCGGCCTTGCGCTGAGTCTTGCCGTGTCCTCAAACAGCACCGCTGGTAAAATAGGTCTGTCGGTCAGCCCCAATCTTCAGAACAGTCGCGGATTTAACATCCAAGGTGGAGAGAGAAAAGGACAAAATGGCGTCAAAGCTCCGAGCGAGTTCTCCAGACTGCAGGCCACGTACAGGTAATTAGGATCCTTTGTGCTCTGTAGGGTTGAGTAACCTGGGGGCACTGTAGTCAACTGGCCGCGTGTCGGGTGCTTTCTTTGCGCTAATTGGACAGTGACTGTCACTCGCCCAAGGAACTTGTCTAGCTCGTTCTTCAGGCTGGGAGATCCTTGAACCGTGCCCTCCAAAGCTTTTGGCTATGCACTGTTGACAGTACCTGGTATGATCTTCACCGTTGCTGTTTTGGAATCTCCAGTCTCATCATTCTTAGCTGACTTTTGTCATTGGGCGATAGGAGATGTCCATCACACCCAACCATCTGATGCTGCCTGACTAACCATATACTGGTGGGAACTATACAATACCACTATCTATACCTGGCTGATCATATACAGAAGGGAGCTATACAATACCACATCTTTGTCTAGCTAGCCATATACTGATGGGAGCTATACTGTACACAGGCCTACCTTTCTAATTAGCCCAGAATGCTGAAGGCCAAACAGACCTTGGCAGCCAACTGGAACACTTTCCTGTATCCCCTGTAGACTAGTTCCGCCCCGCTTGTCCAAAATGAAGGCTTGAAGAAAACACCTATTGGAGTGGAACCGTTGACCTTTGTGGAGTACAATTCACATTGAACATGGCGTGCTGGTCACTGGTTATATCTATTGTCCAAAATCAAAAGGCTTAAAAAACCATGAAGACCCAAGTAAAAATAAGAAGATGCGTATCTTCAGTTTACCACTATATTAACCACTTATAGCTACAGTGCAGCCTTGTGAGACCTAAGACCTTAGTTTGCGGGCAGCTGCCCTCAATGCATATCCAGAGAATTGGGTGTAAATAAAATCCAGATATTAATTAGCGTTGTTTCATTGATGAGCTCTTTTTTTGATTTGCTTCATTTTCTCTTCCAAGACCACTGCCCCAAATAGTGGAGATTGAGCGTCAACTGCGGGAAGCCATGGCGGAGAAAGAACGCCTTCTAAAGGCCAGGGTAAGTAATAACATCTGCATTCCATCCCTTATATATTTGCTCGACAAACCTGATTGGAAAATAGAATTGTGCGAAATTTCTAATAAAATTATTTTGCAAAGAATTACAAAGAAAAAATTATTGAGTAAACACAGATTGTTATCATTTTTAGTAAAAAAAATAAATAAATACAAGTTAATAAAATATACTTGGACCACACCTGACCCACCCTTGCAGCTGATATCAGATGGACTCTCAATATAAAATAAACTATGTCCGAATTTATTAAGCGTAGGAGAAACTTGAGATTTCCCCTGAGATCCGCTAATGTCCTCCGACTGACCTGCCTCTGCTGGAACAGAGTACAGAGAATTAACGAGAGAAGACAGATCTGGAAATAGAAAGGGTGGGACATTGAATAGGGGAATGGGAGAGAAGGGGGCAGCACTGAGGAAATAAAGAACATATTTCCAGTTAAAAGTGTTGAAAAATGATGAAAAATATCTATACATTGTGCTAGCAGACTATAAAGCAAAGGCCTAAATTAGGAGACAAATGTGTTTTAAATGGGTCTGTTGAGTCTCCTGTTTATGACATCACCTATGTCTTTATATGCAATTTACACATTTCCCTTTGAAAACCAGTCCATTAGCATATCGAGCCACACGTGATGTCATAAGGAGGAGACACCACATATTTAAAGGACAACTGTAGGAAAAAAATGAAGTTCTGTTTAATTGAAAGATGACATCAAGTGTTAGCATATAGAAATGCTTTAATGAAAGAATACAAATAAAGTACCTTATTGAGTCATCTTTACTCCATATAACTCCACCAGGAGGCAGACATTGTGTTTAGAATCTTGGGTCAGATCTTTGTTCATCTGAACCAAGGTGAGTGAAGATCTGACCCAAGATTCTAACCAACATGTCTGCCTCCTGAGAGAACAATATGGAGTAAAGATTCTAACCAACATGTCCGCCCCCTGAGAGAACTATATGGAGTAAAGATTCTAACCAACATGTCTGCCTCCTGAGAGAACTATATGGAGTAAAGATTCTAACCAACATGTCCGCCCCCTGAGAGAGCTATATGGAGTAAAGATTCTAACCAACATGTCTGCCCCCTGAGAGAACTATATGGATTAAAGATTCTAACCAACATGTCTGCCCCCTGAGAGAACGATATGGAGTAAAGATTCTAACCAACATGTCTGCCCCCTGAGAGAACTATATGGAGTAAAGATTCTAACCAACATGTGCGCCGCCTGAGAGAACGATATGGAGTAAAGATTCTAACCAACATGTCTGCCCCCTGAGAGAACGATATGGAGTAAAGATTCTAACCAACATGTCCGCCCCCTGAGAGAACTATATGGAGTAAAGATTCTAACCAACATGTCTGCCTCCTGAGAGAACTATATGGAGTAAAGATTCTAACCAACATGTCCGCCCCCTGAGAGAGCTATATGGAGTAAAGATTCTAACCAACATGTCTGCCCCCTGAGAGAACTATATGGATTAAAGATTCTAACCAACATGTCTGCCCCCTGAGAGAACGATATGGAGTAAAGATTCTAACCAACATGTCTGCCCCCTGAGAGAACTATATGGAGTAAAGATTCTAACCAACATGTGCGCCGCCTGAGAGAACGATATGGAGTAAAGATTCTAACCAACATGTCTGCCCCCTGAGAGAACGATATGGAGTAAAGATTCTAACCAACATGTCCGCCCCCTGAGAGAACTATATGGAGTAAAGATTCTAACCAACATGTCTGCCTCCTGAGAGAACTATATGGAGTAAAGATTCTAACCGACATGTCTGCCCCCTGAGAGAGCTATATGGAGTAAAGATTCTAACCAACATGTCTGCCCCCTGAGAGAACTATATGGAGTAAAGATTCTAACCAACATGTCTGCCCCCTGAGAGAACTATAATGAGTAAAGATTCTAACCAACATGTCTGCCCCCTGAGAGAACTATATGGAGTAAAGATGGCTTAATAATGTACTTTATTTGTATTCTTTCATTAAATAATTTCTTTATAAAACATCTACACTTGATACAATCTTTCAATTAAACATAAATACATTTTTTGTTACAGTTGTCCTTTAAAACACAATGTTCTCCTTATTTAGGTGCTTGAAATTTTATGTGTCGATTATTTCCAATCATTTTGTATTCTCTACAATCACAGTATACCCCATGTTTTGGTTGACAGAGCCCCTTTAAGGGAAAGAAGCCTAGGGAGGGTGAGTTCTTCCCTGATAAAGCAGAGCAGGCATAACCGATGGAGCTTTATATATAAATGTCAGTTTCAGAGCTCACAACTCTTCCCCCCTGCAAATATGGACTTTTTCCCCCCTTTTTTTAAATAGCCCCCATTGACCTCTGCTGTCTCAGTCAGACACACAATGCTCTGCTATTCCATCTCCCCCCCCCCCCCCCTTCCCCAGCTATTCCAGTACCGGCCGCAGACACCCTCTGCTGCACAGCCGGTCACATGACGATCACATCACTGCTACTTATTTTTGGGGAAGTGCTGGGGGGGAAACTCTTGTCTTTTCACAAACTGGCAGCAGCGTCTGGATCCATAATTCAGGTACTGGCGTATCTACATGTTTGTTGTGTATTTTAATGGATACGTTGGGCCGGCCTGGCAGGGATACTCTCCTAGTTGCCAACATCGGCAATTAATTAATCATGGCAGGTCCTATGAGATCTCCACCCTGATTAATTAACTGGAATAGGTCTGTGCGTATATCCATCCTACTTACTGCTGTGCTTCACTTTGCATGCTCTTTCTGCAGCATGGGGAACAAATACGTGTCCCCTGGAAACACGGCCAGTGTTGGCCTCTGAAATGTGTGCATTGATCTTAGGGTCTTTGCTCACAAAGAGGGAATTGACAAGTGAACTTCAAACTTAAAGTGACGCTGTCAATCTAAATATTGCTTATACTGTGCAGGTAGGGAATAAAAAAACCGATGAACAGTGATCTATACATTGCTGATTTACAAGCAAATGAATGGAATTAGCTAAATATATGTTTTAAATGTGTCTCTTGCTCATGACATCACCTACTGACTTGATAGGTAAGTTACCCATTTTATTTCTCTTATTTTATTGATTTTTTTTTTTTTTTGTTGTAATTCTGCCATTTTTTTTTTCTTTCCTCCAAACACAGGATAAACGATTGTGTAAGTTGACAGAGTCTCTTTTAATGCCAACAAGTTGGAAAAATTCTCTCTGATTGGGACAATTTTCCATCTTGGCTACTTTGACCTTTTAAAGGGGCTGTATCACCTAAACATTGTTTTTTTTTTTTTACTGTGAATGTAGAGAATACAAAAAAAATGATCTATACATTGTGTTTATTCATTGTGTTTTATTTTTTGTGTTTATAAGCATTTTCTGCTTATGACATAACCTGTGGTTTGATATGCAAATTAACTGCTTTTCAAGGGAAAGGTGTTGCTATATAACTTGCTACTGTTTTTTAATTGGATGTGGTTCTCTGGCTTTCACACTGGATAGACGTGTTTTTCTGGTTCCTGTCCCAGATTGAGTAGGGACGCAGTGTTCTGTACATTAGATCTGCCAGAACGCTACATTATCAAACAATAGCTTAATTGATTGCTGGCTCTGTGAAGGAGCTTCCAGAATCGAAACTCTATAGTTTAGCAAAATCCGGGATACACATCTGACATATCAAGCACCAAAACTGCAGGGTTAATGCATCAGTTTGTTTAAAGCTATAATTCTGTCTGTTAAAGGGCTCTAAAGGGAAAAGAAAGTGCTGCTCCCTTAGTTGCCAACATCGGTCATGTTTCCAGAGGACACATATTTGTTCCACATGCTGCAGAAAGAGCATGCAAAGTGCAGCCCGGCAGTATGTAGGATGGATATACGCACAGACCCAATCCAGTTAATTAATCATGGTAGGTCCTATGAGATCTCCACCCTGATTAATTAATTGGATTGTGTCTGTGTGTATATCCATCCTACATACTGCCGGGCTGTACTTTGCATGGTCTTTCTGCAGCATGTGGAACAAATGTGTCCCTGGAAACATGGCCGATGTTGGCATCTATGTCCTCTATGTAAATGAAAGAAAAAACTTTTTTTTTATTTTTTATTATTCAGCTCTACTTCCTCAACCCTGCATGTAAAGTGTTACAGATTTACTGCTGATGCTGTATTTCTGTCTACCCCCTTCCTTGTTGAATTGAATTTTTAATTATTTTAAATGTAAAACGTCAGGCGATCTGTAAACTGTTTAAAAAGTAAAAAGAAAAAGCTCATTTCACAAACACTGCATGGACAAAACATATGATTACACACCTCCTTAATGATTAAATTCGGATGTTTCAATCCCACTTATTGCTACAGGGGTATAACACCAAGCACCTTGACTCCAGCTAATTATCCTGAGTACACTTAATTTAAATGTCCAGCATGGTTAGAAGTGTGGAAGACCGAATAGGAAAGGAGAGAATGGGAAGAAATACAACTTTACAGAAAGAGTAGTAGGTGTCTGGAAAACCTTGCAGTAGAATTGGTAATACTTGGGATTTGCAAAAAGCGAAAACCCAGTACAAGATCATTAACTCCAAAACTGCCAGACATTTTTTTTTATTAATATATATATATATATATATATTTAAAGGAGGAGAAGAGGGCTGCTAAAGAGATGACCAGACACTTTGAAATGGAACAGACTCAGGTGGTGGAAGAAGTTCCTGAATGCAACCCAGCGGCAGGACAGATGCAAGAAACTCCAAAGGAACCTGTAAGTCTTTAATACAGAGTGCATCCTCATATAGCACACATCTGTTCTACTTTAGCCACCATTCTTTGCTGTTATATCACAGCGTTATTATGCACACAAAGAGCAGCACTAGAGAACGGTGATACATTTGGAGCAGTCACCATGGCAACCAGTGCTACATTCCTACTAGGGTTGCCACCTTTTCTTCAGAAAAATACCGGCCTTGGTATTGTCTCTATAGACTTAACATTGGCCTGATGCCAATTTTTTACCGGCCTGCCGGTAAAATACCGGCCAGGTGGCAACCCTAGTTCCAACTGGTTGTCCCGACTTCCCTCAGAATTGCTCTGTCGGTGTTCCGTATCCGTAAACTTGGTTAATCTGTTTTATAATCTTCATACTCAGGTGAAATCTCCTCCGTTGCCTTGTTCTCCACCCCCCTTTGACCTCCGAGCTTACTTGGAGGCATCAGGTCATGGCGTAGAGACCTGCGCTCAGGTAAGGGTCAACGCGACTTGCTGCAAAGGTTACCTGGTGAAAATGGGCGGACGGATAAAGACCTGGAAAAAACGCTGGTTTGTGTTTGACAGACAGAAAAGACGTCTGGCATATTACTCCGGTACTTATTATTTATTAATAGATTCATACAATCCTACTCGGCTCTACGTTATTCCTTCCTCACCCATACCATACTTTTTTTTTTGTTGTTTTTGTCTTTCTCTGCAGATAAAGAAGAACAGAAATTAAAAGGGGTGATATATTTCCAGGCTATCGAAGAGGTTTATTATGACCACTTACGGAGTGCTTTTAAGGTACATATAACTAGAAAGAGAATCTTTGAACGCCGTATCTTTTGAATAATGCGAAAAAAGTGCCAACGTATTTTAAGCTGGGCGTGAAACTGTGATTTAAAGTAAAAAAAACCTGACCCCTAAAAATAAGGTTAAATATATATATGTTTATTGGTAAAGTAACATTAAAAAAAAAAATGATTGTTTTGTCAACATTAAAAAAAAAAAGTGATGGTTTCTAGCTATTAAGCGTTATACATTTACATTTAATAACTGTGTTCAATTAAAAAAAAAAAAAATTACAACAAAAAAAAAAAAAACAGTTGTTAAATTCCCTATAAAACAGGATTTTCTCTCATTGTTCACAAACTGCCATTTTAACTTTGATTCTGGTAAATTTATACATTAAATAGATAGCAGTGAATGTTTCACATTGCAGATATTCACCTGGAAATACTTGAGAACAAGAAATGTATCAATGTATTTTTTTTTCAAAATAAATGACTCCATAAACAAACAAACAAAAATAATTAAGTGTGTATAAGTATTTTTTTAATTTGATCTATTTAAAAAAAAAAAAATTATATTTCAATTTATATATAAAATTTATATATAATTTATATATAAAAATTAAGCTTTCTGTTTGCCTGTAGAAAAATATACAAATATAATAATAATAATTAAAAAATAAAAATGTTTACTTTTTTAATTTAAACATTTAAATGTTTAAATAAACATTTATAGACACATGTTCCTTTTAGCTCCGGACTGGCTGACCCATTTTCTATTGCATTTAATTAATGATGGCTTAAGTATATCCTTTTTTTTATTTTTCAGAGTCCGCACCCCAAGCTGACGTTCTGTTTGAAGACCTTCGAACGTCTCTTCTGTATGGTGGCGCCCACACCGGAGGCCATGAGAATCTGGATGGATGTTTTGGTCACTGCTGCTGAGGAAAATTCCCGTTATTGAAAGAAATCAAGTCACGTGATTAACGCCGAGAGAGCGAGAGAGCGGTTTAAGAACGACGGAGAGAGAAGGAGAGGGAAGCGGAACCAGACATGTTTTAATGAACAGAGAATCTGCGAGAATGATGAGAATGTTGAGAATGGATTGTGTGTGAAAGTCTTACTCAAGAATGACCTCCGATATGTTATATTCTACCAGACTTTTCCTGGTACAATTTATTTTTATATTTCTAACCCTTGGCCCCTTCCACATTTATTTTACCTTTTTGTCTGTACAAAATTCCCAAACTGGTATTCCGTTTCTGTGATCTCTGGTTATCTCGCCGAGATCTAGATGGTTTACATAGTACGGAATCCTTCTTTTTGAAGAACTCACAACCTACTCCAAAGGTGGACCAGATCGCATGTCGTAATATATCTTTCGGGCTGTAAATTTACGCTGAGCCGCTATTGTCCCCAACTATACGTAAACTGAAATTGAATTTACCTGAGAAACAGGATTCAGCTAAGGGTGGCCAGTCATCTCTCTATTAGGATAGCCAAAGAATGTATGTATTCTCCAGTCTCAAAATATTCTCATTCAAGAAATGCCAGTCACTTAGGTTGTGCTAAGGAATATGCAATGTGGGTCTCATAATCCATGAGGGAGAACTGGACGTTTTTTTTAGTTATAAATGACTCCTCTACCCTGGGGCCAATAAAGACTCATTTACTTTCCATCTCACTATGAGAGCACAACTTGCTAAAGAAGTTTGGAAATGATTATGGGTGTATAAACGTTCTGGCGTGTAGATGAGGACAATTCACTTTTTGGATGAAACGTCGTTATAACCTGGAATGCGATAATGATAACCCACATTTTCTTCAGCCAGGCACTGTGTAAGTGAAAACACCCACAACATCTCCTGACACCACATGCCAAAGATCCCTGGAACATGGAAATTGTAATTGTCCACTGAATGGATTTGGTTAATGAATATGTTACACTTTAAAAACCACATACCAAAGGTTTAAATTAAATTGACTATTTTTAATTGTACCTCAAGTTTGTAAGAAGGACTTTGATGGTCTTAAGATCTTCCTTGGACATATGTCCAGCCATATTATATGTTGGAATGTCGATTTACATTCACAGGTCTTGCCAGAGCACCAAGATTGCACCCACAAGTTTGGCCAGAGTACCCACAGGTCTTACCAGAGCATTCGGCTTACACCCACAGTTCTTGCCAGAGCAGCCAGCTTGCACCCACTGGTCTTGACAGAGCACCTAGATTGCACACACTGGTCTTGTCAAAACACCTGGATTGCACCCACAGGTCTTGCCAGAGCACCTAGATTGTATACACAGGACATGCCCAGCATGCTGATTGCACACATAGGATTTACCCCATCATCCAGATCGCACATACAGGAATTACTCCAGCCAGTACCAAAATTACATCCTCCCTGGTGTTTAGTAGTGAACAGCTGGATGTCCGTGTGTTGCTCATCAGCAAGTCATGTGGGCAGCTTTTTACCTATTGTCTTTTAACTGACTTTAGATTCCTTCCCCCATTACCGGCTAAAATCCCCCACATATAAAGTTGGACATAGAAACTTCTGCAGTATAGGGGACAGAACCGACAGGCTGGTAAAAAATTGGGTTAAGGACAATGTTAAGTCTATGATGGCAGTGGAAAAGCTGGTAATTTTTGGTAATTTTTTTTTTTTTAAGAAAAGGTGGCAACCCTAGGGCAGCAACATTATATGTGATTAAGTAATGATTTTCCATTTGCCATCAGACTTATGTGAAAATACGGATTGATTTCAAAATATAACTTTAATACACTTGTGCGTTAAAGCATAAAGCATTACCCACCAGTGGGTCTTCTGGCACATAATGTGTAAAAAGCTACATTATCAATAGTGAGAAGAAGCAAACAAGTCGTTGGCTATATAGGTGCTGTGCATTATGGGAGATATAGTCTATTATAACACACCCAGCTTCATTAATAGACTAGGATTCCTGGGAATTGTAGTCCACAGGACTGTCTGCTTGCCATGCAGCAATTATAGGATTATGAATAAGAGAATCGGCTCAGTGCTGTACATATTTTTATGTCTGTCGGTTCAATGATATGCCTTCTGTACAATGGGTTACTGCAATTCCAGGATTGCAGAGGTTAATCCATCGCTCTCATGTTTTGTTATGTTTGTAAAAGTGTGTAAAGTATTTTGTATATTTTTTTTGGACATTTACTTTCTCTTATATTGGTGATGGTTAAATATTATCTTGTATTTTATTTATTACAAATAAATAAATAGTAACGTTTTATGGAATGTCTGCTTTTTCGTTTCTGTGCTCCTTATAATATAAAGTCAGTAAGTAAGCGACCCTGCTACTTATATAAAACTCTACTTTAATTTCTGCTTAATAGTAAAATAACTACATATCTTAATAGTACACTTCTTACATTTTTGTAATTAATTCTCAGGGAAGGAGGCAGATGAGATTACACACACAGGCATAGATTATATATACGGTATATATATACACTGATCAGCCATAACAGTACGACCACTGACAGTTGGCAAGCCGGTGGAGGCAGTGTGATGCTTTGGACTGACAGGTGGCAAGCCGACGGAGGCAGTGTGATGCTTTGGACTGACAGGTGGCAAGCCGACGGAGGCAGTGTGATGCTTTGGACTGACAGGTGACAAGCCGGCGGAGGCAGTGTGATGCCTTGGACTGACAGGTAACAAGCCGACGGAGGCAGTGTGATGCTTTGGACTGACAGCTGGCAAGCAAAAGGAGGCAGTGTGATACTTTGGACTGACAGGTGGCAAGCCGGTGGAGGCAGTGTGATGCTTTGGACTGACAGCTGGCAAGCCAATGGAGGCAGTGTGATGCTTTAGACTGACAGGCGGCAAGCCGGCGGAGGTGATGTGATGCTTTGGACAATGTTCTGCTGGGAAACCTTGGGTCCTGCCATTCATGTGGATGTTACTTTGACACGTCCCACCTACCTAAGCATTGTTACAGACCATGTACACCCTTTCATGGAAACGGTATTCCCTGATGGCATTGGCCTCTTCCAGCAGGATAATGCACCCTGCCACAAAGCACAAATGGTTCAGGAATGGTTTGAGGAACACAACAACGAGTTCAAGGTGTTGACTTGGCCTCCAAATTCCCCAGATCTCAATCCAATCGAGCATCCATGGGATGTGCTGGACAAACAAGTCTGATCCATGGAGGCCCCACCTCACAACTTACAGGACTTAAAGGATCTGCTGCTAACATCTTGGTGCCAGTTACCCCAGCACGCCTTCAGAGGTCTAGTGGAGTCCATGCCTCGACGGGTCAGGGCGGTTTTGGCTTCAAAAGGGGAGCTAAACAATATTTGGCAAGGGGGCATTATGCTATGGCTGATCGGTGTATAAGATAATTTAAATATATGAGCGTCTACTCAACATAGAGAGAAATGCAGGGAACAGAGACGGGAGTTTTCAAACTTAAAGCCAAATTAGCCGAATTGTAAAAAAAATCTCTAATGCAGCTGAATGGGAGGACTATTTCCATCTCGGCTTTGCCCTCGCATCTCAGTTCCCTGCAGTTCTGTTTCTATTGAGTAGACCCTTAAATCTAAAATCTACACTGTTCCCAAAGCTTCTTAATGATTTATATAATGAATGTAATAAGTATTATATGTATGACTGTAATATTTAATCAGTATATGGGACTGTGACTAAGCGCGCTGCGCAGGCGCGAAACGCGTAAGGCGGTTCTTTTTTTTCACCCCGGGAGATTGTTGCTCTCGGATGATGAGCCTCACTATGTAAGTTGTCAATTTATTTTTTATTTTTTACCTGTTTTTCAAAAGCCACAGTGTGCTATTTTTATTGCCTCAATGCTGAGTGTTCTTCCATTTTTCACTTATTATTATAATCTCATGCCACCTATTTGTCCCGTGCAGGATTGCCAGAGTGAGTGACCGTTCACCTCTTGAGTTGGTATCTCCCTATCTCTGCCCCCCCCCCCCCCCCCCGAGTCCTGATTTTCCAGGGGGCAAGAGTTAGGAGGGGTGGGTAATCTTATCTGTGACCTACTGTGTCCCTGAATGGCAGAATTAATACGTGGCCACCCTAATTGCAATCCCCGGTTTAGTCATGGTTAATGACAGTAACAGGGAGGGCTTCATGGGTTTAGATCCTAGCACGTTATCACTCTTGCAAGTTGTTGCATCTGCTAAGCTAACATATTTGGTTGGGTCCTGCGGTCTGTCACATGGTACATCCCAGGTCGAGAGAAAGGGTAGCGCAAAAAAGATTAACCATCTCAGTCCTACACATTGCGTGCCGTTGCAATGCACATCAATATTTGCAATTGACCAAAAAGTAGCACTTATTATACGATCTGCCTCTTTTAGAACACAGTTCTGTTCTTGGCCACACCCACAAATTATTTTTATTCCAGAGGGTTAGGGAATATTTGCAGTCACCTGAGATCTAAATATTTATAAAGAAATCCCATTGGGTTAAAAAATAAAATAAACACGTTTGTTTAAACATTATTACAATATATCCATTACGCAGTCTTTTGCGTTTTGTCTCGGATAGTTTGTTTTGATTATTACTGCCAACTAGTGGCTGTTACTATGTATAACAAGGTCTACCTACGTTTAGATGATTTTAGCGGTGAATGGATTCCACTTGCTGTTGCCCCAAATGTTTTTTTTTTTTTGGTGAACCTTTTTAAAAAAATGTCAACCTCTAGCAGGCTTGCAAGCACGTGCTTAAATTAACACAATGGCTGATATGTATAATAACCGCTGACACAACTTAAATTTACGCATTTGGCCTAGTTAACGCAGACTCCCGTGAATCGGCTTTATACATTGGCGCACACTATCATTGCACAAGTACTTTGCGCCTTGTTTACAAATGCCCCCCAATGTATTAATCAAGTTTGATTTGTTTATTTTTGTATACTCTACATTGACGGGAAATACAGTGTTTAAGGCCTGTTAAAGTGGCTCTTTCACCAGCAAATGTCTTTTACCTAAATCTATAGAATTACCAACAAATCAATGTTATTTTTCATGTAAAGTATTTGAATAAATGTAGCTGGAATGATCAGGTCCAGTTTCTTCACAGTTTTTAGCTGGTTATTTTTCCTGAGTTTAGCGGAATGCTCCCGATATTCCAATGTGCGTCAGAATGCTCCCGACATTCCAATGTGCAGCAGAATGCTCCCGACATTCCAATGTGCAACAGAATGCTTCCGACATTCCAATGTGCAGCAGAATGCTCCCGACATTCCAATGTGCAGCAGAATGCTCCCGACATTCCAATGTGCAGCAGAATGCTCCCGACATTCCAATGTGCAGCAGAATGCTCCCGACATTCCAATGTGCAGCAGAATGCTCCCGACATTCCAAAGTGCAGCAGAATGCTCCCAACATTCCAATGTGC
Organism: Pelodytes ibericus; assembly: GCA_036172795.1. Taxonomy (NCBI): domain Eukaryota; kingdom Metazoa; phylum Chordata; class Amphibia; order Anura; family Pelodytidae; genus Pelodytes; species Pelodytes ibericus. The sequence goes on from CM069866.1 coordinate 68,798,547, forward strand.
AGCAGAATGCTCCCGACATTCAAATGTGCAGCAGAATGCTCCCGACATTCCAATGTGCAGCAGAATGCTTCCGACATTCCAAAGTGCAGCAGCAAAGAAAAGATGCAACATCCCCACTGTGCCCATGCAAAAAATGACAGGAAGTAAACGTTTGTTATAAATATTTTTATTGAATTTCAAAATGAAAAAAAAAAAAAATTATTTTAAAAATAAATGTAAAACTGCTGCACATATATTGAAAATGATCAATACCAGCTAATCTAGTTTTGAAAGTATTTATCCTACCTCCTGACTGAGGAGCTGTGGACAGCAGATAGGTCAGAGGCCTGGAATGCTGTAGAAAGGTGGCTGAAAGGGAACTTTGACGGGCATGTCCTAAAAAATACTCAAATATATTTGAGTATGTGCAAAACTATGATTGCTTTTTGCTCCTATTGCAATGTACTAAACATCTAACACTCAAATAGTACATACGAGCAAATTGCGAATAAAAACGGGCAAGTTTGCGAATATTTTTTCTACCTCTTTTGATAGCGCTCGCTAAAAGCTGGTGTAATTTTCACACGCAAATAAAAATTAATTTTCCACAAAATATTCACAAAGCTCTTTAGCGTGGTGCAAATATAATCACAATTTATTAGCGCAGCCAGAAAAATGCACGCTAAATAAAGATAAACGGAAGAGGCGCAAATCGGGAAAAAAAAAGCGCAGAACGTTACAAATAGTCGCAAATTGCTCCTTACTCATGTTTTACCTACTTTTTTCCCCTCACTGCACTTGTTTAGCACATGACCCCCTTAGATTCAATGGGCAGGGGAGTTGCATGGAAAAGATTTCAACACAGAGCTGTCTGGAGCAGGGAATCAGATGAAGAACTAGGACGGCATGTTATAGACAAAACAGACTACATAGAGATAAATAACAGACTCAAAAGGATTTTATCTGTAGTCACAAAGTCAAAATCTTTTTATACTTAATTCACTTAGATCATTTGAAGACACAGTGGTTTCAGACAGGCCAGTGGATATCTATGAGTAATAACATGTATAGTATATTAATTGTCCTACTAGAAGGGCTGGGGTGGAATCCATATTGATTCTACCAGGCTGGAACACATCTTAGCCTCCGAACAGAACAAAGAAGATGACAAGCCAGATAGACGTTTGTGGTCTCCATGAGTTGCTTGTCCCGTGATCCTCGTCCACATGTTGCACGGTGGATGAAGACACAGTGGCGTTTGAGACAACTCCATCTTCAACATCTTTGCTGGAAACAGTGGAATTTGAGACAAGTCCATATTCAACATCTCTGTTTGTCTTGGTTGTCCCAACGGTTTGGGGTTGCTCGTATACGGGCGTTAACCATTGAGGCGTGGCCACTGTAGGGGCTGGCTGGTCCGACGGCTGATTTAGCAGGACCAGAGGTGGGAGGTCCACGTACTGTGTGTTGTTTGAGAGGTCCTGGTTGCAAACGTTGCCCACACAGCAAGCACCTTTCATCTCGTACGTCGCACTTCCAAAAGTTACAGTTTGCACGGCACAGATGTATCGTGCTGAGCAGCTCTTGATTGGTATGACAGCAGAGGTGTTACCTGAAAACAAAGCGGGGTAACACACATTTAGGCATGAGTGGAGTAAGTTAAAGAAGGCCTTGCTTCAACCAGCCCCAATGCTCCAAAGGGCCCTAGTTGCAGCTCTACACCAAGGAAAGTTGCAAAAATTTGATCGAAACAAAAAGATTGTAACAAAGATGCAAATGGAATATTTGCTTTAATTCCACCGCTCATTGCTTTTCTTTGTAGCATTTGTTGTATTCTTGCTCAAGATGCCATTTTGTTTAAAAAAAATAAAAATAAAAATAATTAGAGTATGGCTCCTTGTTCTACCGTCTGTTTAAGAGATTACTTTTAATCAAAAACGGACTGTTTTTTCTCAAAACCTGCCCTTTGGTGGTGTTACTCCACCCACAGGATTTGCACTCTACATCATTTCTCAGGTGTGTGTGTGTGTGGGGGGGGGGGGGGGGGGTCTGCCTGTCTAAGGGCTGCTGGGAATTAAATCCACCCTATGGCTTTTCCCAGGGATGGGATATATATATATATACATAATTACAACAAAATGCAAATTTGGCTTACTTGTTATTCTGGTAACACTTGTCTTGGAAAGATATATATTTACCGAGGGTGACTGTGGCGTTCCCATCAAAGCAGTTGCTATAGGAGTTGTAGCAGGTCCTGACAGGAGCATTGGCAGACATACATTGATCTTCAGTTTTTCCAATGCAGTTGTAGCATTCCACGTCGTTAGGCATTTGGGTTGTATTATCTACAACACATAATAGCCATGTTACATGGGGGGAGGGGGGGGGGGATGAGTAGGACTGGACTAAAATGGCCAAAATGTATTCAAAATTAGGCAGTGCCTCACAAGTATGGTCTGGACCACCCGAGATGTAGGTAGGGATAGTAGAGAATGGGTTGGGTTAAGATCAAATCCCTCCTGCCCATACAGAAAAAGTGTTGAGGGTATAAAGGGGCACAGCAATGATAACTGCATAACTAGACTGAAGCCCTGTAATGCATCTGAGCTGCAGGTCTCTTACACTTGCTAGTAGGACAGGTGGGGCAATCACAATGCTTGCAGGTGTGTAGTATATGACCACACCCCACCATGTGGCAACTTGTTGCTGCATGGATTATTGATAATGATGAAGAGGCGAAGAACTACTGCTTCGTCAACACCACACTGATCATCATTATAGTTTAATTAGGGAACTGTTCTTGCCTCGGGTGCAACTACAGCTACCTACCATCATTAGGAGAGAGTATTCACCAAGAGGGATAACAATGAGATGTGAAACCAAGAGCCAAATTGGGGCCACATGATGGATAGAAGACTTTTTTCCATCGCTCAGATCCAAGATTACCTGGGGGCTTCAGCTGGAAGTCCTTCAGATTGAGGTTTGTGTTGCACAAGCTGGTGTTGCACTGCAAGACTTGGATGTACATAGTCATCCCAAAGAAGGGCATGGCCTTGTCCATTCTTCCCGGCATGCCGTAACCACACCCCTTCATCATCATGGTGTACTGGTCATGACCTGATGGGACAACAAGAGAACTCTACAAAGGGTGCATCACACTGAGTAAAAAACAAATATACTGATTAAACTTAGGTGACCATTGGGTGATACTAGTACAGTTATTAACTTTAGAAAAAGGGGTGGTAGCCATTAGGCCAAGAACCATGATTTTACAGCAGGTGACATCATGGGGCAGACTAGATGGACAAACGAGTTCTTATCTGCTGACACATTCTGTGCAATTTTGAGAATAGAATCCAGTTGTTTCCAATAAACATATGTATTTTATATCCACTGTCACAGGACTCCAGAGGAGTAATCTATTATTACATTTGTGGGTGCTAGGTATACCCTATCCAAGTTTCATTAAATATATAAATATTGTGAATCTTTTAAGTATTATGACCTACATTAAAGTGGCAGTTTCACCTAGCTTAATTTTTTTGTATTTTTTTTACTTTTTTCTCTCTCCCATTTTTAGAGGGGCCTCTAAATTCAGTGAAAGGGAGTATAAGGTGTGATAAGGTGAATGGGAAATATGTGAAAAATATGTTTGGATTTGGGACCCTGGGGTGGAGAATTTGGAGAGTAGGGAGGGCCGCTGCTCCACTTTGCAGTTTATAGACTAGAGAGAGAAATAGAATCCAGGTCAGGAGGTCAGACTGACTCCAACACACTGCTCAGCTGCAATTAACCAGCAGCAGTGAATTAAATATATCCCTGTCAGGAAACCTTTGTTTTCTTGGCGGAGGGCTGAAAGCAGCATGCTAGGCAGCAAGTGAGAGGAGTGGAATACAGTAAACTATGATATTTTCGAAAGGTTGGGGGAACAGGTGTTTTATATAGTTTAAACCCTAATAGTAAGGAAAATCTATGTCAGTTAGAGCTCAGATGAGATAGAATTTTCTTTGGAGGAATTTCACTTGTGATCCATGTTTCCATTGCTGCCTGACTGCGCAATTGCCTATTTAACAGCCTAGAGGACTGTACAATTTTCAGGGAGTTTGCAAGGCCACAATACATTGATCAGTATTGTTTGTCTATCAGCTTTCAGAAGCATATTCTCGTTGGGAGTGCCACATTTATTCTGTCTCCCTCCCGTTTAGCTACAGACGGCATTGTTTCCCTGCCCCAGCAAGACAATACTTGTTTCCACAGCCACGACGCTTTCAATGCAGGCATCATGATCCAAACTGCAAGGTGTCTTCTGGATGGCCTCCTGGGAACAGTTGCCACCTCCCAGATCTGTGCAGAAGTAACATTCCAGGGACTGAGCTTGCACCCCTGTCCAAAATAGAAACAGATTTTATAGAACTTCCAAAGTCTGAACCATCTTCCGATGTAAACCAGGCAGACTACACACTCAAACTACACTGCAAGCCAAACATGTTTTCCAATATTCACACATGAGATCAATAAACTAATCAAGGTTGCTCCTTAATAACATGCCCCAATGCACAAACATGCCTTCTACAGTCTGCAGGGGAACACATTTATTTATTTATTTTTATTTATTTAGAAAGTGTTTTACCAGGAAGAATACACTGAGATTTCTCTCGTTTTCAAGTATGTCCTGGGGACCCAGTCCAGAATGGAATTACACAGTTACACATTTAACAGTAGATTAAAAATAAATACATACATATATTAAACAAGTTGAAAGGAGAACATAAACGAAGGAATTTGTAAACTATTAACAGGCACATTCTGTTTTGAGGATTTGGGAGACTAGATGATTATTTGGCAGAAACAGGGAGGCTGATTCCACATATGAGGAGCTCTGAAAGAGAAAGCACCTCGGCCCGCTTCCTTTTTGAAGTGAGGGATCGCTAGTGAAGGGTTGGTGCAGGATCTGAGATTGTAGGAAGTGCAGGGAGTAAGAGCGAGCATGCCGCTCAGGTAGGGGGTGAGTAAGAGTGAGCATGCCGCTCAGGTAGGGGGTGGAGCGTTCCAGAGCACTGTAGTGCAAAACGACACAATGTATTGTACATAGTGTTGAGTTTACCGAGATGGTTCTGCGGGGCAGAATCATACACAACATCTCTATATGAAAGTTATACATGAACAGCAAACATACTGCACATGCTTGTACTATATATATATATATACAAATCTTCTTCTAAACCCCATATGGGTGGTATGTGTCTTCCTCAGCCTTGGGTCCTCAACCAGAGGCCTGGGAGGCAGGGGACATGGGAACTTCACAATTACACTTGGGCGACTAAAATATTAGAAATTGAAATATACACCATTTTTGATGCGTACATTGCCTTTCATAGTCTGGCTAGAGAGTTAGGAATTTGCTGACTATTCAGTTAAACACAGTGTTAATAGTTGAATCACAATTTAATTTGCCAAATATTCTCTCGTAATCTTGGTGTGTCTGGATCGCCTCGCCCTATCATCCCAGTAAATTAAGTTTAATTGTTGAAAGTTTAACCACGTACTTTAAAATGTATTCGATTTTTTTTTTTTAACATTATGCAACCTGACCCATATTTTACAGGCCAACATCTGAAGGGCCACAATTGTTAGGAATCCAAAAATAGTATTTAAAGGACAACTGTATTAATAAATGATCTTCTGTTTAATTTAAATATTGTATCAAGTGCAGATGATTTATGTAGAAATTATTTAATGAAATAATATAAATTAAGTGCCTTATTAAGACTTCTTTGCTTCATATAGTCCTCTCAGGAGGAAGACATGTTTTTTAGAATGTTGGATCAGATCTTCACTCACCTTGGTTCAGATGAACAAAGATCTGACCCAAGATTCTAAACAAAATGTCTGCCTCCTGGTGGAGCTATATGGGGTAAAGATGGCAATCTTTCAATTTAACAAAACTTCATTTTTTTGCTACAGTTGTCCTTTAAGAGCTGCACTCACCAATTAGGGTGGCATAGCAGAGGCTCCACCACAACCACTATTATAGCAGAATTCATCAAATATTTGGAAAAAATACTGCATCAAGCCATGGCTTAAGGAAACCTTTGGAGGAAAAAGTACAACTAAAGCCAAGGATGTATATATGTGTTAATATGACAGAGAAGGTTGCTTTAAAGTAGTCCTAAATTTTACATTTTTGAGAATACAAAAGAAAAAAAAAAATTGGAATGCTCCACCCCTGTCGGTCTTTTGCACATTCCCAGTGTACAGCTGTATGCTTAGAATTCTGTATGTCCAGTCTACTGTTTTTGTCGAGTAACCAATGGATGAAACTAGCTTACACATGTTATTCCAGCAAGTTATATTTACATGGGAATTTTAGGCTAAGATTTATAGAGACACTCCAGCATCAACACAAGAAAATAATGATTGATGCAAATGAAAGTATACATTTAAAAAAAAAATTACAAGCTCATCTCAATAGATTTTTTCAGGCTCTGCAGGTGTAACTGCCCCTTTAAAAACGTATAGGTTTATTTTCTAGCTATAAAAGCCCCCTTCCTCTGGATACGCTAAAATTGACCTTTATGGACACCACCTTAGAGCTGATTGTTAGGATCCCAAAAGATTTTTGTGTGGGGCAAGCAGTGCGCATGCACAATTCTCAGTGTACAGCTGTATGCTGAGAATTTTCAAATGTTAGCCTGTGGGTGGAGCTAAGGTTTGAAAAGCTATTAATTCAGATGTTCAAACACGCAAATGCTATTCAGTATGTTTGAACATTAAAAAAAAAAAAAAAAACTATAAAAGTATATTTTTATTTTTTAAATACACCTTCAAGGAGTAGGGCACATCAGAAACAAAGCTACCTCTCTGGGGGTGGAAATTAAATAAAGTCTGTAACAAAGTGGCAAATATTATCCGAAAACTGCAAAATTCACGTGAATTCAAAACATGTACAAACTGGTTCTCCACATCTTTAAACAGGAGCTCAACAAAAACCAAATATAATTTAAGCAAAGCTAACCGACAATTACATTGACGTCTGATGATTGAAACTTGTAATAAACCTTTTGTTTGTATAAGTGGGCAATATGTACCAATCATACAAATATTCGGTTCGTTTTTTCTTCCCTGCGGTGTTTTTCTAGCCCCACCTATATGTAAACAATAGTAATATACACTAGCTTTTAAGTGCCCACTCCATGTTTTTTTTGTTTGTTTTTTACCACTCTTTGGTTACATGTACTAAGCAGTCATGCCTCTCATTCACACTTTCTGAATTGCTACTGCCTACTTTTCAAAAATGTTTCCTGGGTTAAAAAAGGAGGTGTGGCCTTAAATGGGTGGAGTTATGTGATGTCATGCCGCATTGCGTGACAGCGCACACTGAGCATAGTTGCCAACATCGGCTATGTTTCCAGGGACACATTTGTTCCACATGCTGCAGAAAGAGCATGCAAAGTGCAGCCTAGCAGAACGTAGGATGGATATACGCACACAGACAGAATCCAAATAATTAATCATGGCAGGTCCTATGATATCTCCCCCCTGATTAATTAATTGGATTGTGTCTGTGCGTATATCCACCCTATATACTGCATAGTCTTTCTGCAGCAAGTGGAACAAATATGTGTCCCTGGAAACATGGCCGATGTTGGCAACTATGACTGAGTTCCAAGCTACCCGGTACAGATCAAGCTCTATTCATAGCATTTAGGTTGCGTATGTCTGCCTGACACAGGTTAAACTCATTGCTGCCTGTGCACAGTGCTATGCACTGTGTAATGGCAGCAGCAATACCGGAAAAGACCTATTCTGACAAATCTGGGACGGATGGCAGCTATGCTTCTGTTTTTTGCTATTAAGCTGAACAGATCTGACCTTAACTCCTCCTACTTCTAATTCCATGCATACAGCTGTATGATCAGCTTCCTGAATAGGTCTGACATTAACTCCTTCTACTTCTAATTCCATGCATACAGCTGTATGCTCGGCCATTTTTTTATTTGAGGGACTTTTACACGCTGCCCTGCAAAATGTATCATTCATATGTGTTCAGAAGGTAATCAATAAATCAATCAAAGTAGTTCCCATGGGATCCGCTCTCTAACTCTTGCGGGACCCTTGAAACAATTTTCCTGTCTCAGGGAAACTCCTGCGTAAAAATCATCGTATAGTATTATAAAAATCTTTATTTCTCTCTTATAAACTTAAAGTTCATAAGAATTTTTTTTTTTTTTTTTTACTGACTGCATAAACTTATTTCATACTTAATAAAAATGATTATTGAAAAAAAAGGAATTTCTTGTCCATGTTTCCTTTTTTGTTGTTTTTTGTTTGCCAATCTACCCCTTAGACTTGCCAATGTGCCTCCTTGACTGCCAAGGCACCAACAGACTTCCCTGGTGTCTAGTGGGGGGCAGCAGGAGGATACCTGTGTGCTACGCGGCCTGACACTTCCACTTGGACTTCACAGACGGTTCGCTGGGAGGTCACGTGACCCCCGGTGTTCCGTCATAGAAGCAGCAGAAGTGTTGGTACACATCAGAAGATGTCTCTGCACATCAAGTAACACACACACACACACATCATCCGACTGTCTACAAAAAGAATCCAGGACCACTGCAACTCAGCAGAGTCTGGGGAGCCTCACTTGCTCTAACGGCTTATGGACTCCAACTCCCAGTATACATAGGAACACAGGCAGTGTACTTAGCTTGCCTAGAAATTGAGAGTTTTTTAAAAAATCTATTTAACAGCTGAAGAGATGCATGCTTCTACATTCGCTATGGCTGTGGAAAGTAATACACAGCCACATCAGATTGTCACCTGACTTTCTATCTTACATTTATTTCCTTTAAATATTAGACTGTTACCACTGTTTTTTAAAAAGAAACTGAAAATTATGTTTACTGGATGTCGATTTACACAAATCTGCCTTATTTTTCTGCCTAGAATTTCACCCTTATTATTCGACCGGTGTTAACACATTAATTACTATTAACTGAAAAACAGGACAGGTACGACTATTGTGTTTTTTTTATGCTCTTTAAAAAAATAAAAAAAAAAAAAATAAAACACTGCCAGATCTGATCAGTGGGTTGTATTCAATCAACAGTTATAAAAATCAGGCCAAAATCAGGCCAAAATAGAAGAGCTGGATTGTTCTCCATCTCACACAATTTTCCAATTCGTCTATTTGGGTCTGATTTGTGCAATTGGGTTGCTAATTCACCACATCCAGCCAGATACTTACAGCTACCCAAACATCTAAGCAACAACAGACCCCCTCACCTTGTGGTAATAGTGTAGACAGGGTGCAAAGGATGGATAAAATAAGTTTACTCCAGCTCCATGTCCCTTCCATTCTCATAGTTGCTGCTGGTTCCCTGGAGAATAAATCAGCTCTCACCAGTCCAAGGTGTGATGTGCTGATCTTGTCATGTATCCTGGTTAGGTGAAATCCATAAGTCAGAATTGGGAGGCTCCCTTCCCAGCATCCTCATTAGCTGTGCACCATGAATAATACTGGCAGAGTCTGCCCTACAGCAATCTCTCCTCTCATAACACTGTTTACCCTTAAAGGACAACTGTCGGCAAAAAAATTACACTCTGTGGAACTGAAAGATTGCCTCAAGTATCAGGCATCTTAAATTAACATGCTTTGTTGAAATAATACACATAAAGTACTTCACTGAGCCTTCGTTAGAAGACCTGTTTAGAAGTTTTGCTCTGTATGTGTAGAATCTTTATTCCATACAATGCTATCATGGAGCAGACATGTTATTTAGAATATTTACTCCGTACAGTGCTATCAGGGGGCAGACATGTTGTTTAGAATCATTGCTCTGTATAGCTCTATCAGGGGGTGGACATGTTGCTTAGAATCTTTGCTCTGTATAGCTCTATCAGGGGGTGGACATGTTTATAATCTTTGCTCTGTACAGTGCTATCAGGGAGACGGACATGCTGTTTAGAATTTTTGCTCTGTATGGCTCTATCAGGGAGGCGGACATGTTGTTTAGAATCTTTGCTCTGTATAGCTCTATCAGGTGGCAGATATGCTGTTTAGAATCTTTACTCCGTACAGTGCTATCAGGGGGCGGACATTTTGTTTAGAATTTTTGCTCTGTATAGCTCTATCAGGGGGCGGATATGTTGTTTAGAATCATTTCTCTGTATAGCTCTATCAGGGGGCGGACATGTTGTTTAGAATCTTTCGTCAGAAGTAGAATTCTTAGGGTTACAGATTAGGTTCCGTTTAGGGATTTGCTCATCTTTCTGAGGTGGATGAAACGATTACCATTAGGTTTGGTAGTAGTAACATTTTAGATCACACCTTTGCTGGTTGATTAGTTTGTTTTCATTATTCCCTAAAGATTGAACAGCAAAAATCAGGCTTGCTACGCAGAGATGGAGAAACTACGCCAACATGCCCATCTTTCCAACTCCGCTATTAATATCAAAATACTTGCAATTCACCATGGTTCACTTTTAGTGAATAGGTGCCCGATGACCAAAATGGCTCCAACTATTATGCTCTCGCACACTGGCCTTCATACCTTCTCTAATCCTTAGCTCATGCTCCCTTTTCTTCATATCAGCCAATTTTTCCTTCTCTCTCCTGGACATTTCCTCCTTTCACCTACCTTTGTTTTGAGAACCTAAAACCCCTAAGTTGTATAATATCTACTCTGTTACTTTTATATAGTCACTCTTTTTAGTCTTCTTGCCTTGCCAATAAGAGAAGAAATGGAGCCTCAATTCTAGTACAAAAAAGGGTTTAGCAAGGGTAGCAGACATGAATGTCTCTTCTGGAATCTCCTAACATGGTTAAGGAGAGAGCAGCAGAATATTAGGTAATATCTAAATGTCTCTGCCATAAGGTCACAGGAGGACTTCAAGAGAACATGTAAATGAAGGAGAAGACACACCCCTCTTGGCATGTACCATGGGAATAGAAAAACTAGATCAGATCTCACTGGTAGCTTTGGACCCCTGTCTACCTCCAGACACAGGCCGCATCAATAATAGGTCTTCCCCTAAAACATAGCATGATCAGTCTAGCACCCAGCACCCTGCTAAGATTACCGTTGGAATGTTCTATAGATTGTTACGAGTTTTCATTGGCGGTCAGTGTGGGTGGAGCCCTGTGGAATCTTATGGGGCCTTCGTAATAGTGAGTTTGCTTGGCAGAATTCTAATTGTTTCAAGCATAGACAGGAACGAGTTTGGGTCAGTAGAGCGATTATTGAAGGAGTGTGACCTGGTTTCACTCACTCTCTTTCATAATCCCAATGTATGTCACGAACAACCTGCCCAATCTATTGTCTTAACACATTGTGTGGGAGGATGATTTCCATGAAAATCAAGGCTCTCTTAAATGCAAGACACTTTTTTTTTTTTTATTTAATTCATGAACATGCATCTGAGTGAGTATCTACTGCATGTCTGTACCTGAGATTACTTTTACTCTTAAGCAAGATCCATAAGATTTGTAATAAAGCCCATTTATAGGGATTAAATTTTAAAAAAATAAATACCGATGCCCACATTGTGCTTACATTTTGTCCTGGTCTAATTTGCTAGAACAACTAACCTATGAATCTTCAACATGTTCTGTGCTCCTTCTTCTACTATAGAGCTGACAACTTGTTTAAGGCTCTGGCTTCTCTCAATCTATTCTCGCTGTCTGTTTGCTCCATCCTACTACACTTTCATTCTTCCTAACAGTCTGTGTTAGTATTTTAATTGATACCAGTCGGAAATGTATTGAGATCGTTGTTTGTGATAAGGACTGCCAACAGAAACGCATAGAGCGTATCGGAGAGCAACCATTAGCAAGAGAATATTACACTACATGAGTCTATATTTAAAATTCATGTTCCATTATATGAAGAACTGTTAATAAAGTATGGTCTACTCATGGTTATGACATTCAATTTACAGTCCAGTGGTGCTGAGGCTTCTCTTGCAAAATCTGCATGACTCACTGTGTCCAATCCAGCTCAACACATTTTTAATTTATGATCTGCCCACACCCCCCTCTGCTTCCTTCAAACCACAATGTTTAGTGTGACATAGAATAAGGCAGTAATGCACACTCCACCCTTTTTATACAGCTAAATCATGATTGTGGTTCATATATAAAAAGGTACAAACATTCTGTAGAGCTTCATAAAAAAAAAAAAAATGTATGGCTAGTTAGAAAACAAGATAAATTCCATAAATTAGTAATGAATGGCCTGCTTTCTGGAAAGTCCCATACACTGAACACCGTTTGACCATATAGTCCAAGGTGGTGAACATTATATGCCATTTTAGAAGGCTAACCAAGGTCAAATCAAGAAAGGGAAATAATTTAGCGGCAGGGCGAGGCCTATTTTTTTTTTTTTTTTTTAATTGGCTTAATGGACCAAGATTTCAGAAGGCCTGTAAAGGAATGGCTTTAATTATACACAAACTAACTCTATAACATTTTATAAACCGCATACCTCCATAATGCTCTCCTCCAATGCTTAATTCCTCGGTTTGGAGGAGTGTCCCAAACACTGAAGAAGGACAAAAATAGACACCATAGGACAACTGTACAAAATCAGGACTGTCCTGCTTAAGATGGATCAGTCAGAGGTTATGCTCTGTATTCTTGTCATTAGTCTGAATAGATCTTACCTTGATTCCTCTTAGTTCTGATACCTTGCATACAGCTGTACGTCCAGGCAGTATTTGGAGGAACAATATAGGGTCAACTCAGAGAGCTCCGATTTTCTGACCACTTTGTATCATTTTGTTGATCCGAATAGTCCTTCCGGCTACTCAGAAAGCCCGGATGCGCTTCCAAATTTCAAATTAAATAATTGACCATCATAGACAGCGAGAGGCTCATGTTGGGAGGACTTTAGCTATTGCAAAACAACCCTCGACAGGCACTGGTTTGGGTCAGTAGAGGGGATTATTGAAGGAGTGTGACCTGGTTTCTCTCACCAAGACGACCATCTCTTTTTGAACAGCTCTATTTTCCCATCATTATATGCAATGTTTTGCTCCATATTATATTGGTACAATATTTGGTTATGTATTTGATTCCAGTCTGGGCAGTTTAGTTTCCAGTTCCGAGCAATGCTCAACAAACGCTCCCTCTTGTTGACTCATTCCATGCCCAACTTTCCCATGAGTCCTTAAATATAAAAAAAAAAAAAAGATGTTGTAATGAACACAGCCCCCATTAGAAGAGCTTCTCTTTCACCACCTAGTGGAATAGAGTATAATGAAACATGGTTGATTATCTACATTCACAGACAAGTGGAGAAAAAAAAAAAAAAAAAAAAAAAAAAAAAAAAAAAAAAAAAAACACCAACCCACAGATCTTCTGCTCTCCAGTGATTTTTTGCTTAAAACTTAATGTTTGAACTCACTACAGAGTTCAGTGACTCATCAGGAAGTTGTGAAGCCCAACATGTATTCAGGACAGTCCGATTCTTAGGAGATGTGTCAAAATGAATCTAAAAATATCAGGAAGAATTCCACAGGCCTTTAACATGATAAAGGCAGAAGGTTATGAGATGAAACCAACCAACCCCCCCCCCCCCACATCTTTGGACACTTTGAAGGTTGTCATAAATGGATTAGAAGTCACTCTTTATAAAAATATTTTTTATTATAAGCAGTACACAAATCAATAAAACAAGTTAATTATTTTTTTTTTTTTTTTTTTTTTAGCAAATTTAAACATTACAAATCACATCTTTTGGATCTACAAGTCAAGCAAACCATCCCACAAAACCAATTACATAGAGATATGACAAAGACCCACAAAGCAACACTTTGAGGCAGAGTCACTGAACTATCCAAATATCAGAGCCAAAAAAAAATAATGGAATATGGTTTTCAATCCAAGTGGTACGTTTAGCAATAGCAGTTTCGTACTCATCAAATCACCCTGAACCCCAGTATTAACAGAGCCAGGAAAGTAAGGCTTGGGTACGCCAGGAGACCAGTTCCACTTCTAGTGCATTTCGCCGAAATGTTCACAGTTTGTCCGTCGACAAGTTTATGGGCCTGAGTGGTGTGGCAGAAACTCTTAGTGGAACATCCCAAGATCATGGTGAACCCTGAAATACATATGGGACGCCATTGGCAGGCAAACAATTGTTACAAGGGTGGTTGGATGACAGAAAAAATAAATAAAAATCCAATCTCCCCCCCGGTTTTGGAGTGTGTGGGCACGCATGCAAAATAGAAATATAGACAAACAGAATAGCCAATATCACACACACACACACACACACTTTAAGATGACTTTTGCGCATGTAACCGTTGCTCACAGAATAGAAGCAATGGGTAGGCACATTGAATACAAAATTTAAGTCCACAGGACAAACAAACACTCTTTACAAACTCTGTGTGCAGTGCAGTACAAGTTGGATATGAGTCGGTGTGTGGAAACTACTTTTGCAACACGCGTGTCGTGACAGGCTGCATCGCTTCCTCAGGGGCAATGGCCGCACAGATCTCGATATGCTCTACAGATGACCAACCAATTCGAATTTAAAGTGCCTATTGTCATCAAAAAGGAACAAACCTTAAAAAAAAAAAAAAAAAAAATATAAAGAAATCTTAGGAAGCTCAGATTTTCCTTCAAATAAAATACTCCAAAGTTTGGACCCTGTGCTCAGAGAAGGCCTCAAATTCACGCTACTCAGACTATATACTATATTTTTTGGCATAATTTTTTTTTATTTTATGGCTAGGTGGCTGGTTTTTGTACCAACGTGCTGGCTACTGAACTCCTCCAGAATTTGGCTGCCAAAAGGGTAGCCTCAGTTCCCCCCCCCATGTGGAGAACCTCGACTCTTAGGCCTCTGTGGAGGTGTGTGGGGGACGCCCAGAGTCTAAACACTCAATGTTATCTTCTTACCAGAAGAACTCATCACTTCATACTGCACGCACAGGTCTTCTGATCCAGTGCAGTTAAGGGAGTCGTAATTCGGACACTGGATTCCGTGGGTAAAACAAGTCTTGCAAGTGATGCCATTATAACTTTTCTTGTTCTGTTTAGTCACTGGCGGGGATGGAAAATAATGCATGGTTAGCCTGTACATGCCAAGTGTCCTTATTCAGGAGGGACAGTCCCCATTTAGCACCCCCCTCTGCACCCCCATTTTCCAGCAGCTCAGAATGTTTAGAGGAGTGTATTACAGACTCCACAGCATTAAAGGGGGCTATTTATTATTGTAAATAAATAAAAAAAAAACAAAAAACAAACACACACTTTTCTCTTTGTCCAAAGACAACTTCCCAAACCACATAAATCTGGAAGTATTACTTTACTGAGAGGGTAGTGGATGTATGGAATAGCCTGCCAGTAGAAGTGGTAGAGGTAAACACAGTCAAGGATTTTAAGCATGCGTGGGATAGACACAAGGCTATCCTAGATATAAGACCGGGAACGGAGGACTAATAAAAGTACTCAAAAAAAAATTGGGCAGACTAGATGGACCGAATGGTTCTTATCTGCCGACACATTCTATGTTTCTATAAGTTGTCAATTTACCAGAACACAACTTAAGAGTTCAGATAATGCCCTACTCATCACCACACCCCTAAGAACACTAAGGTGTCCCTCTTTGGACATTTGAAAAATTAGGTCCATCAGAATACATGGAGAGCTTTGTAGATTAAAGAATTGTAGGGAACTGAAAAAGGGAGATTTAGAACCCAAGACCAAATTAGCAGAGCTGGAATTTCTTCTGCTGAGTGGTAGAACATTCCTCCTCCCCCCACCCAAATCTGCTAACTTGGCCTGTGGTTTGAAATCCCCTGCTATTCTGAGTTCACTTTTTTTTGGGGGGGGGGGGGGGGGGGGGGGTTGGGTAACCCTGGGTAACCCTGGCTGCTCCAAGTCCCCAAAAGCTAGTCATACAATACTCACAGGTCGGCACAGGAGGAGAGCAGTAGTCCGTGTTACAACAGGTGGTATTGGTTGCGGTAGAAACTGAGTAACTGGTCATACTGCCATGCACGTTACAGTAAGCAGGACTCCCACAGCTCCGCTCGAATGCAGTGGTCTCATCCCCCTCTAGAGAGGAAAAAAACAATAATAATTTTCATGTAGAAGCCTGGTCTTAATCAGTCAAGTAGGCTCTACAAATGATGGTCATCATAAGCCACCCCAGAGCTATACTCACTAGCCATTTCAGTCCTAGTTATGCTGGACATGCAGATTTTGGGGCTGGTGCAGTTCTGAGCTGTGCCATTGCAGTACAGGACAGTATTATTGGTGCAGATCACACATGACAGGCAGGTGGCTGTAAAGGAGGGGGCAAAAAAAAAAAAAATTGACATTAAAAATGTAAAAATAGTATAGATAGTTTATTGCCAAGATACATCATTCTTTTCAGGTATGCAATTTTTCATGAGGGACTCAGCTTTCTTTATACTGAAAGCAACAGATTAGAGACACTGATGTGCAGCTTTGTAACAATAATTCCACCAGGAGGCGCCATAAACCCCAACTCTAGATTTCGATTCATGGACTGGTTATTTAAAAAAAAAAAAAAAGTGAAAGGGCTATATTTCCATACATATTCTAACATTTATATAAAACGTGTCTTCTCTTTTGCAAACAGGTACAAATATAATGTGAGGTAACAGGGGTTTGTTTTATTTTATTACAGAATCCACCCCCCCCCCCCCCCCCCCCCAAAAGGTAATATTTGATTTTCCCTATGGGTATGAAGTTAAATTAGGATGGCAGACATGTGTATAGATCTCCCATACATAAAAATGGTAATATCTGGGGAAATGATGTAACAAGTGATGCAATGAAGAGGACCATTCCAGTGGTTGCCATGGTAACTCCTTGGCATCTATACATCATTCCCACAGATGCACAGGTAGCCCCGTGAGAGCGCAACTGACCTGTACTCAGAAGACTGGAGAAAGCACAAAGGAAGAAGAGGCTATTCATTGCAAGTAGCGCTGACAATCATGGAGTACCTATAGTTTAAAAAGGGAATACCGATTAGCTCTCAAACAGAACACATTATACATTAATCTTTCCGGAAAGGGCACAATGCAGACTAGACGGCACAGCTGGAATTATTGCAGAAGTCAGGATTAAACAGTCTGGCATTATCGAATGCACAGAACCAGGGCCGTCATCAGAAACTTCAGGGCCCGTTACTGGAAAAAAAATCCTGCAAGGATAGTTTGTGCTCATTAATAGGCCACCGATAATGTGCTCATTAATAGGCCACCGATAATGTGCCCATTAATAGGCCACCGATAAGGTGCCCATTAATAGGCCACCGATAATGTGCCCATTAATAGGCCACCGATAAGGTGCTCATTAATAGGCCACCGATAAGGTGCCCATTAATAGGCCACCGATAATGTGCCCATTAATAGGCCACCGATAATGTGCCCATTAATAGGCCACCGATAAGGTGCCCATTAATAGGCCACCGATAAGGTGCCCATTAATAGGCCACCGATAAGGTGCCCATTAATAGGCCACCGATAAGGTGCCCATTAATAGGCCACCGATAAGGTGCCCATTAATAGGCCACCGATAAGGTGCCCATTAATAGGCCACCGATAAGGTGCCCATTAATAGGCCACCGATAAGGTGCTCATTATTATGCCACTGATAATGTGCTCATCCCCTCAGCAGTGTTTCTTCCTGCATACATGTTGCATGCAGTAAATACAGCCACCGGATATTACATGATGTCATTTTTGGCAGCTGTTACTAGAAGCCGCGTCTGCTGGATGCAGATCTGCCGGATCGTGAGACAGTCACATGGGCAGCGGGGACCCACAGGGCAGCTGCTTTGGGGCCCCAGGAATGAAAGGGCCCTGGGCAGCTGCCCCATTTGCTTACTTTTTTAAAAAAAAAAATTTAAAAGGTCTGGGGCCCGAGACATGTGTATCGCCCATCTCCCCCCGATGGCGGCCCTGCGCACAAAAAAAAAAAAAAAAGTATAACATACAGGAGATGAGCTAGATGGTACGGACTTTTTAAAACATTAAAAAAGGTACAGCAATTCTGACACCACAAGTAGGGAGATGAATAAAAGGATTGACAAGCAAAACATCATATGCCCTGGGCATCCACCTGTGACTCTCCAGCGGCTGCTGAACTTCAAATCACAAACTCTCCACTAGCTTTCTAGCACGGCAGAGAATTATGGTAGTCGGAATCCTGAAAGAGTGGAGGGTTTACCAGACCTTTGATACTGCTACAATTTATAGGAAGTGGGATTCCCCGCCTAGCTCACCCCCCCCCCCCCCCCACCCCGGAGTTTGTACTCCATTACACCTTTCCTATACATCCCCTTTTATGACAAGTAGTGGTCTACATTTTCTGAGCTAAATTGGCCACTTTGGTTTGGGCGGTGTGTCAACAGCTTGCCTCTGGACAATTTATAATAAAAAAAAAAAAACACACACAAAAAAAAAAAATGCACATTAACAAACACCCACATTTAAAAAAATAGCTATACATTGTGTTAGTAAAATTGCAATACCTAAATTAGGGGGAAAACTGTTTTTAAACTGGTTTGTGGAGTCTCCTGTTCATAACATCACCTGTAGCTTAATATATAAATTACAAACTCTACAGACAAAGTACAATCCCCCTCCCCACCCCACCAATTTGTTCTCCTATTTACTTTTACCAACACAGGTCACTTTCAGTCATGAGCAGAGCCTTGTTCTACTTCTGTAGAGCAAATTAATATAATGGGGTCTATTCAATTAAAATGCTCTACATTCATTGTAATACAATGTTTTGGTGATACAGTCCACTTTAACTAGCACCAACCATGGGGGTTCAACTAGGACTATGGGGTCAATCTTCTAGAAGAGAAAAAGTGATCATGGAAACCAATGAAATGTTCCTGCAGTTTAGACCACTTTTAGAACATTGCCCATTGATACTTAAAGTGACCATGTCATTTTTTTTTCCCCTAACAGGTTTCTAGAACATTACTCACCTTGGCTAGTACCCAAGAAGCCAACTCTGACATAGGAGAGGGATCATACAATGCTTTACTTGTCAAAGTATTAGTAACAATTCTAATAAGCCATGTATTTGTCATGCAAATGATTCTTGCCAATAAACAACTCACAGTCAGTAGAACAGAGGCTAGAATAAAAGATTGACATGAAAGAAAGGCAGTAATAATCTCCCAAAGCTTACCCTGCTATCCTCCAAACAAGCAACTCCCATTCAGCTAATCAATACTCTCACAGCTCTCTATTTACAGCCTGTATTGACCAGGGGGAGGAGCAGTATGGCTGATGGAAGCAGAGACTCACCTGTTCAGATCGAGATATTTCAGGAATAGATGTAACTGAAAACTTTTAGGGCTTCGTTCAGTAAAAGATGGAATTGAGAAGGGAATTTTACACTTAAAAGGAATGTATCATCTGAAAATTAACCCAGCACCCAAACTTGCACCAGGACCTGCTCCATCACCTAAGCATTGTTATGACTGTGCATGTACAGGAAAAAAAAATGTATTGCAAAGTATCTATACATTGTGTTATGTATGCCTAAATTAGGAGAAAAATGTCATTTAAATATGTCTGTATAGTTTCTGACTTATGACATCACCCGTGGCCTGATATGCAAATTACCTGCTTTTCAATGGCGAATGTTTTATTTGCATATCAGGCCACAGGGGATATCATAATCTGCATAGTTGCCAACATCAGCCATGTTTCCAGGGGACACATATTTGTTCCACATGCTGCAGAAAGAGCATGCAAAGTGCAGCCCGGCGGTATGTAGGATGGATATACGCACAGACACAATCCAATTAATTAATTAGGGTGGAGATCTCATAGGACCTGTCATGATTAATTAATTGGATTGTGTCTGTGCGTATATCCATCCTACATACTGCCGGGCTGCACTTTGCATGCTCTTTCTGCAGCATGTGGAACAAATATGTGTCCCTGGAAACATGGCCGATGTTGGCAACTATGAATCTGTAAACTCCACAGACAAATTTAAATCACATTTTTCTCCTAATTTAGGCAGACACAACATGATGTATAGATCATTTGCAATCATTTTTTTTATCCTGTACATGCACAGTAAAAACAATGCTTAGGTGATGGGGCAGGTCCTGGTGCAAGTTTGGGTATGGAGCCACAAGGTGATGTCACAAAGAGGAGCCACCACTCGCTCCTTTTTAAATAACCCACCCAAATGAAAAATGTGTGTATATATATATATATATATATATATATATATATAAAAAAAAAGGGGCAAGAACCTTCTTTAAAACCAGCAACTACTTATCACAGAAATTCCAATTATTGTATTGTTTATTTTGCATTTATTTTATCCTTCCTGACCACAGAAACATGGAATATTGCATCAGTATATATAGATATATTTACTGGCTGACACCACACAGTTAAACAATATGTTCAAATCTAATTATCACAGACACCCTGTAATTATAAGAACTGGTAAGTGACTGAAAGATGCTCTCAACATCCTGAGAACAGTTAATGCTAACCTTTGTACTGGGTAAATAATATCAGCCGTGAATGTTTATAACTTAAAGCACTAAACCCTTTTCTCTGTGATTGGATCTCCTTTCATGGTTTATATACCATCACTAGAGTTGAGCGGACACCTGGATGTTTGGATTCGGCGGGTTCAGCCGAACTTCGGGCTCGAACTTTTGGCCACTAAAATGCCTCTAAAAAAGTCCTGGAAAGGGCTAGAGGGCTGCAAAAGGAAGTAAAATGTGGGTAAGAGTAGGACAAGTGCCCTGCAAACAAATATGGATAGGGAAATAACTTCAAATAGCATAAAATACATACAAATTACAAATACAGCTGAGCCATAAAATAGCACTAGATGGAATCTTTGATTTTAGCTTTGGAAGAACATAAATCTAAATCTAAAGCATGGCTGCCAGGAGGATCAACAGAATTATCCATTTGAGAGAGGGTTGGAGTGCAGGGTATTCTCTTTCAGTTTATACTAAGTGACCCATAGGTTGAGGAGGCGGTGACCGTACGGTGTAGGTGGAAGCGGCGCTGAAGGAGGAGGAGGTAGCCAGAATTTTTCAAAGTGCGCTGTAAGCACAGTATTTGACGGTTCTATTTGACTCTCAGATATGAAGTGCACCGCAAGACGCAAATGTACTATTTACCACCCAAAACTATTAGAATTTTTCAAAGTGCGCTGTAAGCACAGTATTGACGGTTCTATTTGACTCTCAGATATGAAGTGCACCGCAAGACACAAATGTACTATTTACCACCCAAAACTATTAGAATTTTTCAAAGTGCGCTGTAAACATAGTATTTGACGGTTCTATTTGACTCTCAGATGTAATACATGTAATGCTATTGGCTTTCGAAAAACCGAAATAGAGTCCCCATTCATAAGAAATTCTTATGAATGGGGACTCTATTTCGGTTTATAGAAAGCCAATAGCATTACATGTATTCCATAAGCCGAAAGTCTATAAACCGAAAGGCATTCGGTTTATAGACTTTCGGTTTATGGAATACATGTAATGCTATTGGCCAGCCCTAAGCCCTATGTGATTTCATATGTATTTATCTATAAATAATACACTTTTCAAATGTGCTTTAAAATGCATGGTTTTCCCTTTTAGAAACAAGAAAATAATGTTATGCTATGGGGCTGGTATAATGATTCAATGCTATGGGGCTGGTATAATGATTTTATGCTATGGGGCTAGTATAATGATTCAATGCTATGGGGCTGGTATAATGATTTTATGCTATGGGGCTGGTATAATGATGCTATGCTATGGGGCTGGTATAATAATGTTATGCTATGGGGCTGGTATTAGGATTTTATGCTATGTGGCTGGTATATTGATGCTATGCTATGGGGCTGGTATATGGATACTACACTATGGGGCTGGTATAATGATGCTATGCTATGGGGCTGGTATAATGATGCTATGGGGCTGATATAATGATGTTATGCTATTGGGCTGGTATAATAATGTTATGCTATGGGGCTGGTATTAGGATTTTATGCTATGGGGCTGGTACATTGAGGCTATGCTATGGGGCTGGTATATGGATACTACACTATGAGGCTGATATATTGATGCTATGGGGCTGATATAATGATGCTATGCTATGGAGCTGGTATAATGATTGTATGCAATGGGGCTGGTATAATGATTTTATGCAATGGGGCTGGTTTTTATTCCCAGTCTTGCACTGTACGTGGGATTTAATGGTAAGTCATTTTGCTGACTTACAGTCAATAATAACCTCTTGCAGTACACATGCCTTTCCGATCTTTGTCATGAGAGACTGAATAATTGAAAAATGACTTGTAAATACAGAAATCCTTAGAGAAAGTCTGTCTCTTGTGTACAAACCACAATCAAATACAAAAGAAATCTACTGAGAGGAATGCATAGGTGCCAACATCGGCCATGTTTCCAGGGGACACATAATTGTTCCACATGCTGCAGAAAGAGCATGCAAAGTGCAGCCCGGCAGTATGTAGGATGGATATACACACAGGCACAATCCAATTAATCAATCATGGTAGGTCCTATGAGATCTCCACCCTGACTAATTAATTGGATTATGTCTGTGCGTATATCCATCCTACATACTGCCGGGCTGCACTTTGCATGCTCTTTCTGCAGCAGGTGGAACAAATATGTGTCCCTGGAAACATGGCCGATGTTGGCAACTATGGGAATGCATTACAAAATGAATGCTACTTCAAAGGGGCTCTGTCACCTAAACATTGCTTATGCTATGATTGTAGAGAATAAAAACAGATCATTACATTTTGTGATCCGAACTGCATGTAAACACATACATTAAGAGAAATATATGTTTTCAATGTGTCTGTGGTTGTCTCCCGCTTATGACAGATTACACATTTCCCATTGTAAATTAGTCAATTTGCATATCAAGCCACAGGTGACACCACAGACACCAAGCCACAGGTGACACCACAGACACCAATCACAGGACCACGCTTGAATTCACTGACCCCCTCAGACTGACCCATTTTTTCCACAAATGTCCATAAATGCAGACTGCAGGGCTCGGGGCTTGATTTTATACACCTGTGGCAATGGGTTTGATTGAAACACCTGAATTCAGTCAGTAAGCTGTGTCCCCAATACTTTTTCTCCATACACATTATATTTCAGAGGTTTCACCCCTTTGTTTCTAGAATGTACTGGTTGCTAGAGGGAAATATGAGTTTAATTCAAATACAAAATAATCACACAAGGCATGTGCGTATTGTATAAAAACACTTAGGGAGACTTACTTGTACTCCTGGGTCCTTAGGGGGTCCAACTGCATTTAAAAAAAAATCCATTGGAGTCGGAGGACTTTGTGGGGTCAAATATAACAGGAAAAATAAAGATCTTCTTTATTAAGTTAGCTGTGGAAAGTGTCGAGAGTAATGGTAATTCTTCCTCCCCCAGAATATGCATACACTCCTCCAGATTGGCTTCATAGGCAAAGATTATCCATACACTCCTCCAGATTGGCTTCATATGCACAGATTATATCCATACACTGCTTCAGAATGGCTTTACATGCACAGATTATCCATACACTGCTCCAGATTGGCTTCACATGAGCAGATTATCCATACACTGCTGCGGATTTGTTTCACATGCAAAGATTATCCATACACTGCTGCGGATTGGCTTCACATGCACAGATTATCCTTACACTGCTCTGGATTGGCTTCACATGCACAGATTATCCTTACACTGCTCTGGATTGGCTTCACATGCAAAGATTATCCATACACTGCTCCGGATTGGCTTCACATGCAAAGATTATCCATACACTGCTCTGGATTGGCTACACATGCAAAGATTATCCATACACTGCTCCGGATTGGCTTCACGTGCAAAGATTATCCTTACACTGCTCCGGATTGGCTTCACATGCAAAGATTATCCCTACACTGCTGCGGATTGGCTTCACGTGCAAAGATTATCCATACACTGCTCCGGATTGGATTCATGTGCAAAGATTATCCCTACACTGCTGCGGATTGGATTCACATGCAAAGATAATGCATACACTGCTACGGATTGTCTTAATTTGCGAAGAGCACTGGTTGCTAAAAATTTTGAATCCCACTAGTGAATTCAACCAGTAACACTAAAGCACATGCAACCAAAGAATCAGTAACAAAGGATTCTTCTAAAACCTCATCTGTGCTCAATATCAGCACAATACATCATATCTTCAATCACGAACCATTTCCTAACAGCAAAATTAGCCCCAGGCTGCAATAAATCCAGGCTTTAGTAGGTTTCTGGTCGTGAAGGTGATACAGCCACAAAAGGTATACTGGAGTAACAAAGACTGGAATAGTCTGGTGTCAGGTGTCAATCCCTTGGGATTCAAAGAAAGCACCAGCTATGGGAAAGGGGAGGTTTATGTGGGAATGTGTTTACGAAGAACGAAATACAAAGGAAAGAATAAACTGGGACAAAGTCGATTTTTTTTTTTACATTATGATTAAAGATAAAGGCTTTAACCTGATGTGAAATTTGGAGAGAGATTTTGGCCGTCCGTTCATGGAGGTGTAAACAGATAAAAAAACAAAAACAAAACCCAGCATATTTGAGGAAGAAAAAGAGAAATGTTCTTGTATCCTTCCTGGTAAAATACTTTTATAAATAAATAAAACAAAATAGTAAAATTAAAGACGCATACTGCGCGAATAAATGTCTGAGCTGAGAATGGAGAGAATAATAAAATAAAAATAACCCCTGCTTACTCCTTCAAGCGGGACAATCCTGATTTCATGTTCTCCCAGTATAGCGCAGACACTCACCTTCCTAGGCTGAGTACAATGGTGATATGTCCACACCAGCTCCAGCTCCTCCACTTTCTCCTTCACCACAAGACATGTTCACACTTTGGAGGGCTATTTAAACTTGCTCATACTCTTTGAGCGTTGTGTTGCATTCTGAGCTCCGGTACTGGCTTCCTATATTTTATTTGTACCTGTGTATGAGCCTTGGCTTGATCCTGACTCTGCTTCCATCCAATATTTTTGTTTCTGTATTTGACTTGTTATAGACACGCTAATATATATCACAGTTGTCCTAAATGATAGAAAGGTATAAAAAGGCTCGGAAGGAAAAGGGGAAATTGGGGAGCCAATGAGTTGATTGGTGGGCCAAGGAAGACCTGCTAGTACCTTATAAATTAAGATGGCCGCCCTGGGTTCTCATAGGATGCAGCTGTCTCTACCAACATAACTATGGTAGTTTCTACATAGTGGTGACCACTTGTGGGAAACGCAGAATCCCCTGGCATCCCACCTGCAACACAACAATACAGAAAAGGTCAGCTGCAAAATAATTCAAAGTAGCAAGTCCAAGTAAATGGGGAAAAAAAATAACTTTTTTAATTTAAAACCAGATTTCCCCCAGTGGTACAAAGAAAGCCTCACATGTTTTGTGCCTTAACTGGGCGCTTCCTCATAGGCTAATTCTTAATATCAGTTTACAACATCTGTGTGGTTTATTTAGTTACACATTCTTGCTTGTGAGTCCGCTGAGTAGCTGTCATGCAAGGGGTTGTTGTTAATTCAATAACCTTCCAATTCCTACTATGCTGTAAAAGGGTCCTGTTTTACTCATCCTCACTCAGCCCAAAGACTGACACTCTTCCCATTTTTCCATCTCTGGAATCTGGAAGTGGCAGATTGACATCTGGTACCGTCATCATTTGAATGTGGATTGCTGAGAAGGCTTGGGTTAGTGAGGCTATCTTTTCACAAAGTGTTAACAGAAATACAAGTAAATGCATGAATGAAGAGGGACGTTTTTTTATTTTAAATGTGTGTGTGTGTGTGTGTGTGTGTGTGTGTGTGTGTGGTGTCTCACATCACCTTGGGACTGGATATGAAAATTACACATTTCCCATTGTAAGTATTTAATTTGCAATGTAATTTGAGTGTAATTTAAAACATCCCTTTTTTTTCTAGTCCATGCAATTTCTTACAATTCTGCACACATTATTATGTTTAGTCTCTACAGCCTGGACGATTTTATATAATGATCATAACAATTCCTTGATCTGTCCTTGATCCTACAGCAAATCTTTCTATCTCCTATAATTCATACGTGTAAACGTTTCACAAACAAAGTAACTCTTCTGTTCTGTTCAATCTTATTTAACCCACTGAATGCCAGTCTCGCCATTTGTGCAGGTGTATGGCATCCAGTGAGTTAACCCTGTTTTGTTATGCCTTTTTGATGCCTCTAGCTAAAGCAATCTGCTACTTTGCACCTGCCCCCTCTAGTTTGCGCAGCAGGCTGACAGACAGCACATATTTCGTTAGCTGCATTTTACCTGACAGGAGAGAGAGAGAGGTGACGGACCATGGGGAGACTGTTCATTTTGGCCATATTCATATCTGCTCTGGTGCTTGCAGGTGAGTGAGATGTTTAGTACATTTTAAGATCTGTTATCTTGTTATAGAGACGCTTGGGAGACATGTTCATGTGTGTATGCATTGTAGTTATGGTCATTTGTTAGTGTGAAACGCGTTGGGCGTTCAAGATTTTCTACATCGGCAAATCTTTTTTTCCGCAAATTTTAAAAACCGGACAAAGTTTTGGAAAGTCTAGTGCACCGACTGGTTGATTCCCGGTCTGTTATCATAATCATCACTATTGTTTTTATTATCATACTCGCTTGTGTTATTATTATTATCATCACTAGGATGCTGATGACATTACATGTAAACTGGCAATTCTACCTAGAGTGTCCAAAAATATATTGTGCATCTTGTCAAGTAACAGATCTGTCTTATCAACAAGCAACAGTCCTGCCTCTTTCCAAGTCTCTGGATTTAGAGGCCTCCAGGGAAATCATGGTAAAACTGTAAGAGAACTGTAATTATCTATTTTGTCTCTCCCACTGATTGACATATTGTCTTAGTAGATGGTCTCTCGTGTGTTACATGCAGAGGATTGTATTCCTGCGACGGGCCGGCACAGACTTGCACCTCTCCAGGAGATATCTGCCTGTCCATCAGGTCTCGAAAGATGAAAGGTAAAGGAACATCTGGTTTCATTTATCATTATTCCAATAACATAATTATGTGTCTGCAGATAATGCCCAATAGTCCCATTCAGTCTGTCCAATGCCTGATATGATATCACCTATCCCATCCTCTTGTTCCTGTATTCACGTTTTCCACATACATCCCCTCAATAATACTTTCTGATATAACGTCTAAACATTTGCCCTCTAATTTAAGACAAGGCCCTCTGATTGTGGTATATGGTATATCATAGCAGTCACTATGCTAACCAACCACGGCAACCAATGTTCCTGCTGTTTACTATCATTTTTATATCTTTGAACCAGAATTGCTCTGTACATAACCTCAGAATAACAATATCCACTGTTAGAGTCGCTCCATCACCTACATAATGTTTATACTGTGAAAAGAGAGGGTGAAAACATTATATACAAAAACACGATATATATTATTAGCGGAATTGAATGCAAATGCATACATTAAGAGAACTAGTGTTTCTATTAATTTAAAGGTGTCTGGGTGGTCTCCTGTTTATGGCATTACCTTGTGGCTTGATATGCAAATGAACATCTTTTTCAATCCGTGTTGTGGAATTTGCATATTTAGCAGAAAGGTGATGTCATAACCCTTACAGACACAAATTACACATGTTTGTATCAGCAGCATCGCAAGCAAAGGCATTACATTATCATTTTTATTTTCTAGATTCACTATCTAAAAGGGGATAGGCAAATTGCCGGTATGTGGATAGCAGCGTCCGTGGCAAGGTCTGTAAAGCTCAATAGAACATCGTAAAATTGGCCGTAATTTCCAACGACTGGCTGGGATGAAGATACGAACAGTATAGGTGGAGCTATGCTTTAGAGTAGCTGCTACACATTGCCTTTATCTTTCTTTCCTAAATTCACAGTGAGGGAACAAGACCCCTCAATGTAGCGGACCATGGTAGCCCACAACTCCTACTCCATTTTAGCACATACAGTCAGGTCCATAAATATTGGGACATCGACACAATTCTAATCTTTTGGGCTCTGTACACCAACACAATGGGTTTGAAATGAAACAAACAAGGTGTGCTTTAACTGCAGACTTTCAGCTTTAATTTGAGGGTATTTACATCCAAATCAGGTGAACGGTGTAGGAATTACAACAGATTGTATATGTGCCTCCCACTTTTTAATCAAACTTTCACTTTTTAATACATGGTTGCAAATCCTTTGCAGTCAGTTACAGCCTGAAGTCTGGAACGCATAGACATCACCAGACGCTGGGTTTCATCCCTGGTGATGCTCTGCCAGGCCTCTACTGCAACTTTATTCAGTTCCTGCTTGTTCTTGGGGCATTTTCCCTTCAGTCTTGTCTTCATCAAGTGAAATGCATGCTGAATCGGATTCAGGTCAGGTGATGGACTTGGCCATTGCATAACATTAAACTTCTTTCCCTTTGGTTGTTTTTGCAGTCTGCTTCGGGTCATTGTCCATCTGCACTGTCCGTCCAATGAGTTCTGAAGCATTTGGCTGAATATGAGCAGATAATATTGCCCGAAATACTTCAGAATTCATCCTGCTGCTTTTGTCAGCAGTCACATCATCAATAAATACAAGAGAACCAGTTCCATTGGCAGCCATACATGCCCACGCCATGACACTACCACCACCATGCTTCACTGATGAGGTGTTATGCTTTGGATCATGAGCAGTTCCTTTCCTTCTCCATACTCTTCTCTTCCCATCACTCTGGTACAAGTTGATCTTGGTCTCATCTGTCCATAGGATGTTGTTCCAGATCTGTGAAGGCTTTTTTAGATGTTGTTTGGTAAACTCTAATCTGGCCTTCCTGTTTTTAAGGCTCACCAATGGTTTACATCTTGTGGTGAACCCTCTGTATTCACTCTGGTGAAGTCGTCTCTTGATTGCTGACTTTGACACACATACATCTACCTCCTGGAGAGTGTTCTTGATCTGGCCAACTGTTGTGAAGGGTGTCTTCTTCACCAGGGAAAGAATTCTTCGGTCATCCACCACAGTGGTTTTCCGGGGTCTTTTGGTGTTGCTGAGCTCACCGGTGCGTTCTTTCTTTTTAAGGATGTTCCAAACAGTTGATTTGGCCACACCTAATGTTTTTGCTATCTCTCTGATGGGTTTGTTTTGTTTTTTTCAGCCTAATGATGGCTTGCTTCACTGATAGTGACAGCTCTTTGGATCTCATATTGAGAGTTAACAGCAACAGATTCCAAATGCAAATAGCAGACTTGAAATTAAATCTGCTCCTTGTAAATGGGATAATGAGGGAATAACACACACCTGGCCATGGAACAGGCTGAGCAGCCAATTGTCCCATTACTTCTGGTCCCTTGAAAAGTGGGAGGCACATATACAAACTGTTGTAATTCCTACACCGTTCACCTAATTTGGATATAAATACCCTCAAATTAAAGCTGAAAGTCTGCAGTTAAAGCACACCTTGTTTGTTTCATTTCAAACCCATTGTGGTGGTGTATAGAGCCAAAAGATTAGAATTGCGTCTATGTCCCGATATATATGTGCCTGACTGTAGTTCTCCCTGATGTTTCTGATCATGATTTTTTTTTCTCTGCAGAAAGGATCCAAAGCATCTTTTCTTTCGAAAGGAGATGTGGCAACCCGAATCATTGCAACCAGGCTGGATCAATGACGTCTCCCAACATGATGATGGTTTTTAATACTTCCTGCTGCAAGACGGACTCCTGCACGGAGCCCACACCCACTTTCTGTAAGTACCTGGAAGCCGCTAAGTAGCAAAAAAAGGGTGTTTCTCCCAATGGAGTTGGCAGTAAAAGAAGGATGTGTGCTAAAAAATATTTGCTGATTTCGCCATTTTTAAATTGATTATTCTCTCATTTTTCTACAATATCTGTGGTTGAGTAGGGGAAGCAAATAAACTCTGCTAGTGGGTGTGGCCTGTTGGTCAAGATCTACCAATCTGTTGGACTCTTATAGACATAGCCTTGTGGATGAACACGTTCTTGGCTGTCATGCATGTCACAGGAGGTGGTATTAAAAAAAAGTGCAATTTCAGCATCTGAAGTACTCTACAGTGTAACTGGTGTGCTGTTTACTCCATGCACTGTATGCTGGTGTGCTGCTTACTCCATGCACTGTATGCTGGTGTGCTGCTTACTCCATTCACTGTATACTGGTGTGCTGCTTACTCCGTGCACTGTATGCTGGTGTGCTGCTTACTCCGTGCACTGTATACTGGTGTGCTGCTTACTCCATGCACTGTATACTGGTGTGCTGCTTACTCCGTGCACTGTTTGCTGTTTATTTCATGCACTGTATGCTGCTTACTCCATGTACTGTATGCTGGTGTGCTGCTTACTCCATGCACTGTATACTGGTGTGCCTATTACTCCATGCACTGTATACTGGTGTGCTGGTTACTTCATGCACTGTATAATGGTGTGCTGCTTACTCCGTGCACTGTATGCTGGTGTGCTGCTTACTCCATGAAGGTTGGGGGGGGGGGGGGGGGGGGGGCATGCTTTCAATCAAAGCACATAACCGTAATACCCCACTGAGTGGGCTGGTGTGGACATCTCTTAACAACCAAGTCCTCTGTAAGTTTTAATATTCCCTATTGTGTGCCATGTCCAACCTCCTTCAATATCTCCTACAGCTCAGGAAGAGGAAATGGTTTACAATCAAATATCTGCCAAAACACTACTCTGCCCTACTTGTAACCTGAATGATACAAATCACTGCACAGACCAATACGCCATGCCCTGCTCCAATCCAAAGCACCAGTGCGCAAGCTTTTCTCAGACGTCACATAATGGTACGTGAACAACTGTTCGTTGTGCAATCCACTACAGAAACATTAGAAATATAAGATTGTGTCACTTTCCATGTCTGGAATATTCAAAGGTGATAATATCTTTATCATGGAAATTCACCAGGGCTTTTGGACACCATTAATTATAATGCTATCATATAATGCTATAATGCTATTAATATATAATGCCATCAAAATGTTAGACTAAAGCTGGTGACCTTGAATATTTAAAATATTTCAAACTGCCTGTGTTCTCTACCAGTCTGCTTGTATCAACCACCGATTTCCTATCACTGGGCTTAATTTTGAATTACTTTATGAAGAAACATTCTAAAAAATTATATACTGAAGGTTTAAGTCATGAAAAAAGCTAACATTGTACTAGTTAAATCTCTTTGGCCCTGCTAAAGTCCCACCATACATCTACTGTGCCTCATGAGTGCCATCATTCATCTACTGTTCCTCATGAGTGCCACCATACATCTACTGTTCCTCATGAGTGCCACCATACATCTACTGTGCCTCATGAGTGCCACCATACATCTACTGTGCCTCATGAGTGCCACCATACATCTACTGTGCCTCATGAGTGCCACCATACATCTACTGTGCCTCATGAGTGCCACCATACATCTACTGAGCCTCATGAGTGCCACCATACACCTACTGAGCCTCATGAGTGCCACCATACACCTACTGAGCCTCATGAGTGCCACCATACACCTACTGTGCCTCATGAGTGCCACCATACACCTACTGTGCCTCATGAGTGCCATCATACATCTACTGTTCCTCATGAGTGCCATCATACATCTACTGTTCCTCATGAGTGCCACCATACATCTACTGTTCCTCATGAGTGCCACCATACATCTACTGTTCCTCATGAGTGCCACCATACACCTACTGAGCCTCATGAGTGCCACCATACACCTACTGAGCCTCATGAGTGCCATCATACACCTACTGTTCCTTGCAAGTGCTATCATACACAGCTATGTCCTCTTGAGTAGCATATGTCTACTGAGTCTCATGAGTGCCATCATACACCTACTCATCCTCATGAGTGCCATCATACACCTTCACTAGTCTTCATGAGTGCCAACATACACTCACTAGTCTTCATGAGTGCCAACATACACCTACTGGTCTTCATGAGTGCCACCATACATCTACTGTTCCTCATGAGTGCCACCATACATCTATTGTTCCTTATGAGTGCCATCATACACCTACTGATCCGCATGAGAGCCATCATCCAACCCTTATAATTGTCATCTTATACCTAGTGATCTTCATGAGTGCCATCATACATCTACTGGTCCTCATAAGTGCCAACATACACCTACTAGTCTTCATGAGTGCCAACATACACCTTCCGATCCTCATGAGTGGCATCATAAACCGTCGTACACCTGTTGATGTTCATGAGTGGCATCATTTATCTACTGGTCCTCTTGAGACACTGGTATTGTTTGTATTCTAGTGTCGACAGTCATGAAAGGATGCGCTACTGAAGGGTTTTGCCAAAGTGCTGACACGCTGACCGATGGAAGCACAGAAGTGATGGTGACCTGCACTATGCCGACTACAAACAGCTCCTTGCCAATTAGTAAGTAACATGGCTCACGGGAAGAATGTGGCATAACTGGTGGCCATACATAAGAGTAGTTTGGAAGACGAAGGATCAAGAAACTGATTCAAAGTTTAGTAACGGATATTACGTGCCTTCATTTTTATATTTGTTGGTTAAACAGTCAAAAGTTGGCTTCCACTGTGGATTTATTTTTACTTGGCCATAACGTTACAGACCAGAATGGGAGTTCCTAAACTAGAATTTGGAAAAAATGAAAAAAATTTCAGACAAATTCTTTTCTTTGTTTTGTCCAAATTTTTTTTTGTCTTTTGCTAAATTCGTTTTGGAGGAAATCCGTTTGTTAATTTCATTTCATTATTTTCATTCATACGAATGGAAAGTTCAATAGTATAGAAATTTCACCTATGCTCATGAGATAGGGGATGAAATTCCCCAACCTAATCTCAGTGTACGTCCATTTACAACCACTAAAGTCGAATTTGAGTCGAAATTGAGTTGAAATGAGTTGAATTTTAGTTTATTAGTTACATACTAAACACTACTCTAATATAGAAGCACAAGTGAAATGTTATTTGTACCTATTGTGAGGATGAACTGGCAGGTACTTTTGATAATACTTTTGATAGTACACGCCAGTTTATCCTCTGACTGACAGCTGCCATCCTTACATAGCGGGCAGCCAACTGATCATGAAAAAAGACCCTCGTTTTTGCATAGGATCAGCAGGGGGGACCTTAACTAGGTCCACCTGCTGATCCCTTGCAAAAACGAGGGTCTATCGCTGTGCCAGCAGCGAGAGACCCTCTCTTCGGCAGCCAGAGCGGGGCGAGCTACTGTGTCTCACATGTGTCTGTCTATTAAGAGGCACGTGGGGTTTACGTAAAAGTCCCGGGGCATGTTTTGTTTAACTTGTTTGCTTTCTTCAAGGAAGCAAGGGTTGAACAAGGTTTAATGTTCCTTTAAGTCAAAATGGAATAAAAATGAGGCAAAATTTAGTCTATTCACTAAAATTCGACTTTGGAGGTTGACCTTGTCTCAAGGAGGTCATTACTTGACTCAATAAAAAATGCTTTGATCATTTCATTATTCAGGTGAGTGGACGCAAATGCATTAATCTGAAAAACGAATGCACATGCCTATCCTAAACATAAAAAATGCATAAAACCTTAGCACGGAAGACAGAAGTATCAGTCCTCCCCTCTGGCGTTTCTTGCTCTTCCTTCTTTCTTGGTATTTCTTGTCACTTCAACAGGCCACGTGCAGCTTGGTATATCAATGCCGAATAGGTTGACAAGTCCTTGCAAGTGACTAGCTGTTTGTTAAGTTGGTTATAGGTGGTTATGCACAAAACCAACTCCCAATAAGTGTCAGGAACTTTTGTATTTGGGCCCGTATCCAGGGAATCAGGCCCGGTTTAGTGTTGGTTTGTAAAGAATCCCAGTGATTTTGTCTTTTTTAAACTTACCAATACTATAATGTGCTGAAAGATTTATCCATAGCCCAAATAATATCCATGGTTTAGTTAGCTATGGCCACTCATATTCATGTGAATGTATGTTCTATCCTGTGATGGCGTGGTATCATTTATGTGGCCCTCTATCAGAAGTAGACAATGCCGTGTAATAGTTGTTGCTCCAAGAAGAAGTGGGTTCTAGACACCACTCCACCTGCTCTAGAATAGAGGTCTGATCCGGAACCTTCCATGTGTGAATGTATATAAAATGTAGGATGAACCGATTGGAAAATCGTCATTTAATCTACACACTAAATTTAAATGCACAGATCAAAATCCAGTTTCAAATTAAATGTGCAATAAAAAGAGGGGAATTCTAAATTTTCTTGTTTTAATATGAAAAAGAACTCCCACCTAGAACTGGTC
Organism: Pelodytes ibericus; assembly: GCA_036172795.1. NCBI lineage: Eukaryota > Metazoa > Chordata > Amphibia > Anura > Pelodytidae > Pelodytes > Pelodytes ibericus. Next base: position 68,832,885 of record CM069866.1, read on the forward strand.
TTTCATGAGTGACCTCTCTATGATCTACGCCCTTTCCCCCTTAGATTATTTCAGATATTGTTCGCAATACACATACGTGAATTCAGAGATGGTCTTCAATAACCAGAAAGGTGGACTCTGCGATAAGGAGATGGACTCTTGCATAATGGAATACAATTGGATATCATACAGTAAGTACAGCCCGACCGTTAATATAGCATTCGTTTTTAAAATCAGAACCACTTCTTAGTATAGGAACAAGGGCTATCTTAAGTTAATCTCTGCATGATAACTGGTTTGCCAAATATGATAGCTGGCGTGCAACAAATAACAGCTGGTGTGTTACGAAGGACAAGCCCTTCAACATACCTTGGATCTTGGAGGTTCCACCCACATACAGATTAATCCTCACCTACTCTGTTGCCCCCAATTAAGCCATTTGACCTTATTCTGCAGGCAGCACAAATGCACGGTGTGTTTCCCTTTTCTTTCAGATGGAAAACAAAGCACAGAGCAAGTAATAAGATGCGGGAAGTCCTCTGAGTGCAAACGAAACGGTTCCATTAGCCATCCAAATAAGATAATCCAATTCAGTACTAACTGCTGTTACAGCGACATGTGCATTATCAATAAACCTGACCGTACGTATCAACCGCGTGGGATGTATAGTGCGATACAACGTTGCCACCCGCAGGGGAGAACCTGTACTTGTTTCAAGATCGTTTTAGAATTCTAATTTATATTATAAATTCCATTGCATCCTTATATGTTTCTAGAAATGGCTAGTACAATTGCTTACGAATTAATAGAATTGACTAATTACCAACGGACAACTTAAGGGGAAACAGAGTATTTTATGTAGCGGAAAATAATTTTTTTTCTAGAAATATAGTAGAGTTCTATGTGATGGGGCATGCCACCTGTGCCAAGAGCCGGGTGAAGATACTTGGAAGAAAGTGATTTGTAATAACCATCAAAGATTTATAAGCCAAGCCTAAAATGTTTAATTGAAGACGTACAGTGTTGGGAACCAAGCAAACAATGTTTATAAAATGTAAATTCCAAATGGGAAATGTAGCTATTCATGTGATAGTTATATATAAAGTTCTATCCTAGAGACCTTCACATTCTTTTCTCCATGGAGCACTGAATAGATACAGCCCTAGAGATAGGTGGATCCAAGTAGTAGTGAAGGCTCTGATCTGCTACTCCGACAAGGAGCCACCTAATCTAGGAGTTCTATGTCAAATCTTCCAAATTCCATGTGATGGTTATTTTGCATGATATTTTCTGCATTAAATGGGTGTGACATTACCTGACATGTCTTCTATAGTAATTGTTCAGACCAAGCATCTTCCTGGAAATGGACTTCAATGCAGAAGCTTTTTCTCCCAAGACTCCGATCCGCATCTTGTCTATGACACCATGGAGTGTACTGGTACCGAAAACCGGTGCATAAACTACACTGCCAGGCTGACTGAAGGTAACCTTGTATTATTAGTCACCCAGGGGTGATGTAAACACCTATCGGGAGTTATCTTTCTACTTTTGTACCTGTGCTTCTATAGATAACCCTCAATATCCCCTGAATGGTGTACACATTGTAAAGGCAGCATTAGTGAGGCAGAAGACTCCTTCTGACTTGTTAAAACTATTTTGGGGGTTAGTTCCCACGTTAATCCTTTAAATGGGGCTCTTGTGTGTGGCATATTTATGGGGCTTCTGTGTTTGACATAATTAATGGGTTCCTGTATGTGGCATCATTTATGGGGCTCCTGTGTTTGACATAATTAATGGGTTCCTGAGTGTGGCATATTTATGGGGCTCCTGTGTTTGACATAATTAATGGGTTCCTGAGTGTGGCATATTTATGGGGCTCCTGTGTTTGACATAATTAATGGGTTCCTGAGTGTGGCATATTTATGGGGCTCCTGTGTTTGACATAATTAATGGGTTCCTGAGTGTGGCATATTTATGGGGCTCCTGTGTTTGACATAATTAATGGGTTCCTGAGTGTGGCATATTTATGGGGCTCCTGTGTTTGACATAATTAATGGGTTCCTGAGTGTGGCATATTTATGGGGCTCCTGTGTTTGACATAATTAATGGGTTCCTGAGTGTGGCATATTTATGGGGCTTCTGTGTTTGACATAATTAATGGGTTCCTGTATGTGGCATCATTTATGGGGCTCCTGTGTGTGACGTTGTTAATGGGCTGCTGCATGTGGCATCATTTATGGGGCTCCTGTATGTGGCATATTTTAATGGGCCATCTCACTGGCATTAATAAGGAATCTGTTTGGCATGGAATTGGATGAAATCCAGTGGGCGGACACCATGATTTACCGACCGGTTGACACCAACTCCAGTGACGCCTCTTATTATGCTTATAATAAAAATCACAAAGGTCGCATTCTAATAAAAAAGACCTCTTGTTCTCACATAACTAGCGACGTAAGGTCACAAAGTTAGCATTGTTAATGCCAGGATCCTGAGGGGAAATCTCACTGGCAAAACCTCCATTGTAGGATAGCATTCTTGCAAAGATACTGGAGAAAAGAAAAAAAAAAAACTCATTTGGAACTCATCTAAAAACATGGTTGCTAGCATCAATTGTGTCTTTGTCTCTCCTTCTAGTCTAGTCAGCTAAAATCTAGTCTAATGTCCGACACCCCTTAACAAATTCATTGTCTTCTGTTTGGGTCACAGGGAAAAACATCATCTTAGAAACCTTGTACGGCTGCTCGACCAACACTTTCTGTGAATCTGGCAACCGGTTTGTAAACTATGGACAAAGCACGATGGAGATGAATATCACGTGTGTGGCCAGCAGAGGCCGACACCAACGCATTCCACTTACAGTCCTCATCTTCATCTTTCCGTTTGCGTTCGGTTTACACTTTCTCACCTAAGACTACTTGTACACAAAGACAAAGTGACTCTAGATCTTGCTACTAAAGAACATGACACGAGAACAAATATAATGAGTGGGTTTAGAGCATGATCTATACATTGTGTTGACAAAACTGCAAGCAAATAAATAAAATAAGAGCAATGCATGTTACGAATGTGTTTGTGGTTTCTCCTGCTTATGACATCATAATTTCCCTGAGGTGAAGATGAGGAGCAAGGGCGTTGATGATCATCAGGGGACAAATTTAATTCAGGCATAATTTTATTTATGTGCTTAGGGTGCTGGTGGTGGTGGTGGGGGGGGGGGGGGGGGGGGTTGTCAGTGATTTTCACTGCCCATCCTAATGGCACTCAAAGGGTATTTTATTTAAGGCCATTAAACAGAATTGCCCCCCTTACCTGGGCAAGGTAGAGGTAGGGGGGAAAGGTTGGGTTAATTACATTTTTGTTCATTATGTTGTCCAAAGGCTTTGAGGGTGTGGGGGGGGGGGGGGGTAGTTTGACTATTATTTATTCTGGGGGTCTTGAGCAATCCCAAGGAATATTACTATGTAGTGTATTGAGGGGATTGATTATAACCCCTATCACCACTGTTTGAGGGGATAGAATTTCTTTAATGGGTAGGGACCCTGGGCCCATTCATTTTTGAGTGGAGAGGGGAGCTGGTAGCCAATTTGAAGGCTCCCAGACCAGTAAATAAAAAACAGGGATCTGGGAACCATTTAGCAAGTTCACAGCCCCATTAATAATAACAATAGGGAAGGATGATAACCATTTGACAGGCTCCCAGCCCTGTTAAAAGTAGAAGGGGGTCAAGGTTACTTGCCCCGACCCCTCATATTGATTATCGATGCCAGGAAACTAAGCAGCCCCTACTCTGATTGGCTGTGCACGTGCTGACATTTGTCAGCACTCGACAACCGGGACCTGCTTTGTCTCACATGCGAGCCACAGCAGAAAGTAAACCCCCCGTTTATCCATTAAGATACAAGTCGGGTTTGCTTAATTCTACCGGGAAATGTATTGTTTAACCCTTGCTTCCTTTAATTTCCCTTTAATGTTAGCTGGGTCCCTCCTGTTATTGGCATGCAAAAAATGAGGGTCTCTCTCTCTGCATTAACAGGAAGAGTCAAACAACCCGATAGAAGTGAGCGGCAAGCTCTGGCACTGTTTGGCTAAGCAAGTGTCCGCTTCCAGACCAGCTCTGCCTCAACTGAAAAGCAGAGCTGAAAGTACACTCACATTATACCTGTTTACTCGGTGCCGTTGAAAGCACCGATATTGCTCAGGGTGAACATTTACTGGAGTCTCTGATGGAACGTTTTAACAAGTTCTATCACTGCTCTGAACCAGTGGCAACAAGTGTTTAACTATGGCTTCTATTAATGAAGCAACAATATTAAAAAAAGGAAAAAAAAGTTTTCTCCCACTTTGGCCATCATTGGGCCAGTTCGGAAGGACTGGACCAATCATTGGTGTACTGATCAAGAAAATAGTAAGAGAGGGGAAATATTTTTAACAATTTCTTTTAAATATGTCACCACCTTGGCATAGTTATCACGGTGATGAACTGCTGTGCACACCAGCTAGGAATGGGTTAACTCCGGCTTGCTGGGTAACTCTAGTTTAATTACACCTTCTGATTGCTGGGTAGACTATCAGGATGCTCCAGGGAGTTAAATGCAGGGACAGGTTGTAATATGTTAGTAAGGGGGGCAGCAGGTTCAATAGAATAGCTCATGAATACAATAGATCAAATGCATTTGTCACAAGCATAAGAAGCAAGATGAAGAGGAGGGGAAAGAAGTTGATATGAGAAAAAGAGCTGCTTTTTTCACCATACAGAGCTGTTCCCATAACTCCCTAGAATAGGTAACAGAATGAATTTATAATGGTGCAATTGAGTGAAGAAATAGCAATACAAGTACAAGACAGGTAGAATTCGTAAAATGTACAATTTAAATAAACAATAAACATACAGAGATAATACAAAAAAATTTAGAACATAAAAGGGTAACCAAAAAAAAAAAAAAATTCTAACATTTGAATCGACACCAAAAGAAGGGTTTTGCGAACAGAACAAAGCGCATAGACTGTGACGCGTTTCACCGTCAGGCTTCGTCAGAGGCTCCTTTCTCTCTGTGGATCAGCTACTATTACTTGCATGGGTAAAATGAATCCTATGTATTTATCTTACTCTTAAGAGAACAAATTCCCCTGAAGTTGGCACAAAATCACCAGAGATTCAATTCTTCAGACTTTAGCTGGAGAATTGAATAGAACATATTTTAAACATAAAAATATCAATATACCATTACAATGTATTAATATGATATATATATACATTATAGTGTATTTACATTAATATATGCATTTTTTAATTTTAATTAAAAAAAAATGTATTTACATTTTTTTATGTTCGTTTATTCAATTAATGCATCATGTTGTTTTTTTTTTCAGTAGAACTTTGGGCTATTTCAGTAGGACTTTGACTATTTCGGCTATAGCCACTGCCGGCACAGATCTCATTCGAGCTGTTTATGTCAGCGGGCCAGGATTTGACATCATCTGGCCCTGTGACGCCGTAATCATAGAATTTCTCAACTGAGACAAATAAATGATTGTGTTCAGAAGGCAAAATGTTCGTAAAGAAAAATGGGATTTTTTAGGCTCACATGCCTATGTGTGAGAGAATAGGCAGCTCTAGACATGGGCTTGGATCTTGGCAATGCGGCACAGCTGGTAATTCTATTGGCACACGTCTAGATTACCTTTTACTCTCAGGAAAACAACTTAAGAGCATTTAAATGAGCAGAGCAATGTCTACAAGCTGCTCAGACTCGAACAAATAAAGCTGATTATCTCACCCCATTGGGACTGGGACACTCGGGAGGCTTAAGTAAATATTTAGCAGCAATGTAAGGCCAATGCATGCACGCGGGTATATTCAAAATAGATATCATAATAAAAATAAAAACCTCAATTTGTGACACAAGCACTGGGAATTGATATAAAAGGCTACTAAAAAAAGTACTTTTTGAGCAGCTATGAATTCCTGTGCATTCCTCAAGGGGGGAATAATGGGTAGCAAGGTGGGGGTCCAGGAATGGTACTTCTTTTAAGCAAAATGTATATTTGTGGTGATCATTCCATTTCTCTCTATTTTTTTATTTTTTCCTTTTTTACTCACATATAAGCAGCACAGCTATACTCTTTCAAAATATAAAATAGACACATAACTAGGGTTGAGCGAACTGTTCGGGTTCGTACCGAACATTACGGTTTTTGGACCCCGAACACGGACATTCCACTGTATGTTCGTGTTGGAGTTCGGAGTTCGGGGTTCGGCGATTACATTGTATGTAATGCTTTTGGCTTTCTATAAACCGAAATAGAGTCCCCATGCATAAGAATTTATTATGAATGGGGACTCTATTTCAGTTTATAGAAAGCCAATAGCATTACATGTATTCCATAAGCCGAAAGACTATAAAACGAACGACATTCGGTTTATAGACTTTCGTTTTATAGAATACATGTAATGCTATTGGCTTTCTATAAACCGAAATAGAGTCCCCATTCATAAGAATAGGTCAATTGACCTATTCGTATGAATGGGGACACTCACCCACATTTTACTTCATTTTGCAGCCCTCTAGCCCTTTCCATGACTTTTTTAGAGGCATTTTAGTGGCCAAAAGTTCGGGTCCCCATTGACTTCAATGGGGTTCGGGGTCAAGTTCGAGCCCGAACCAAGACTTTTTTCTGAAATTCGGCCGAACCCGCCGAACATTCAGGTGTCCGCTCAACTCTACACATAACTATATACCGTATTTATCGGCGTATAACACGCGCCGGCGTATAACACGCACCTAATTTTAAGAAGGAAATTTCAGGAAAAAAACTTAAGAACTTAAATTAAGAACTTTGAAGCCCAATATGCCATTTTAATATGCCAGGATATTGCCCCCAATATGCCATTTAATATGCAGGATATTGCCCCCAATATGCCATTTAATATGCAGGATATTGCCCCTAATATGCCATTTTAATATGCCAGATATTGCCCCCAATATGCCATTTAATATGCAGGATATTGCCCCCAATATGCCATTTAATATGCAGGATATTGCCCACAATATGCCATTTTAATATGCCAGATATTGCCCCAATATGCCATTTAATATGCAGGATATTGCCCCCAATATGCCATTTTAATATGCCAGATATTGCCCCAAAATGCCATTTAATATGCAGGATATTGCCACCAATATGCCATTTATTATGCCAGGATATTGCCCCCAATATGTCATTTAATATGCCATGATATTGCCCCCAATATGCCAGGTTATTGCCCCTTAGTATGCTCGTTATGCCACCCTCCTCCCCCCCCCTTCCCCAGACCCCAGTACTTACCTCGTTCCTGCTCTGTCCCCCGGTGCTCTGAAGCAGCGTGGCTGTGAGGGAAGCGTTGTGAGCTTCCCTTCAGCAGCGCGGTCAATAAAGTTTGTTTTAAAAAAAAGACTTTATTGACCGCGCGGCTGGAGGGGAGCGCACAACGCTTCCCTCACAGCCACGCAGCTTCAGAGCACCGGGGGACAGAGCAGGAACGAGGTAAGTTTTAGATTATTTTTATTTTTCGGCGTATAACACGCACACACCATTTTCTCCCTATTTTCAGGGAGAAAAAGTGCGTGTTATACGCCGATAAATACGGTAATACAAAGCATGACTATGGATTATTTTGCACATGTAACCCCAGAGGCCTGAAACTTGTATTCTTCTGAGCACTTCTTTGCAAGCAAGCCAGTACTGTGCTATTTAAGAAACTTGGATCTTTATCAACCACAGCCAGTCTCAGAAGTGTCCATCATTCTGGTGTGGTTGTAATCAATATGCCATTCTCAACTGGCTGAGCTCTGGATCACTCAGAAATAATTTCCATCCAGAAAACACATCATCATAAGGTGGAAGAACGGAATTAACAAACAAAAGAGTTATTTTCCCACCTGCAGAAATTTGGTGGGGAAAAAAAAGAACCAAAAAAAAAAAAATGGCATACAGGTGGGAAAGTTCTGCAGTCCACAACTGCAATGAGGTCATAGATTGGTATTCCATCTTGTATTTAGTGCTGATCTTCCAGCAAATGTTCCAGTTTGAACACCAAGATACACCTTTGCAAAAGGTTATAATAATTGACCCTTTACAATGAATTTTATCGAACGAAATGCGTTGGGTGTATTTCTGACATGTTTTTCCATCACTTGAAACTGATTTTTTGTTGTTGTTGTTGTTGCACTGGAGGAAAAAGTAAACATGTTTTAATCTAATTTGAAGACCACCACCTTTTGTCTCTCTATGGAGAGTAAACATGCCCTCCCTGGATAACATTCTGTGTTTATTGCTGCTTTCTATTATCAGACAGGCTGTGAGACCTGTGTCCCCCGGAGCACGACCGGGCCATACTGTCTTTACCGATGCCTTCTCTCATGTTTTGTACCATCTCACCAAAATGTACTGACGCTGGATCTTAAAAGATATAATAAAATCTAAATAAAAAATATAAATTAAGCATTGGGCAACTATCCCCCTCTCTCACTTGTTTCTGCTTTGCCCCTGGTTTATTATCTGTATCATTTACAGCTCTTGGCTTTTTGCATAACATGTTTTAGGAGCTAAATTTGATGTAATTAGCAGTCATGGCTGTCAATGTTACCTCCCTCACACACCTGCTGTCTGTGGCCTTACTAATGAGCATGTCTTCAAATGTTTGTCTGCATTGCCGCAGCACATACCCCATACTGAAGACTGATATCTCTCCGCTGAAGATTTTGCAGTAACGATGCTAATTTCTCTTTCATGCATTTTTATTACCCAATTAGTCCCAGGTATGTCCAATCGACATTTTTATTTGTTCTGTGATGCTAATATCCACAACTCTGCTCACTAGTGTATAGCAGCTCTACATACCTTCAAAGAGATTGTATAGAAAGACAATAAACAGGAGAACGAAAGAATAGAGGGTGTGAGACTTATATAGAAAGTATAATAAATTAAACAATACTTATGGCAGGGTAATATTTTAATGAAAACATCATATCATGAACTGTGGAGTCTTACACAGTTTGATAGTGGTCCCGGAAAAAGAAAAAAAAAAAGGAAAGAAAAGAAAAGAAAAGAAAAAATTAAATAAAAAACATGTTTATTTAAAAAAAAAAAAAAACATAGTAGAATAAAAGCCAATCTGTAAACCAGAAATATTCACGTGTGGGAAACTGACCTTAGAGATCCTTACATCTGGTTAATATAAATTGTCAATAAAGCATTAAAAATATCGACTTTGTTAATTTATTGTGCACACAGAAATTGTCTATTGTTGACTTTCAAGAACAATTTTATTTGGACATTTACCTATATCCAGTTTACATTGAACAGATAAATAATGGATAAAATAAAAGGGATTAGTAATATTGATCAATGTTAATCAATATAATCTTCATTCACACTTTTTCTTGTGACTATTTGCATTGAACTCCAGGTGTTGATAAAAAAAAAAAAAAATCTGAAAATCCTGTACATTTTTTTTTTTTTTTTACTTTGCTGCTTCTTCTAATTTTGGAAACTCCTTTGTAGGGCAATCATTAAAATTTGAAAAAACACAGTTCCAATATTAAAATTTGTTCTCCACTATTTCCATGCTCTCGGGGGTTAAATCGACACTACCTAGTTATATACAAAAAAAAAAATATATATATATATATACTTTTCAATCCATTAGAATTTAATCATAATGTTATTTTTGTGACAATTTCATGACTGTGTTTGTGCAACTAAAAATATTAAAATCTAACTTTTTAGTTCAAGCACTTATAGGGTAAACACAACTTTTTGCTATTATTGTTTTGTGTTTTTTAGTCTATTCCCTGTTTTGCTTTACCTGTGATCGACGTGACATCAGTACGTGTAAAAGCACGGCAGAAAGTTGTCCCTCTGCAGAAGATGTTTGTATGTATGTGTTCTTGCAGTTCATTTGTAAAGGAGGTTAGTTAAACTCTTTCTTTTAATAAATGTCAGTAAATTCAGGGTATGGAATGTGGACACAAAACTAAGTGGGAGTTTGAGTTTTTTTTTTTTGTAGTTCAGTTTTAGTCATACCTCCCAGTTTCTGCCTTCCCCGTGGCAAATTAGGAAACCTGGAAGGCAGAGCTTGGGAGGTCCCTTAAACAAACATCGCTACTGCACATGCGCACAATGAATTCCGCTATCCCCCCAAGCCCCCAAAGTGGGACATAGGTAGAACTCCGCGGGACAGAACCCTACAATTGGGATTGTCCCAAGCAAAAGTGCACAGTTAAGGGGTATGTGTTGTTAATGTCAAATCGTTTGTGGGGGAATTGAGGGTGGAGGATGTCATATAAGGTACATAAAAGAAAAAAAAAAAATAGTACAATAAATCTCAATAAGCAAAGTGGCGAGTGATGTTTGCTTATAATACACTCACAAACCTCCGTAATAATTGAGTAGTGGTTCCATGGTAAAATACTCTTTTTACTCTGTATAGATAAAAAAACAAACCATAGAGCAGTACAATCAGGTTAAAAGATGCTGCGTGTGGAGTAAAACGGACAGGTGTATTCAGCTTGTAATATAAATAGGTAGTCCAGAATAGAGTCCATAAAGTAATGACGTCCCAGTCTGGTAAAAGGACAAGAAACACAAATGCGCATTTGTGTTCTTTTTCATTTGACCACACTACGGACGTTTGTGTATTGTAATCAAACATCACTCGATACTTTTCTTATTGAGATGTATTGCACTATATGTAGATATAAACATAGAAACATAGAATGTGTCATCAGATAAGAACCATTCGGTCCGTCTAGTCTGCCCAATTTTCTAAATACTTTCATTAGTCCCCAGTTACCTATCTTCTAGCTAGGATAGCTTGGTGCCTATCCCATGCATGCTTAAAATCCTTGATTGTTTTTACCTCTACGACTTCCGTGTTATATATATTTTATATTATATTATTTTATTATATATATATATTTTATATTATATTATTTTATTATTTAACATTTTATATTATATTATATTATTTTATGTTATACATATTTTTTTTTTTATATGCCTTATTTGACATCTTGTGCCATCGATTCCCACACAAACGATATACCATATACAGCACACTGAGGAGTTCTGAGAGTGGCAGCGCTTGTCTAAGAAGGATATTTACTATTATCCTAATTGTTGGTAGTATACTAAAGCTTTCTTGTTAATGTCAGAGTGGAAGTACAGGTGAATAAGTATGAAGTGGTTTGAGGTTCCAGGAATCTCTGGTTCTGAACTTGAGACTGTAGCAAAAAATGTACTTATGTTTAAAGGGACACCACCACTTACATAAGATGTAACTAGATAACCTGGTCATTTAAAACAAACACATATATAAATCATGTGCCACTGATTTTTTTTTTTATGTATGATTGAATTAATTGCATATAAAAAGAAAAATTAAATTAGGTGTTTTTCTCCTGGCTACATTTTATGAATATTTCCCATGATGCAACATCGTCAAAAATCGTCCAGACAGACTCACTTTACAACTGTGGCCGCCAGCATGATGATGTCATAAGATGCTCCCCTGCCCTCTTACTGGCTCCTGTGAATCATAGTGGGCAGGACAAGGTGGCTGTGTAGAATGTTTTTGTGTCTCCAGCCCCAAAGTGAGATACTAGTGTTGTAAAATCACTAGGGGGTGGCACCCCAAAACACTATATTTCACAAAATGGCAGTGCCCAGTCACAATTGTTTAGTAACATATTTTATTAAACACAGTCACATAACAAAAACAAAAGACGTATCTGAAAACAACAATGCAAAATAAAAAAATAAACAAAACCTTTTCATATTTTGATGGGAGTGTTTTAAATTAAAAGATTGTATCAACTGTAAATGATTTATGAAGAAAATCTTTAATGAAAAAAGACAAATAAAGCTCCTTATTGAGCCTCCTTTGCTCCATTTAGTTCTCCCAGGGGGCAGACATGTTGGTTAGAATCTTTACTCCATATAGTTCTCTCAGGGGGCAGACATGTTGGTTAGAATCTTTACTCCATATAGTTCTCTCAGGGGGCGAACATGTTGGTTAGAATCTTTACTCCATATAGTTCTCTCAGGGGCCAGACATGTTGGTTACAATCTTTACTCCATAAAGCTCTCTCAGGAGGCAGACATGTTGGTTAGAATCTTTACTCCATATCGTTCTCTCAGGGGGCGGACATGTTGGTTAGAATCTTTACTCCATATAGTTCTCTCAGGGGGCGGACATGTTGGTTAGAATCTTTACTCCATATAGTTCTCTCAGGGGGCGGACATGTTGGTTAGAATCTTTACTCCATATAGTTCTCTCAGGGGGCAGACATGTTGTTTAGAATCTTTGGTCAGATCTTCACTCACCTTGGTTCAGATGAACAAAGATCTGACCCAAGATTCTACACAAAATGTCTGCCTCCTGGTGGAGCTATATGAAGTAAAGATGGCTCAATAGGTACTTTATTTGTATTCTTCCATTAATGCATTTTGATACAAAATGCCTTCACTAGATGCCATCTTTTAATTAAACACAACTTCATTTTTTGCAACAGTTGTCCTTTAACTTATTGCGGGGATGTCGTAGGCCATTGCATTTAAAGTCACAATGAACTAAAGGTATCTTTTTCTGCTACAGATAATGGTAACACATCCACTGACAACATCCACATAACACAATGTGGAAACCCAAGCCGGTGTGGCCATTATGGAAGATTGTCTTTTGTTCAATGTACCATAGATTTTAGGACTACGTGCTGTTATTCCAATCGATGCATCCCAGATATCCCATTCGGTAAGTTGGAGCCGGTGATCCGTTACATACAATTATTCACAAAGGTTTGTATTCTTAAGCCCTAGTCATTGTAAATGCAAACAATCGGTGACCTCCATATTGTTACTGTAAATTTATATTTATTGTGTTAACACATAACATGAGTTAATTCAGCATTGGAAGAGTTAACGTCAGTGAAGGGTTAAACCCCCCTCCCCTATTGGAGGGAGCACATTCTTTGTCTGTGTCTATCACATAATCTACACACATAGATAGTCAGTCTCCTTTCTATGTAATAAATCTAATGATGCAAGACCTTATATGTGTCAAGCCTAGGTTAGAGAAAAAGATGTATAGGAGAAATGACCTAGGGGTCATATACTGTGTTTTCTTCCCATGAGTTTTGTATCTCTTAGTAGAACCATAGATATATTACTGTTAGTTAACTATATAACTATTTGTAACATGTATGTATTCTATGTCCACTCCCCTTTTCTTTGTCCCCCAATGATGTTACGCCAGCCAACGCCTTGTTGCTTCTATATAAGTGCTTGTCTTTACAATAAACTTTAGAGTTACTTAACGAACGACCTCTGTGTCAGACTTGAGTTACTCTCCGAACTCGTTCGCTGATGTGTTTCCAACTCCCACCACGTGAATCCAAATCAGAGTGATACATTGCCGTATACCAGAGACTTGCTGATAGAGACCTAAGACGAATTGGTCCCTTTCACATATCATAGAGCATCCCTCATAGGAAACATAGAGATTTTCCTCTTGCATTGCTCAGTGAGCTGGGGTAGGAACTGTTTTTCGCTTACAAAAGCCCCAGGGTGTATTTCTAATTTTCTATACAATTGTCTTGTCTCTCAATTCAGGGATTATTAAATTGGCCAAACAAACAAACAACACACACAAAAAAACCCAAGGCAGACTGGATGGGCTGAATGGTACATATCCTATCTGTGTCTATGTCTGATGATCACAAGTAGGCTGAGGGAGTTGCACCATGAAACACTAAATTAGTTTTGCCCCGTGGGCCAAAGGATACCAGCACTCCTCTGGGTGTGATCAATAAACATTTCCATTGCACACAGTCTATAGTGGGAGAGGAGATAATCATCTGTGACATAGACACTGCGCAGAACCAACAACACAACAATGCCACCTGGGAGTCTCTCAGAAGAACAAATGGGACTTGCTTTAGAACAGAGCTCCATAGGAGCTGAAGGAAGTTTTCCAAGTATCAAGTGGGGTTAGATGGAACAAAAAATAAAAAAACGAAGTTTTCTAGCATAGTTGATTGATTTAGCACCCTGAAAATTAATTCTCTGTACAATCATACAAGTAATGTACATTTTGACTAAATGGGACACTAAACTATGTTTTTACAGTGACTGTAAGTAAGACATAAAAACAAAACAAAAAAACAAAAAAAAAACAATCATCTATGCATTGTATTGGCCAAATTACAAGCAAATAGATAAAATAAAAGAAATGGTGTTTATGACATCACCTGTGGTTTGATATGCAAATGAACTACTTATCAATGAAAAATGGTTAATTTACATATCAACCCACACGATGATGTCATTAACAGGAGACACTGTAGACATGTTTATATCTTATGTTATGTCTTTGCTTGCAATTCTGCTGACGCACCATAAAGATGATTTTACACAATAGTTTTTTTCATTTACTCTATGTTTTTAGTACAAACAATGTTAAGGGTCCCTTTAATCTGGGTTTACACAAATATTTTATTTCAATCAAAATGACAGGTTATCTTTTTTTCTCACTCTCCTGTAATTTAGGGCCCCCACTAAGCAGCCGTGTGAATGGACTCGTCTGCGACGGTTGCCCCGATCCGGATGATAAAGAGACGTGCCTCAACGAAGACTACCTCGCATGTCAGGGAGATCAGAACCGATGCGGAAAAATGGTGGTGGATTCTGGTAAACAGTTGAACACGGACTTCTATGTCCCTGCGGATTCGAATGCCCAAATAGTATTCGATATTTCTATACACGGAAAACGAAAAACTAGAGTATTTTTCAGTAAACGGTGAATGGAGGCGAAGTGACAAGGGAATAGCAGCACACTAATGGTTGTATCCACTTAAATTTGACTTTGGAGGTCAATTTTCATTCTGAAAAAAAAAATTAAAAATAAAGTAGCTGAGCAGAATTTAAAGAGAAAATGGTGCTTTATTCCACAGAGACAAGCTACATTTCAACCCCCTCTGGAGTATTTGTCAAGCCTTCCTACGGGGTTGAAACGTTGCTTGTCCGTCCGCAGTAAAGCACCATTTTCTCTTTAAATGCTGGTCATCTACTTTATTTTTTTTTTTTGCAGTTTGGAGGAGTTTGGTGAGACCTCGACCTTGTCACTTATTACTTTTTTGGCGTCCGGATCCACACATTTTTTTGGGACTTTCATTTTGAGACTTAAGTCAAATTCGGCACCTGGTCAGTTCCCCCTCTAAGTGAACTCGTCAGGTTTGTTCCTGCACAATATATAGCTGAACTGGTGAGATGAATGTTTATCTCACCTCAACTCACCTGCTATTCACTTCAATTCACCTGCTATTCACTTCAACTCACCTTTTAGTGAATAGCCCCATTAGTCTCTAAATGAAAGCCGAGCCCCAAAGTCGAAATTTTAGTGACCCAACGATTACTAAAACTGAAATACAGCCAAGTTGAGATTTGATTATTAATTTTCGAGCTGTCCTTTTAATGGATCACACCAATGTAGGAATAGTTCAGCCAGAATCATCTTTTCCACTGTGGTTGAGTTCCGAGGTTCAGGTGGCTCTTGACTTGGAGGCTCCCTAGTGGTTTTTAGGCAGTTGTAGGACGGTATAACAATATAGGAAAGCCTGAACAGAAAATACTTGTACTAACAGAGTCTCTTAAGGCCAACTCCGATTAGAGTCTGGAACAATCAGCACACAAGGTTAAATTCTTTTAAGAAAAGTGGCACTGTGTATAAACGTCAGAGCAAGTAGAATCAGATGGCAGGAGGCAATGTAGAGCTCACTGTTCACTCGAGATAGTTGCAGGTTGGTACATAGAGGAAAGAAGATGACAGTAAGCAAGAAATGTATTGCAGTAAACTTACACTCTTCCAAAAATGTCCGCAGAGACAGTTATAAGGGCAGAATGGATGAGACTGGAGCACACTGTGTAAACCAGCAACACTGTGTCTATCGATGACTTCAAGATCTCGCGGTACCTATAGACTTGTAAGTAGAAAAGGATTAGTTCCTGAAGTCTCCAGCTTTTATCTCCACCTGTTTTGGGGTGTCTAATCCATATGGTGCTTGTCGGGACACAATAAAGACTTACATTGCAAGTCGTTGTCTGGGGGATTTTTTTTTTCTGATTTCAGAAACTAATCCTTTTTTTTTTTTATTTTTAATTACAAAGAGACTGTAATAAAGTTTGTAAATCCCAGAATGCTGAAACAGATTGTAGCAGAGCTTGCACTTCACAGAAGATGGCAGAAATTAAACTCAAGCACAGAGGTAAACACTGAAATCCAGTATGTAGCACAGCTTGCACTTCATAGAAGATGGCAGAAATGAAACTCAAGCACAGAGGTGAGCACTGAAATCCAGTATGTAGCACAGCTTGCACTTCATAGAAGATGGCAGAAATTAAACTCAAGCACAGAGGTAAACACTGAAATCCAGTATGTAGCACAGCTTGCACTTCACAGAAGATGGCAGAAATTAAACTCAAGCACAGAGGTAAACACTGAAATCCAGTATGTAGCACAGCTTGCACTTCACAGAAGATGGCAGAAATTAAACTCAAGCACAGAGGTGAGCACTGAAATCCAGTATATAGCACAGCTTGCACTTCATAGAAGATGGCAGAAATTAAACTCTAGCACAGACTCTAGCAGAGCTAGCACTTCAGGAGATTCATAGCAGAGAACTCTTGCAACCAGGTAAAACAGGTATAGTACTTAATTAAATGCTGAGTAAACTATAGGGGGGTACGAGGTGCCAAAGGAGAATCAAGGAGATCAAGTAAGTGGGGGCCAGAGAGACAGAGATTGTAAGCAGCCATGCATAAACTGGTACATGGGAAAGGAAAGTAGACAGACAGAAACTGGCACATGAGAGCATCAGAACTGAAGCAGTCAGGAATTACAACAGGTCCTAGTCCGGCCACTCGTTACTGTCACAACCTGGGATAACAGACCAGGGAGGAGCCTCGTTGCAGGACAGGATGTAGGGTCTGTCTGCACCCCACGATACATAACTATGGACTGGATGGAATTCGCTGACATTATTAATGCACAGATGTAGCTCTCAACCAACTTTTTAAATCACAAGGGGATTAAATCTAAAAAAATCTAACTGTGCCATGAGAGGTCTCCCGTAATATCCCCTTTTTCTCTTTGTCTAATCTGCAGAAACAACTTACTTTGCATCTTTAGCGTGTTCTGCGCTCCCTTTGCTTATCTGTTTCAAACATATTACACTATTGTGTTTTGTATTTCTTTATTTACATTTGTGACAGGCATCTTTCAGATTAACACATGCCTGAATTGTCATTCTATCCCACATACAGGTACAGATATGACATTCTACACTGTTTGTGCATCAGAGAGCTTTTGTATCAATAGCAATTTGCTGGATTTTATTTATAGAGGAGAAAAGGAGATATCCTTGTCTTGCCTTTCAGAAAATACCTCTTTAGTGCCACGTAAGTACAGCTGTTTTTCTTTGGAAAGGGATTTTATATACTTAAAGGACAACTGTCAGGAAAAATTAAGCTATGTTAAAATGAAAGATATGGCCATTTTACGTATAGCCATTTTAATTAGAAATGATTCATTGCAAGAATACAAGTAGTATACCATTTTGCTTGTATAGCTCCACCATGTGGCAGAGCTATCGTTTAGAAGCTAGTGTCAGATCGCCCTTATACTTGGTCGGAGGAAGGAATATCTTATCCAAGATTCTAAACGACATCTCTGTCCCCAACAGAGGTCAATTGATCAAAGAAAGGTCACTCGATGTAATCGTTCATATAGACATAACGTAAGCAAAAAAACATTATTTTTAATTACAAGATTGCATGAAGTGTAGACATTTGACATAGAAACGCTTTAATAAAATAATAAAACAATTCTGTGTATAGGAGGCAGTCAGGATTCCAAAATTTGATGGGAGAGGACCATGGACTGGACGGCCCCACTAAATACAGGACTGATGTCAACTCCGTACTAAATTTTGTGATTTCCTGCTTTTAGTTCGTCTTCACCTGTGTCAACAGTGCCACCGTTTTATTGGAAACAAATGTTCAATAGAAGCCCTCCCATGCTACCACGATGAAGATGTCTGTCTGTATACATTAATACATACCACGTCAGTCACTGCCACAGGTACATCCTATTGACTGTGCTCATCCTCACAACTCTAATCTCATTAAGAGATACTCAACCCTAATACTCCTCTCATTGCTCCACCACTCTTATCATCTATTCCCTTTTATGCATTTGGGACTTCTCTTGAACTGACTTATATTTCTTTTATAAGGGACTCTGTCACCCAAACATTATTTATACTGTAAATGTAGAGAATAAAATGAACTACTGTTCAATGGGAAATGTGTAATTTATATTTCCAAGCATAGGATCCTAAACCAGATTCACAATACACATATTTAACACCTAACGTATATATATATATATATATATATATATATCTATATAATGTGTTACAATGAGCAATCAAACAGTGTTGCTCGAATTCCTCAATGTCAAGCAATGAAGCAACACCAAAATTTGGACCTCCGGGGCACCTCATACGCGCCATTAAGAGTATTCTCCTCTAATATGGCGCTGCCCTGTATCTGGAAAGAGAGACAGAAGGGACAAGAAATCACTTCTGTCACTCTGTTGCTGATGCTTGACTATCCCTAGAAGCAGTGAGCAACATTCCGTTGAAAAAAAGGGACAAAACTAACCCTAGATCTATTAACCCTAGATCTAGGTTTAGGGTTATAGTTCCACTTAGGGTTACCCTTGAATTAGGGTTAGAATTAGGCTTAGTGCTAGGGATATATTTAGGGTTAAGGTTAGATTTAAAGATAGGCTATGGGGTAAAAAGGTCACCATAGGAGCAGATGGTTAGCAAATAAAAAAAACACTACTTTCCATTATCGCCCTATAACTTACACAAAACAACAGAAAATCATGTAAACAGGGCATATTTCTAAGATTAGGACAAATATTATAAAGTAGTTATATGGGGTACATTTTACCATTTGTCATATTTTATAATAATGGTATTTTCAGGAAACCCTTTTTATGATGATAATATAATATACAATATATGTGGGTACACTGGATAAGAAAGAGGAAAATGACAGCTAAACACATACACTGCAGAAGTGTTAAAATAGCCTCTGTCGCCATAAACAATGTTGCCTAAATGGGAGTGGTGAGTAAAAGTAGGAATATTTGTCCAAAGGATGGGTCTGTCTATAAGTCTGTGATGTAATGTTTCTCTCTGGGTGTAGTTGGACAGGGAGATGGACAAGAGGAATGGTAATTCTCTTGCCAACAAATATCCTTGCAACTATGACAATTTGACAATTGCCTGTGAAACCAGGAGTCTCTGGTATAAATATGGCAATTCTCCACCTATGAATACTGCCTTATTCTTATTTATTAGTCTTTTTTAAATTCCAGTGTCTAAAAAAAATAAAAAAATAATCCTCTTCACGTAGGGACAACTATAAGCTCAGAAAGAGTAAGAAGATGTGGAAAATCTGTGGAATGTGGACGGACTGGTACCATAACCACCCTGAATAAAAACCTGTCTTTCAATACCACCTGCTGTTACACTCCAGGCTGTGACCCACCAGAACCCACCCGTATGTTTGAACTGTACATTCAGTAATACACATGGGGGGATTATGTGTAAAAAAAAACTATATAAACATAGAATGTGCTGGAAGAAAGGAACCTTTCGGGCCCATCCAACACAATATATATATATATATATAAAACAGGCACTAAATTGTACCTGAAAATCCTTTCAGGATCCTTTCAAGATACTTTCATCTGCAAGAGCTTTTAGCTTTTATAACCAAAAGTATTTTTATATAAAAAAAATTCCAAGCAATTAAGAAATATTAACCTTGTTTTTTTCTTTATTTGAGTTTGAATGAAGCTAACCATTTTATAGAAACATAGAAACATAGAATGTGTCGGCAGAAAAGAACCATACGGTCCATCTAGTCTGCCCAATTTTTTTTGAGTACTTTTATTAGTCCCCCGTTCCCGGTCTTATAGCTAGGATAGCCTTGTGCCTATCCCACGCATGCTTAAACTCCTTGACTGTGTTTACCTCTACCACTTCTGCTGGAAGGCTATTCCATACATCCACTACCCTCTCAGTAAAGTAATACTTCCTGATATTACTTTTAAATCGTTTCCCCTCTAATTTAAGACTATGTCCTCTAGTTGTGGTAGTTTTCCTTTTGTTAAATATACTCTCTTCCTTTACTGTGTTGATTCCCTTTATGTATTTAAATGTTTCTATCATATCCCCCCTGTTAAGTCTTTCCTCCAATTTTGCTGTTACCGCTCCTTTTTCTTTAGTTGGCGATGCAAATACACAGAAGAATGGACTGACTTGCGGAACTTGTGTTTCTACATCATTTGATGGATGTCTTGTGAATGAGATGGTGGAATGCGTAGGGAATGAGGATCGGTGCATACAGTACAAGTCACATGTCTCACACTGTATGTACCTCCTAAGTTCATGTTTGGCTGTCCTTGTAGTTGAACAATAAACATTAACATGGCAATTATTTCTGTAACATAAAACTCCTTAGATTTGTTTGAAGGGAGAACAAATTGTGAAACGAGTTGGCTAACAGAAACTTACAAAAATGATAATATTGGAAAAATTATGTGGCCATTTTTTCCGCACCCAACTGACAGTCAAACCTCAACGAATCGAACTGCTATGTGTCTTCATAGTCACCCAATTAGATTCATTTTTTATGTTTAGATTGCTAATTAATTATCTTAGTTACGCAGTAATAATTCAATGCAGCAAAACCACAAAAATATTTTTCTACATAAAATTTTATAAAAAAAAATGTTATTATACATTTTAGCACCATTCTAAACTTTTTTTTTTTTTTTAAATTATTTAATTTCTCTTCCCAGACCAATATTTTAATAACAAAAAAGACAAAATATAGAACATAGAAGATTTCATTACCAGCAAACAAACAAAAAAACCCTGAAAGATTTTGCAATTTCTATTGGAAATCTCACAAAACAAATTTCAAATTTGTGTCAACTCCGTACTTTGTTTGGTACATATTATTGCATTGATTCTGGAAATCTGCAAAACTGTGATTTTTAGGAAAAAACAAACAAACAAAGGGAATGACTAGAACAGAAACTTTTAAACAGATTTATATGCAAAGCCTTCCTCAAATTGTAAGCAAAAACAATACAAACCGTGTATAATCTACAGGTTAAACACTACTAGAAACATCCAACTAAGTTTGATTGTGGACTTTTTCTTTCTATTTATATATATATATATATATATATATATATATATATATATATAATATATATATATATATATATATATATAAATAAAAAGGGATTCATCCAATGTATTAATAGTTTTAAGATTTAACTAATTTAGTCATTGGACCAGAGGAAATAAAAGGATTAATTAATAACCACTTTATCTTTCAGATCAGTCACTCCTCTCTGAATCTTTGCATGGGTGCACAACGTACAATATCTGTAGAGCTGGAAATAGTTTTGTGATGTATGATCATAAAATTATGACTATGGAGATAACATGTACGTCTGACAGCATGAGTCTGTACTACAATATATTTCCGCTGTGTATCATTCTATTTTTTCTGGTTAAACTATTATTAAATGGTAACTACAGGTAAGATGTAATTTGCTGCTTAATAAAGAGCTATGTGAAAACATTAAAATGTTCTAAAAATATTGGTGCTTTTTTTCTCTCTTACCAGTGGTATAGTAATAAGATCACTAGAGGGCGCTGCAGAACCCATGAAGGAAGGGTACTAGTGGCTTCCTTTGTCATGGTCTCAAAGTCGTTTGTGATTCAGTGTATGTGCCAGTTAAAAATCTTTATAACAGGTTCAATATGATATAGAAACATAGAATGTGTCACAGGTAGATAAGAACCATTCAGTCCATCTAGTCTACCCAATTTTCTAAATACTTTTATTTGTCCCCAGTTCCCTATCTTATATCTTCTGCTGGAAGGCTATTCCATACATCCACTACCCTCTCAGTAATGCAAAACTTTCATTAGTCCCTGGCCTTATATTATATCTAGGATAGCCTTATCCCATGCATGCTTAAACTCCTTCACTGTATTAACCTCTACCGCTTCTATTGGAAGACTATTCCATACATCCACTACCCTCCCAGTAATGTAATACTTTCATTAGTCCCTGGCCTTATCTTATTTCTAGGACAGCCTTATACCTATCCCATACATGCTTAAACTCCTTCACTGTATTAACCTCTACCACTTCCATTGGAAGACTATTCCATACATCCACTACCCTCTCAGTAAAGTAATACTTTCATTAGTTCCTGGCCTTATCTTATATCTAGGATAGCATTATACCTATAGCATGCATGCTTAAACTCCTTCACTGTATTAACCTCTACCACTTCTACTGGAAGACTATTCCATGCATTCACTACCCTCTCAGTGAAGTAATACTTTCATTAGTCCCTGGCCTTATCTTATATCTAGGATAGCCTTATACTTATCCCATGCATGCTTAAACTCCTTCACTGTATTAACATCTACCACTTCTACTGGAAGACTATTCCATGCATTCACTACCCTCTCAGTAAAGTAATACTTTCATTAGTCCCTGGCCTTATCTTATATCTAGGATAGCCTTATCCCTATCCCATCCATGCTTCAACTCCTAATTTTAGACTATGTCCTCTAGTTGTGATAGTTTTTCTACTTTTAAATATACTCTCTTCCATTATTGTGTAGAATCCTTTTACTCCTTATTTTGATTCCTTATTTTTATATCAGAATGAATAGCACTTCATTGCCAGCAGTTAAACATGCAGTGTTTGTACTGTGAATACATAAAATAAAAAAAATGTTAAGTACTTTGTGGTGGCACAATAACAGACAAACAGATATTTGAGGTGTTTGGATCAATCAGCTGCAAACAAGCTCTGAAATCAGCTATTTTAGCGTCATTTCAGTCATTTCAATTATTTCCCTTACTTCGAGAAGACGAATTGAAATAAAAATGTAAACATTCAATAGGAACAAAAAAAAACCTTGTAACAAATGGGCCTGAAAACTGGCAAAATGATTCCCAGCCGATAAAGGTTAGGGTTATTTATGGGGTTCGGAAGGCTAGGGGGCAATTTATTTTTATTGTAGAGGTTCAGAGGCATTTTCTCAGCCCCTGAAGACTGCAGGGGAATATGTTATTATATGAGGGCAAGTAGCCCTGGCCCCTGATCAATTTTAGGGGGGCTGGGAGCCATTTGGGTGACTCCCAACTTTGGTCATGTTTTGAGGGGCAGGGCTACTAGACCTGTCCCCCAGTGTATTTTAGATGGTGTTGGGAGCACTTGCCCAGCTCCCAGACCCATTTATTATGCGGACAGGTCTACCTGCCCTAAACCCCCATTTTGCTAGTTCCCAGCCAGTTTTTTTTTAATAGGAGAGGTAAGGGCTACTTGTGCTGCCCCCCAATGTATATATTAGTGCCCACACCAGGGCTATTTCTTTCTTTCTTTCTTTTCATTCTTTCTTTTTATTTTTATAATAGCCAAATTCCTCCAGAAATGAATCTCTTTCACCCCCATCGGCGACTTTGGGGATTATAGAGTCTACAGTTTGGTTCAGGGATGTTTTGGAAGGCATTCAGGGGTACATCGGGGGGGGGGATATTGGGTATCTCAAAATTAGCTCCTATTATCTCCCCGATGTACCCCAGATCATTACGATTTGTGAGGCATCATATTGGCAGTGAAGTCCAGCACATATTGAGTAGATGACCTAGGTCTATCCATTTTTTAACAATTCAGCGAACACAACGTGTTAATCATTTATGATATTTCTACTTTCGTAGCATCCCTTTAATTCTCTCCAGAGCAATGGACAGCAGGATATACCATTGGCCCCTTGTTATCAGTGACTGCTGCTGGAAGAAAATGACTGGATGGGCTATCC
The DNA here is from genome assembly GCA_036172795.1 of Pelodytes ibericus. Taxonomy (NCBI): domain Eukaryota; kingdom Metazoa; phylum Chordata; class Amphibia; order Anura; family Pelodytidae; genus Pelodytes; species Pelodytes ibericus. Next base: position 68,856,905 of record CM069866.1, read on the forward strand.
AGCTTTCATCAAGGTTGCATCATGTTGTTTGGTGTGAGCAGGTGACTGTGTTGTATTTGGAAGCACTGTACGTAATAAGGGAGGTCATTGTCTTTGACTGCCTGTTACTGCAAGACGAGACACTGGAAATTAACCATTTGAAGGTGTTGAACTAATCAGCACATCTATAACACTCTGCTGGGAGCCTAGATGGTAAAAGGAGTCCACTGGTGTGCATGGATAGGGAAAGAGTCCGTACAAGGCCACCAGTGTCCATGGCCAGGTCTGTGAAGTTCCATAGAACATTAAATAATCCTGTAAATGTCCACCATGAACAGTGTTAGAACTAGATCATTGCTGGTCAATAAAACATCATTAAATTGTCCATCACATGTCTCTAGCTAACAGCATGCTCTGCTATCTTGGACCAAATACACAATTTTATCTTTGAGAAGAAACAGTGGGCCATTAATAAACAGGTTATATACAACAAATAATTGTATTTCATTACTGTATTAACATACACATGTACATATACACATATTTCCATTTTACTAGCATTTAAAGATATTGTTATATAATTATTTAATTTATGGGACTACATTTTTCCCTCAATAAACTATCTTTTCTTTTCTGTGCTGATTTCAGTTTGGAAAAAAGGCTTTGCCTAATTGCTAAAGCTACAGTATTAATTATGTATCCCAGCTACGAGAAAACTATAGCACAAGCTGAATAGAAGTTAAATTGAACTAACGTTTGAATAATGGGCCAAGGTTCAAATAACCTCGGAAACTAGCAATTAAGGGTAACACTGGTACTAGCATGTTGAACAAAGCAATCCGGGGCAGCCTGGGGAAGCAGCATTTTCAGATGTAGAAGCCTGGGTTTTGGAAGAATTATTGAGCAGCTGAGTAACATATATGTACAGTAATAAGGGCGATGTATTCTAATGAAGGTCATTTGTTGGACAAAGTGAAGCAATCAACATGAAGATTCCATTGGTTCCAATATTGCCTGCTCCACCCTTAGAACATTGTCCAACTGACCTTCACCGCTAACAGGTATGTGGGACTTGTTTGGTACTGATGGTCATTGAGACATCAGGTATGTACCAGCATTCTACGACTACAAACTTTTTAAATGTGCTTTGGAAAAAATATAAAAACTGAAAATCACATTAACTATTTTGGGAAGGAGGTTATTATAATGGGCATTGAAAATTGGTCATTATTACCCAAACGTAATAATAATATTTTTCCTTCATGGCTGTCTCCTCCTACACCTGTGTCCCTGTCCCAAAGGAGATATGCTCCGTCGTCTTGTGTTACACTTGAACGAAGGTGTCAGACATCAGATCCCGTCTCACAATGAGGGTCCTTCTACTCGTTATCTGCATTATCGCCATCTTGATAACCTCAGGTAATTTGGAGGAAACTGCAATCTTCCTTCACCTTTCTTAGCTTTGTCATGGGCTATGCTTTCTTTGTTACTGTACACTTTATTACAAGACAAGACACACATCTAGTTAATTAGAATGCCAATGTAGGCTAAACTATATCTGAACGATCCAGAGCTAACTAGTGGCATACTCCAAAATGTAAGTTTAAAAAAAATTCTTTATTGAAATATTTGTATTAAAATGAATTAGAACAAAATCTAAGTTTAAAAAAAATCTTTATTGAAATGTTTGTATTAAAATACATTTTAACATATATAACTTGGTAGAAGGATGAGACAGGGGAAGTTAGATAGATACAGTTAAATACATAAAGTAAATCAACACAGTAAAGGAGGAGAGTATATTTAAAAGAAGAAAAACTACCATAACAAGAGGATATAGTCTTAAATTAGAGGGGCACAGGTTTAAAAGAAACACCAGGAAATATTATAAATATGTATGAAATAGCCTTCCAGTGGAAGTGGTAGATGTTAACACAGTGAAGGAGTTGAAACAGGCATGGGATAGGTATAAGGCTATCCTAGATGTAAGATAAGGACAGGAACTAATGAAAGGATTACTTTACTGAGAGGGTAGTGGATGCATGGAATAGTCTTCCAGTAGAAGTGGTAGAGGTTAATACAGTGAAGGAGTTTAAGCATGCGTGGGATAGGTATAAGGCTATCCTAGATATAAGATAAGGCCAGGGGATAATGAAAGTATTACTTTACTGAGAGGGTAGTGGATGTATGGAATAGTCTTCCAGTGGAAGTGGTAGATGTTAACACAGTGAAGGAGTTGAAACAGGCATGGGATAGGTATAAGGCTATCCTAGATATAAGATAAGGACAGGAACTAATGAAAGGATTACTTTACTGAGAGGGTAGTGGATGTATGGAATAGTCTTCCAGTGGAAGTGGTACATGTTAATACAGTGAAGGAGTTTAAGCATGCATGGGATAGGTATAAGGCTATCCTAGATATAAGATAAGGCCAGGGACTAATGAAAGTATTACATAACTGAGAGGGTAGTGGATGTATGGAATAGTCTTCCAGTAGGAGTGGTAGAGGTTAATACAGTGAAGGAGTTTAAGCATGCATGAGATAGGTATAAGGCTATCGTAGATATAAGATAAGGACAGGGACTAAAAAAAATATTTAGAAAATTGCACAGACTTGATGGACCGAATGGGTCTTATCTGACGACTCATTCTAGCTCTAAGTTTCCATGTTGGAAAACTCAAAGGATAAGGTTCTAGTCCCTGGTACACTGGCTGGAAATAGTCAAACCCAGGCATTATTAGTGGAGGAGGAAAGATAAGAAAGTTGGAGAAATGAGTTCACCACCGTTCAGTTCTCTGTATGGAGGTCAACTTTCAAACAAGGATTCCGAATGAAAGTCAACCTCCAAAGTCAAGCTCTTCTCGAATGTTAGTGAATAGACCCATTAGCGTTAACACATGGATATGGACCTGTCTAGATATTTCTGTCTAAATTACTTTTATTTATAAAAACGAACATACAAAGATTGGAAGAAAAGAGAAAGCTTTCTTTACTGGTAGGGCAGTTATATTGTGGAAAACATCAAAAGCAGCTTTTACTGTTTCAATCGATGCTTTAAAGAAACAATTGGTTTCTTCTCTCTCTCACTCTCTCCATACTTGCATACAAGGCTTTAATAATTCAAAGTAGCTTAGGCATTGCTGATCTACAACTGCCCTTGGAATCAAGGAGACATGTATTTCCCTTTGAGATGAATTAAGATGCAACTCTGTGAGATCATTTACTTCTGAATCAACAAATATGGGAAGGGTTGAACATGATGCCCTACATGTCTTATTTTCAACCTATCTTACTCATGTTATTAGAAAGCTTATATCAACATCATTTGTAAAATCTTAAAGATCTGGATACTTCACTGAAGATGGTGGGCAGCTCTAGACCAGGGATAGGCAAAGTTCCAGTGGCAAGTTCTCTGAAGGTCCAAAGAACGTAATGAAAGTATCCTTCACAATATCCACCATGAACAATGCTAGTTTCTAACCCTGCTCTCGGCTACCAATCTAGCAATGTTCAAAGGTAAGGTTCTAGATATATAAAAATGTGTCAATAACTTCATTCTGTTTGTTTTTTTGTTTTTTTTTTGTAGGCTCTTCCCGTTCTTGCACCACATGTAAATTTGAAGATTCATTTGCTGAAGTTGAATGTAATGGTCCAGTGAGGAAATGTCCCGGAGCCAATGAAGTGTGTTCAACTTTGCTTTTTAAAACCTTAAACGGTTAGTTCATCTTCCAAAAATTATAACTGTGAATCTGGTGGAGGAATGTCATCGACATGTATCTGTGCATTTCCCTTCCGCAGTTAAAGACTTCATTACCACTTATATCATCAAAAAACAATGCAGACGTTATGAGGAGTGTCAGAAGGCAGGACAAATGTCGTCACCCTTTTACCGAGTTACCTTTAATATGAGCTGCTGCTTTGAAGAAACATGCACTCCTGAAAGGCCGATCTGTGAGTAAAGTACACAATTCATTTTGGTTTGCGTACAATGATATGAGAAAAGAGGAGGTAGAGAGGAAAGTAAGGTGTAGTAGTCAGGAAGGACAAGGAGGTATTAGTCTGGAGGGGAGAAGACCTAACTGGAGAGGAGGCCAGGAGAGTAAAGGAGGTAGTCAGAGGAGGGGATGAGGGAGAAATACAGGGAGACAACCTGCTGAGGTGGGGGAGAGAACAGGACCATGACACACAGTTGGGGAGGAAATAGAGGCCAGTGGGATGTGGGGTGGAAGAGAGGACACACACAGTAGCAGATCAAGGAGCTGATCATGGAACTTCCTTGAAGGTGGAAAAATATGTTCCTGACACCAAGAGCAGTGAAGTAGAGGACAAGGAGCACTATGAAGACAGGCAGCAGCTCCTATGACCTGGTAACTGGTAGAAGGTAACATGAACACTGTCAGCCGGCACAGGCAGACCAGGCAGGCTTTCAAGAAGCAAAAGGACCAGGAAGGACATGATGGCCAAAGAGAGTAGGTCCAGATGTGTCACTGGGGGGTGGCACACATCTATACATTTTGTGCAATGGATGACAGCAGTTCCTCAAATTAACATCTCTCACCCACAGCTATAGAGGGAATTACATCCCAGCATACATCCTGCCTGTGGTGAGTGTTTTTGAAGAATCGGTACTGTATGTACTAACCTTAATTTTTTGTTGTTGTCATTTGTATTGTTAGTGCCTGTTGTTATTAATACCATCAATGGTTTGGTCTGTCCATCCTGTCACTCAGACTCAGATACGATGTGTACAGCAGTCACAGCCGTGAAATGTATGGGGGATGAGAACTGGTGTTATGAGTATAGTTCAAGTAAGCCTATTCAATTTACTGTTTCTTTACATTCCGCCTTTGATCAACTTCCTCTCTGTGTTCTTCTCTGCAGTAGAGGACTGAACTAGTGCTACACTCAAGGAATATTACAGCTTTATAAGAAGAGGTCCTGGGCTGACCAGGAGAAAAGTTGGATCAGGAATGATTTTTCCCATTAGATGTGTATGGAACTTACTTTTGACCATTCCTGGCAAAACAGTCCTGTCTCCTCCAGCATCCCTACCCACATCTAGCCACAAAGTTGCTATACATGCCATGATTTTCATGTCGTACTCTGTTATAATGCATTCACCCTTTATCTTATGTTTCTTTCCTTATGCAGCCATTAGTCCACTTCAACAGATGTCAGGCTGCGCATCGCGAAGCTATTGCATGCTGCGGAATCATATTGGGCACATTGTAAGAGCAAGTGAGGAAGGATTTTTAAAAGGTTCATGTAAAAAAGCGGAAAAAAACAGTCTTCTTCCAGTAGGTAAATTAACTTCTTATATGATTATAAGAAAATTAGGTTATATGTGTAACTCCTCACCCTTTGTGATGTCTCTAATCCAATTTAACAAATCACAAAATAATATAATTGGCCCTGCATAATAGAACTGAATTCGGACCACATTTTTTGTCTATTGACGCATTCCGTCAAAGTTCGACTTTTGCGTTGGGATTTCCATTCAGATGAATGGAATTGCACCAAAGTTCATTGCCGTGTCGATTTGGAATTTCGACGAGAATATCAGAACACAATCCGAACCATAGCCGTATTGGATTGTTAGCTACGCATTGTTCTGCATTTTAGCCTTATGCCAGATTTTGGCATCTTGAGACAACCCTTTCAATCTTTTCAGATATTTTTCACCTAGACAATGGGCAATGGAGCATTTTCTTTTTTGGACAAAAATGACTAAAAAGCCAATTTTCGTACAAAACACATTTGTTCAAAATGAATGCCCAAGTCTACTTCTTCAAATTCTTTGGAAATTTCTGGTCATTTGATTAGATAGATAGACAGATTAATTGAGAGACTGATTGATATTCAGAGAGCTCCGGGTTTTTTAATCGAGAGTTGGCGCAACTAATTTTAAATGCTTTAAATTGGGCCATACAGGGATTCTAGAAATCATTTAAAATCGGCTGAGCCGAAATAGTAGCCTCAAACTCTCCATTATTGCCTAATGGGAGTCTGAGGCTACCAAATTATACATTTTTGTGAATGCGAAAAATGTAGCCTTGAACTCCCCATAATTTCCTATCCAAAAATGGACAGCATAATTATTTCAAATTTTCAAATATTAAAGGATGGATATCCAACAACAGGACCTTTTTATCTATAATATATATATATTGCATTTAATAAAGATATTATCTTATCTCATACACCACTTAGTATCCCAAACAGCGAGGGAATTGCAATGTATATATGTAAACATACAGTCACATATATTATTTAACACACCATCATTATAGTGTAACATTACAGGTGATGTCATGATAGTTATCCAAATATTATTATATATTATAACAGATGGGATCCTATGGATTCTCCAGGCCAAAATCCCCAAACCAAGTAGATTTCTCCACAATTCGGCTATTAGCTCCAATCTGGGCTTTCTGAATTCATCCAATAGAGATAGAGAGAGGAAGAACACACACACACACAGAGTATAGACAGAAATACATAGATGTGGACATATAGCTAGACAGAGATAGACAGACTGAGAGGAAGAGAGAATGATAGTCAGATAGACATATGGACGGATAGATTGATGGATAAATGGATGAACTGATTGTTGGAAATCTTTTTACAAATGCCGAATTATATTTTTTGCAAACAATAATAAATGCTCAATATCACTTTTACCAATACCAAAAGCACTATTTGTTTTGGTGCTATGTATTAAAAGTGTTTTCATTGCTTCTCCATTTAGTCAATTCTCTATACTGCAATGAATGCCATCAATTGACTGGACGATACTGCCCGGAGAATCCTGTCATGTGCTCTCCCGAGCAAGATGTCTGCCTCACTATGCTCACAGAGGTCACTGAGGGTACGGTCAAATTATTTTAGTCCTGCACAGTGTCACTGTGAACTGTGAAATTCCTTAATCCTCAGGAATTAACCCCTTAACGACAGATGACGTGCCAGGCACGTCACGGCAAATCGAGGACTTGCCGACAGCTGACGTGCCTGGCACGTCATGCACTAAACTGAGTAAAGAAAGCGACCAGCGGTCGCTTTCTTTACTCTAACGGTGTTGCTACAATGCCTCTAGGTAGAGGCATTGTGCAACACCCCCCAAAAGTGCAGGGGCGCGCTACGATCACTCCACGGAGTGATCGTAGCAGCCATTTAAAAATGGCTGCGCCCACTGCACACATGTGCTTAGAAAGCGAACGATCGTTCGCTTTCTAAGCATCTGCGGTGTTTCTAAAGTGCCTCGCTAGCGAGGCACTTAGTAACACCTTGATGCTCCCCAGAGCCGATGGTGGTCGCTCTCCTGAGCGACCCCATCGGCTCAGTAGAAGGGAACGCTGCCTATACAGGCAGCGCTTCCCTTCTAATGGCAAGAGCATCGGAAGTGAAAGTATTTCACTTCCGATGCTCTAGGGGGAGCCAATCGATGCCGGCACAACAGATCTATGTGATCTGTGTGCAGGCATGTATGATAAGTGCTCTGATGAGCACTTATCATACTGTCAAAGGCAATATTAGCAAATATTGCCTTTGACAAGTATTGATCTGCCTCCCTCACCTTACTAGTTATAGTAAGGGAGAGAGACAGATCAGATAAAGTAAAAAAATAAAATAAAATAATAAAACAAATATTTAATAAAATTTTAAACACCAAGGGCTTTTATAAAAGCCATTTAACCCCTTCCCTGCCATTGATCGCTGTGTACGCAGTGATCATACACAGCAGCACATTTTTTGCTGTCTGTGCATTTTTTAGGGGTTAATTTTTTTTACTGTAATTCATTACAGTATAAAAAAAAGCTCTTTTAAGAGAGATTAACCCCTTTCTTGCTGTAGATCACTGCCTAAGCAGAGATCTGACGCAAATGCAGCAATCTTGCTGCAGAAGCATTTTTAATTTTTTTAAAACTTTTTTATTACACCCGTCACGTGTTAATTATACCCGCTAGGGGACTACGTTTAACGTAATTTTTTTTTTAAATAAGAGCTATTAACCCCTTCCTTGCCGTATATCACTTCCTAAGCAGCACATATGGTCACTGCCTAAGCAGTGCATATGGTCACTGCCTAAGCAGCGCATATGGAGCAATCTAGTCGCAGAAGGATTTTTTTTTTGCTATCAGCATTTTTTTTGTCAGACTCGCTAGGGGTTAATTATACCCACTAGGGGATTACGTGTATTCCTTTTGAAGCTGTCTGAACACGTGTATAGCGATCAGTAACAGCCGATCAGTGGCAAAGGTGGTTTGGTGATTTCTCAGATGAGCATCACCATTCGTCTGGTTCGATCAATATTGGTAAATATTGTTCTGACCCATATGGATCTGCCTCCCTCTCCTCACTTGAGTTTTAGTGAGGGAAAGAGACAGATCTGTATAACATAATTTTTTAATTGTAATAAATTAAATAAAATGTTAAAAAAATTGTGAGTCCCAAGGGCTTTTATAAAAGCCATACCCTTTGTATAGTGTAGTGTATTAACCCCTTCCCTGCCACTGATCACTGCACAGCAGACATTTTTTTCTTGTCTGTGCATTTTTAGGGGTTAATTTTTTTGTACAGTACTACAAAGGCTCTTATAAGAGCTATTAACCCCTTCCTTGCTCTACATGTTCAAATTCCAAGTTTGAAAATCAAAAAGCGCACCTCTCAAATGTAGCCTTTCAACACCCAACAAAGCTGACAAAGCTATGCATGGGTGGTATCCCTGTGCTCGGGAGATGTTGCTGAACATATATTGTGGTATTGTTTGTCAGTGACACATACCGAAATATGTGAATTTGTGTCTAAAGTACAATGTATGTGGGAAAAAATACACAATAAAATGACTACCACAAACTTTGACAAAGGCTGGTGGTAGAATTGGTGCATGGAAAGTGTTAAAATAACACCATTTAAAATAGCCTAGGGTGTCTACTTTTACAAAATATATACTTTTTGGGGTAAAATACACTGTCCTACTTTAAAAAAAAGTCCCAAATGAAAGATGGGCTCAGGCTGGCTACACGTCAATATTCCAAGTTGAAAATGCGCACCTTCACAATGTGGCCCTTTTAGCCCCCAAACAACCCAACAAACCTATGCATGGGTGGTATCCCTGTACTCAAGAGATGTTGCTGAACACTTATTGGGGTGTTATTTGGCAGTGACACATACCAAAATCTGTAAATTCATGTCTGAAGTACAAGGTTTGTGAAAAAAAAACACAAAAAAATGACTACCACAAACTTTGACAAAGGCTGGTGGTAGAATTAGTGCATGGAAAGTGTAAAAATACCACCATTTGAGATAGCCTAGGGTGTCTACTTTAAAAAAATATATGGGTTGATGTGGTAAAATACACTGGCTGGTTTCAAATATGTCCCAAATGGGACATGGGTGCAGGCTGTCTGCATGTCAAAATTTCAAATTGGAAAACCAAAAACTTCACCTCCCAAATTTGGCCTTTTACCCCCCAAACAATCCAACAAACCTATGCATGGGGGGTATCCCTGTACTCAAGAGATGTTTCTGAACACTTATTGGGGTGTTATTTGGCAGTGACACATACCAAAATCTGTAAATTTATGTCTGAAGTACAAGGTTTGTGAAAAAAAAACACAAAAAAATTACTACCACAAACTTTGACAAAGGCTGGTGGTAGAAATAGTGCATGGAAAGTGTTAAAATACCACCATTTGAGATAGCCTAGGGTGTCTACTTTTAAAAAATATATGGGTTGATGGGGTAAAATACACTGGCTGGTTTCAAATATGTCCCAAATGGGACATGGGTGCAGGCTGTCTGCATGTAAAAATTTCAAGTTGGAAAACAAAAAACTGCACCTCACAAATTTGGCATTTTAGCCCCCAAACAACCCAACAAACCTATGCATGGGTGGTATCCCTGTACTCAGGAGAAATAGTAGAATCTATTTAGCATGTTTTTTCGTTCGCTATTGTCGATGAGGAGAAGTTGTTTCAAATAAAAACAAAGAAATTTGTGTATTTTTTTTTTTTTTACCATATTTTATTATTTTTTTTTAATAATATGATAAGATATGATCAAAAATATGGCATCCATAGAAAGCCCTTTTTGTCCCGATAAAAACAATATATAATATGTGTGGGTACAGCAAATGACGAAGAAGAAAATTACTGCTAAACACAAACAGCACAGAAATGTTAAAATAGCCATTGTCCAGAAAGGACAAAAATGTTTCAAAGGCTCTGTCCTTAAGGGGTTAAAGGCTGTAATTTACCCCTTTTCCTGAGCTGACTGCTTGGGCTGATCCAATACATGCTTTGGGCTGTGTCATCAGACCTCCCCTCTGACTGCTGGTGCATTCCTAGCTGGTGCAGTACTCTGAATATAATGCGCTAAAAGAAAGAGTATATCACCAAAAACAATTAAAAACGACAATAAATACCCTGATTGGACCACTTGTAGCACTCCTCATGGGCTATATATATATATATATATATATAACATGGATTTTGAAAGAATTGAGGGTGCAGGGTATCACACAGGGAAAATAAAATAAAAGGAATAAAAAACAAATATATAGTGCAATAAAGCTCAAACACCAGAGTTCCTAAAGTTCCATGAAAAAGATCTGTTTACTCTATAAATGGTGAGGTAAAAAAACAAACAAACATAGAGCAGTAAAATCACTTAAAAGCACCCAGATTACACTCACAGGACTTGCCCCTGGTCAAATGGATTATCCCAGCACACAGATTGTACCCCGGATTTACACCAGCATACAGGATTTACTCCACCACTCAGATTGCACTCTCAGGACTTCCCCTTCACAAAGATTGGCTACCCTCCTTACTTTCCCCCCACACAAAGAGGGCTGGAGGATTTTTTGATTTCCCCAGACAGCCCTGCTAGCCGTGGCACACCAAGTTCAGTCTCACTACACACAGTTTGTGGAGCACTGACCTAAAGAGCCTACTGCCCTGCACAATTGGGCCACCTCAGCAAATTGGGGGAGGCAAAGGTTAGGCTGCAGTGGGTGGTATTAAAGATGGATAAAGGTTACTGGGATCCAAGTAAATTTCTGCCACACTTTTTTTTTTTCTATTTTACAGAGGCAAACAGCTACACGGAATTTGAACACAGGTGTGGAAAATCTACAGAATGCAACATCTCTGGTTCTATGAGGAGCAAAAAAAAGATTATGTCAAAAAACACGACCTGCTGTTACTCTGAAGGATGCAGCCCTCCAGAACCCACCTGTGAGCACCATTTTAACTCCATTTATTCTAGGAATGTACAGTATATATAAATGAAGCATATAATATGGATTACAATTTGAGTACATTCCCTAAGTAGCCTTGTAAGCTGGGGAAATAGCTCAGTGGGCTTACTGCATCAGCTGGCAAGGTATACTCAGCCTTTCATCCTTTCAAGGTGGATGAAATGAATATCATTAAACTGGGTAGTAGTAACATCCCTAGGATTGTGTGCAGTGGTAATAACGCAGGAATGATCACTATTGTCACTGTTGTGCATGAAAGTAACTATAACACTATCGCTAGAAGCACCAATATATACCGCTAATGCTATTTTTAGTCGAAAGTTAGTGCTATTAGCTTCAGCAATGAATTTATTTGTTGTGTTGATACCCCTGCTAAAAAAGTAGAGGAACATTTCCGCCATATCCATTTTGACAGAGGCACTATCTCAGCTCCCTCAAACTGTTGGGGTTTATAATAAAGGTGCAATCACTTTCATAATATACACCTTCGTGGTTACACCTTTTTTTTAATCTATTCGCGAAACTTTGCTCTGCCATTGTAATCGCCATTGTAACCACCATTGTAACCGCCATTGTAACCTCCATTGTAACCGCCATGGTTACAGTTATCCAACATTCCATATTCTCAGCTTGATTTCGACTCAGATATAAATGGCTGAATGTTTTGCTATTACATTTTCAGTTCACCACAATTCGTGCTTCATTGAATAGTCCCCAACACACTTCCCATTAATAAAGTTTTAGTAATCATATATCTCATGCCAACTTTGGCCTGCTTTATTTGGCATTTTGTAATCATGATAACTAAGTTTACATACCTCATATTTTTTATTTCAGTACTGTCTGTCAGTAATGAAGTGAATGGGCTGATCTGTCCTTCCTGTAACATCAAGTCTTACGGCATGTGCCTGGCAAATGATTATATAGGGTGTACTGGAAACGAAACCTATTGTATTGCATACATGTCAGAGTACTCAGAAGGTAAGTTATATTAACTGTATGACCTACCCAACCTGAAGACTCAGAATACATATATATATATATTTTCTCTTTGGGTCTATTCACTAAAATTGGAGAATTGCTCGACGAGGTCTATTTTAGATATCGACTTTTATTTTGAGACTAAGTCAAATTCGGCACCTGAGTTTAACTTAGAAAAAAAACCCCACCCAGGTTTGAATCTTCCCCATTAAAAGTAATGGGAGGTGAAATTATCTAAGCTATTTTTGAGAATAGTCAGAATCAGGTGGCAAATTTGACTAACTCTCAAAAATAGCTTTGGTCATATCGCCTCTCACTACTTTCAAAGCAGGAGATTCAATCCTGGGTTTATTTCCAAACTCAAATTCCCGGTACTTTTCACAAATTTTTAAAAAAAATGTAGAGATGAGGTTGAGGAGGTCGAGTTTGGAGGTCCAATTTTTATTTGAGTTCACCCCCTCTTGCCATAACTAGCCAAAGTCAACCTCCTATCTCACCATCAAGATCCAAATAAAACAGAAAAAAATTGCTATTCACTAACTTCTCAAGAGTTCGCATTGGGAGGTTGAGTTTGACGTAGAAGAAAAAACGCATCCCGAATATTCCTCATTGAAAGTGAGGGAGGCGATGCCGAATTTGAGTTTTATTTGACTAATTCAATTCCCATTTTAACCCATGGAAGCCAAAAGGAAACGTAGTATTTTTTGGCTAAGTTAAACTCAGCGTTGGATCTCTGAGGTTGAGTTTGATGACGAAAACGACCTCGTACGTCATCTCGCCCCATCTTGACATCGCCAAAATGTTAGTGAATAATATTTTGCGAGGTCGAGATAAGGCATTTGAGAGGGTGGCGAGTCTGTTCAAGTTTGGAGGTCGAGATTAGTGGTCATCTCGAACTCCAACCTCGGATTTTAGTGAATAGACCCAATAATCTCAAAATAAAAGTAGACTTCCTCAAGCTATTCTCAAATTTTAGTGAATAGAACCCATCAGTGCATCATGTGAAGGATTGTGTTGCCAAAAAAATTTGTTGGGGGTGAGATCATGTTATTCATCCAAATAAAGTACCAGCAGAGGCATACTAACATAGTTACTTGAATATAGACAGACGCAGGATTAGCACAATGATAATGCTTACATTTTAAGGTAAGATGAGGAGGAGGAACTTGCAAACTTCCAAAATAAACTTAAATCGCTACTCAATGGTAAGCCATCAGAGCATCTTACAGAAGATTTTTTAAAGTTATCTATTGATGTATTAAAAGATAACAGTGAGTGTTTAGTCCCTTTATGTAAGTCATTTTAAAACATTAGACAGTTCTTTCTAAAGAAATGCCTCCCATAATACTCTTGGCCAAACCTCTCCCTGCCTTTATGACATGATAAAACAAAAATCTATGGATGCACTGGTTTAGGGAGTATCCAACAATTGTTCTTACTGTACCACATATGTCAATTCAGAATATTTTCTCATCATAATGACTAGCCTCGTTTTTCGGAAGATTATAATGCCATTTCCACATTTTTAGAGCAAATTACCAAGAAGGAAACTATACATGGCTGCACCTCGTCTACAAACTGCTACGGCGGCAACCGAACAATCACCTACCATAAGAAAACATTTCAGGAAGTGAAGACATGCACCCAAGCAAGGAACAGTAGCAGCTACCCATGCCAAACATCTTTACTCATTTTTATCATTTTCCTTAAAATCCTTATAGTTTTTGGGAGGAGCTAAGTCGTGGCACCTGAAATGACAATGTAGAATCTCTGGCGGTTATGTATAAAGCTAATTTATAAAAGTGATCATGTGGAACATTCCATTGGTTACCATGGTGACTGTGGAACATTCCATTGGTTACCATGGTGACTGTGGAACATTCCATTGGTTACCATGGTGACTGTGGGACATTCCATTGGTTACCATGGTGACTGTGGAACATTCCCTTGGTTAACATGGTGAATGGACCACTTTCAGAACTTTGCCCCATAACTGATATTTATTGATAACACCCATGATCATCCTACAGGGATCATCCATCTTAAACCGGTTTGCTAAATATATATTTTTTTATTTCTAAATTATACTATCATCTTAAATTGTATACGTCCTGGCAGCTTCGGGGATGTTGGGTGAAACCAGGAAAGGGGATTCATATGTCAGTCGAGCTTAGGCAGGTGGGCAGACATCGTATTACATGAGATTTTCAGTGGTTGGCCTATCTGAACAAATAAAATCATAGATTGTACAACAAATGCTAATGCCAGACACCGAATATTGGGAGGTAGTGTCTGCACCTGTGCTGCAAACCCACCTTCATGAACTTACTACATTGTTAAACAACGTAATTACATGATCCTTCATTAGGAAATGTTAAAAAGAGTTAAACTGGCTGGAATTCACCTTTCCAGGCTTGTGTTTAAGAGATTTTCTGAGTAGAATTCGCTCCCCAGCTGTTCCCACCTCCTCTAAACTCCAGTCCAGTACCAGCACTTTATCTATTATACCATTATACAAAAGGAAAGTGGCTCGATCGTCATTTTCTGAGAGAACACCGCCATTATGGAATAACCTCACGGACACCATCAAATCTTACTCCAGTCTAAAATCCCTTAAGAGATTTCTCTCAATATGTCTCCATACGGAATGCACCTACCTTTTCGTGATCTGTGTTATATTTGTGTTGTAATAGTATTTTGTATTTTTAACATAATTTTGTACCCTGTTGTAACAATACAATGTTTGTGAACCCTGTACATACTTGAAAAAGAGACACAGCTCAATGTATCCTCCCTGGTAAAATACTTTACAAATAAAATATTAACTTGTTCAAGTTTCTCTGCGGCATCCGATCCGTGATTTAGTTAAATTGATTTCCATTGGTCACATAGACTTCTACAAAAATGCTCCACTTGACTGGCCACTACTCAGCACTAGTCAGTACTGGTAATTTTTCAGAATGAAGCATAAGTTCCATCTGGTGGCTCCTCAAATAGATGAAGCAAGAAACCGGATACCCTGGTTCCAAGCTAGCTAAGGACGCTCTGAATGGCTGTCCATGCTTGGCATTGTGGTCTAGTGGAGATTACATTTTCAGGTATCCCAAACTGAGTTCCTGATATTTGGGGATCAGATTATGCCAATGAGTGATATGTATGATATAAAATAAGCATTGAGCACTAAAACATAAATGATGTATATGATACCAATGAACAGCAACTTTATGTCCAAGGCTTTATACCAAAAGACATAACTAAATGATGGGGGCCTATGTGATAAGGGTTCCAATACTCTCTATTTACTCCTCTGCCAGCTTTGATGTTCATAAGGGTTCAATAACATTAGTACTATATTATATAGGCCTTTTCTCCTAATTCCATACTGAGCTAAGTGGGTTTTAACTTACATGCATATCACCCCAATGAGCAGTAAGCACATAAACTTTGTGTATAATGCTAATAATCAGTAAATACATACATTTTGTGTATCATAACAATAAGCAGTAAATGCATAAACACTGTCTGACACACATACACACACTGCCTCAGCTACTCACACACTGTCTAACACACAGTGTCTCACACAGACACACACTCTGTTAATGTCTCTCACTCACATGCACTGTCTTACACACCCAGACATACTGTCTGACACAGATGCTGTCTCTCTCACACACTCACTGTCTCACACACACAGGCATGCTATCTCACATAGACACTGTCTCTCTCACACACACACGCTGCCTCACACAGACACACTGTCTCACATAGACACTGTCATTCTCTCTCTCTCTCTCTCTCTCTCTCTCTCTCTCACACACACGCTGCATCACAAACACACACACACACGTTGTCTCACACATAAACTGTCTCTCACACACACACTTTCTCACACAGACACACAGGCTGTCTCACACAGACACACAACTTGTCTCACACAGACACGCATACACACACAGTCTCACACAGATACACAAATGCTGTCTCACACACACACACACTTCTCAGACAGACACACATACATGTTGTCTCCCAAAGACAAACACACACACAAACACAAATATGCTGGCACACAGACACACAAGTTGTCATACACACACACACACACACAGTAAATGCATATACTTTGAATTCAATCCCAAGATCAGTAACTGCATACATTTTGTATATAATGAAGTATATATATATCACGTGACACACCCATGTGATCTCACATAGACACACACTCTGTCTCAAACAGACACACACTCTGCCTCACACAGACAGTCAGGCTGGCTGGCTCATATGCTGTCTTACACACACACTGCCTCTTTCACACATGCTCTCTGTCTCACACACAAACACGCAGTCTCACACAGACACAAACTGTCTGCCTCACACAGACACACAAGCTGTCTTACACAGACACACAAAAATGCTGTCTCACACAATTTCGCAGCAGACACGCTGTCTCACACAGAGAGACATGCTGTCACACACACTGACTATCACACACACACATCACTCTCTCTTTCACACACACACAGTCATTTTTTTTTTTTTTTTTAACATTTTCTGCATTCATAGCAGGTAAAAACTTTTTAGACATTTTATCCCTTTAATTCTCTCCAGAGCAATGGACAGCAGGATATACCATTGACCCCTTGTTATCAGTGACTGCTGCTGGAAGAAAATGACTGGATGGGCTATCCAGCTTTCATCAAGGTTGCATCACATTGTTTGGTGTGAGCAGGTGACTGTGCTCTATTTGGAAGCACTGTACGTAATAAGGGAGGTCATTGTCTTTGACTGCCTGTTACTGCAAGACAACACTGGAAATTAACCATTTGAAGGTGTTGAACTAATCAGCACATCTATAACACTCTGCTGGGAGCCTAGATGGTAAAAAGAGTCCACTGGTGTGCATGGATAGGGAAAGAGTCCGTACAAGGCCACCAGTGTCCATGGCCAGGTCTGTGAAGTTCCATAGAACATTAAATAGTCCAGTAAATGTCCACCATGAACAGTGTTAGAACCAGATTATTGCTGGTCAATAACAAAATCATTAAATTGTCCATAACATCCCTATAGATAACAACATGCTCTGCTATCTGGGACAAAATACACATTTGTATCTATGAAAACACACAGTGGGCCATTAATAAACATGATATATACAAAACTTTATTGTATTTAATTAATCCATTAACACACACACTCATATATATTTTTATATTTATTTTAAGCAAAAGATTATCGCACCATTATTTAATTATTTTCTCTATCTTTTATTTTCTGCAGTTTGGAGAAGACTTTGCCTAAATGCTAAAGCTACCGTAACAATTACGTGGCCCAGCCACGAGAAAACTATAGCACAAGTTGGTGTTGAACAGAAGTTAAATTGAACTAACGGACGAATAATGGGCCAAGGTTCAAATAACCTCGGAAACTAGCAATTAAGGGTAACCCTGATACTATAATCTTGAACAAAGCAATCCGGGGCAGCCTGGGGAAGCAGCATTTTCAGATATAGATGTCAGGGTTTTGGAAGAGTTGTTAAGAAGCAGAATCACAGATATGTACAGTAATAAGGGTGGAATATTCTAATGAAGGTCATTTGTAGGACAAAGTGAAACAATCGACATGAAGATTCCATTGGTTCCAATACTGACCTTCACCTCTAACAGGTATGTGGAACTTGTTTGGTACTGATGGTCACTGAGACATCAGGTGTGTACCAGCATCCTACGACTACAAACTTTTTTTTTTTTTTATTGATTTGCCAAAGATATGAAAGCGGAAAATCACACCAAATATTTCGGGAATGAGGTTATTATAATGGGCATTGGGAAATGTTCCATCTTTTTTTACCCAAACGTAATAATAATAATATTTTTCCTTCACGGCTGTCTCCTCCTACACCTGTGTCCCTGTCCCAAAGGAGATATGCTCCGTCGTCTTGTGTTACACTTGAACGAAGGTGTCAGACATCAGATCCCGTCTCACAATGAGGGTCCTTCTACTCGTTATCTGCATTATCGCCATCTTGATAACCTCAGGTATTGTCAATTCTGGAGGAAACTGCAATCTTCCTTCACCCTTCTAAGCTTTGTTTTATCCTACGTTTTCTTTGTTACTGTAACTTTCTTAATTTCTCATGAGAGACCTTGTGCATCATTATGTCCATTATAGTTAATTAGAATGCCAATGTTTGCAATACTATAGTGGCACGCTCACAAGAACACCTACGAAATGTGAGTTAATAAATTCTTTATTGAAATATTTGTATTAAAACAATGGCGCAAAAGACAAAAATCATTTTTATTTTTTTATTAAATATATTCTTTATTGTTTTTTTCCTTTTTTAAATAATAAAAGAAGACATACATTATATTATAATACATTAACCATAACTTCATTTTTTTTTTTTACCAATCAGAGCTCAATCATAAGCCATAGATATGCAATATTATATATATTATATTTTGCAGGAATTTGTAGGTATCCATATGTTTGTTTGTGTGTGTGTGTGTGTGTGTGCTCAACAGGAAAAAATGTGTGTAATAAAGAAACATGCTTCGCAAGTGACCTATTAGTAAGTGCAATCCACGCGAAACGCGTCAGATGGAGAGCTTGTTCACATTTATCTCTCCCCCCGCTAGTGCCTTGTTTTTAATTTTCAAAATAAAGTTCTACTGCTTTTGTAGCGTTGGCTGGTGTGGCAAGCATTTTGTCAAACTTCCGTGGAGTCCACCTGTTCGTGCTCAAGTGTGTAAATGTATATAGATCTATGTATATAAATGTGTGTAAATATATAGAAGAAAAAAAAAAAACAGCAGGATACTTCTCTTTCTCTCTTTCTTGAAATGCATGTAGGGCTATAACAATTCAAAGTAGCTTAGGCATTTATAAGTGTCTGTGTGAAATTATTTAATTCTGAATCAACAAATATGGGAAATAAGTGGAAGGGTTAAACATGATGGTATGCATGTCTTTTTTCAACCTAACTAGCTCGTGTTATAAGTAATATCTTGCCAATTAACATAAGTGGTAAATGACATCAGCACTGAGTCAGTACTTCATTGAAGATGGGAGACAGCTCTAGACCAGGAAAAGCAAAGTTCCAGTGGCAAGCTCCGAGGAGGTCCACAGAACATCATTGCCCCAGGTGTCCTCCATCCTGATAGGAATAAAAGAGTTCCAAAATAATTGGTTTGACTTTGTTTGGCTAAGAAAGAAGCCTTGGATTAGGAGAGATACCCTCTGCCGGGATAATAATAAATGGCGGTCTTGGTATGCTGGATCTTAACTCATATTGGGAATTAAACATGTTAATGCATAGTAATAAATTTGCCCATCCGGGCAGCAAAGTCGGACTAGTGGAAGATTGAGAGCTCTATAATGAGTCTAAGGAATTTGGAGATTATTCTTTGGTTAACTCTTAATATATATATATATATAAGGACTGGGTTAAGTGGTTGTATGGCTTTGTATTATGAAAATGTATTGATTTCAAAACATAGAAACATAGAATGTGTCGGCAGATAAGAACCATTCGGTCCATCTAGTCTGCCCAATTCTCTAAATACTTTTATTAGTCCCCAGTTCCCTATCTTATATCTAGGATAGCTTTATACCTATCCCATGCATGCTTAAACGCCTTCACTGTGTTTACCTCTATAACTTCTGCTGGAAGGCTATTCCATACATCAACTACCCTCTCAGTAAACTAATACTTTCATTATGGTCTTATCTTACATCTAGGATAGCCTTATACCTATCCCACACATGCTTAAACTCCTTCACTGTATTAACCTCTACCACTTCTACTGGAAGACTATTCCATACATCCACTACCCTCTCAGTAAAGTAATACTTTCATTAATCCCTGGCCTTATCAAATATCTAGGATAGCCTTATACCTATCCCACGCATGCTTAAACTCCTTCACTGTATTAACCTCTACCACTTCTACTGGAAGACTATTCCATACATCCACTACCCTCTCAGTAATGTAATACTTTCATTAGTCCCTGGCCTTATCTTATATCTAGGATAGCCCTATACCTATCTCATGCATGCTTAAACTCCTTCACTGTATTAACCTCTACCACTTCTACTGGAAGACTATTCCATACATCACTAGCCTCTCAGTAAGGTAATACTTTCATTAGTCCCTGGCCTTATCTTATATCTAGGATAGCCTTATACCTATCCCATGCATGCTTAAACTCCTTCACTGTATTAACCTCTACCACTTCTACTGGAAGACTATTCCATGCATCCACTACCCTCTCAGTAATGTAATACTTTCATTAGTCCCTGGCCTTATCTTATAGCTAGGATAGCCTTATACCTATCCCACGCATGCTTAAACCCCTTGACTGTGTTTATCTATACCACTTCTGCTGGAAGGCTGTTCCATAGATCCACTACCCTCTCAGTAAAGTAATACTTTCATTAGTCCCTGGCCTTATCTTATATCTAGGATAGCCTTATACCTATCCCACGCATGCTTAAACTCCTTCACTGTGTTTATCTATACCACTTCTGCTGGAAGGCTGTTCCATAGATCCACTACCCTCTTAGTAAAGTAACTGATATTCCTTTTAAATCGTTGCCCCTTTCATTTTAGACTTTGTCCTCTAGTTGTGGTATTTTTTCTTCTTTTAAATATACTATAGAAATGTTTTGGTACTCCTCTAGTGGGAAATATTGTCTAAAAGATAACATTTTAATATATGTGCCTATTGAGGTAATCGGAAACACTTAGGAAAGTATTAGGCATTGGAAGGGTCTCACAGCTGTTCCATTCCAAGAAGATATTTGGAATTTAGTAAGGAACAATATTTATTGCCTAAATTTCCAAGGTATATTAAACATTATCAATCAACCATTAAGACCCTGTTGGGGTCTCTGCCACCGTGTCCCTTTTTACCGATCACATTGTGATCGGAGCCAGAAACACAAAAACAACATACTGTTTCTTTGTCTTCTAAACAGTGAGCTTATGTGCTTGAATAGTCTTTATGGTGTATGTCTTTTTTTAAAATATATTGCTGATTTCATTTTAATAAATTATAAAAGAAAAAAAAAAAAACTTTGTTCTGCGTGTTCTAGGCTCTTCCCATTCTTGCCCCACATGCCAACTTGAAGGTTCGTCAGTTGAAGTTGACTGTTATGGACCGGTGAAGAAATGCACCAAAGACAATAACGTGTGTTCAACTTTGCTGTTTAAAACCTTAAACGGTTAGTTTATGGTAAAAAAAAAAAAAAAATACAGTTGGGAATTTGCTGGCGGAATGTGATCTACATGTATCTATGTATTTTCCTTCCTCAGTTAAAGAGTTTACTACCACTTACATCATTAAGAAACAATGCAGACATTATGTTGAGTGTGGGAATGCCGGAAAAATGTCCTCACCTCTGTATCGAGTCACCTTTAATATGAGCTGCTGCTTTGAAGAACCATGCACTCCCGAAAGGCCCATCTGTGAGTAAAGTACACAATACCATTTTGTTTTGCTTACAAATCTAATCATAGAAACAAAGAAACGTAGAATGTGTCGGCAGATATGAACCATTCGGTCCATCTAGTCTGCCCAAACCTAATCTGTCGGATAGGAGTGATCAGTGGAGATGCCTTCAAGAAGTCCAGAGTTCCAAAATCGAACTTATATAGAATTAAAAGACAGCATCACGTGAAGACAGGAGGCCTCTTGTTTTAGAATTATTTTTTGTCTAATTGCAACATGTGCAGGAACATAACACATACAGGTAAATCACACAACCAATAGAATTATTCAGCTAGTAACAAAGCTACAATTTAAGCCAACTGAATTAATCGATTACGCTGATTACAAGTTCCCCATACGCTCACCATGACAAAAACAACTCTTCGCCAATCGGGAAAAACTCACATCCCCCCACCAAACACATCAACAGAATCCAAGTCTAGGTTTATGCTACAGGCAACAACACATATATTTTGGAGTTGGAGAAAGCGGGGAAAGGGAGAGGAGGTAGTCAGGAGGGGAGGTAATAGGGTTACCACCTCGGCCGTGTTTTTTACGGGCCACATTTACCTTTTTGCAGGTTGCCTCACAGTAGGTAGAAGTTATGCGACCCGTAAAAAAGGGCCTATGTGGCAACCCTAGAAGGTAGTCAGGAGGGGAGAGACAGTAGTCAGAGGAGGGGAGGAAGGAGGAATACAAGGAGAACCCTGAAATGTCTTTGTTACAGTCTGGTCCACCATCTATATGGAGGAACAGGGTGACAATAGTGTTTTGTACCTACAGCTGCCCAGAATCAGTACTGTATGTATTAACCCCAATGTTTACTTTTCTTCAAATGCCTTGTTTTGTTAGTGCCTGTTACTAGGAATACCATCAATGGTTTGGTCTGTCCGTCCTGCTACTCGAACTCAGATACGATGTGTACAGCAGTCGCAGCATCGAGATGCACGGGGGATGAGAACTGGTGTTATGAGTATAGTAAAAGTAAGCCTATTCAATTGTTCTTATCGTCCTCTCTGTGTTCTTCTCTGCAGTAGAGGAAACTGTGCTCACCCGATGGGCTTCCCCTTGCTAATCAAACTCACCAGGATTGTACCTGCTAAACTGGCGATATCAAATGTGCAATTAGGAGATTTACTCCATAAACAATGATTTGTGAAAAAAAAAAAATAATAATATAAATAAAAACAATATATTGATATATATCAATGCATATATATTTTCCATGGCTTAGTTTCATTTTACAGCTTGTATTTTAACAGTTTTGTATGAGCATCCTAAGCAAGGAAGAGAGAAATTACAGTTAACAGTACACATAACAATACGAAAAATTACCCCACATGTTTTGTGCTTAAGGGAATATAAGAAAGGGGAGGATCATGAGCAGTAGGAGATTATTGGAAGCAGCAGACAAACACAGAGATCAAATTAAAACCAAACTAAATGAATGGGAATTAGAAATTGGGAAGACATAGAGCATGGAAGGCTGGATCAGAGTATATTCGCAGATTAGGAAAATGACACAATGCACAGGGCTTCACTAATTGTATTTTAAAATTGTCCACAGCTGGTGTTTGGTTCCGACAAAAAAAAAAAAAAACAAATTCAACAAATCTAAGTCAGAACTTTGTTGGACTTAGATTTAGATTTCCTCCTCGACTTGCCACTTGAACATTTATCCCGAAGGGATCTATTGATAAACATCAACAGATGTTTATCTATTAAAGCCTCCCCTTCAATGGAGGAAGGATGTTACAGGAAAAAGGGATCAGATAGACAAATATGGAGATATTTGGGATCAATGGATTTTGAAGCATTCTAGTGGAAGGTAGGAAAATTACAGGGTAAAAATAGTACAAAGGAGAGAGTAAGACAGAAGAAGGACAAATCTAGGAAAGTTGATAGAGCATCACCTTAAAGATAGGAGAAAATTAAACATGAGTAAAAGACTTATAACATTAGGAAATTGTTGATCTTTGTTGCATGTATATATGTATGTATCAGTTCCAAAGACATGTCAAAATTTGTTATTTTATGACCTCATGTTTGTAATTATTAATACTTAAAAAAAAAACAGCGGTTACAGCGACAAAGTTGATATAAATACTATAACTTTCATGTGGGTCTGTGTTGTAATGCATTCACCCTGTATCTTTGTTTGTTTCCTTATGTAGCCATTAGTCCTCGCGAACAGATGTCAGGCTGTGCATCACGAAGCTATTGCATAGTGTGGAATCATATTGGGGACATTGTAAGAGAAAGTATGGAAGGATATTTAAAAGTTTCATGTAAAAAGGCTGAAAAAACCAGTCTTCTCCGAGTAGGTAAATGAAATTTATAGATATGATGTTGGCTTATATCTTTGCACCTCTGGAGTTTCGCTGATGAAATGGCAGCCTCAGTCCCTTCCCCTTTGACTTCTATGGTGAGGACATGGGCTTATTTTGAGGCCATTTCTGGAAAATAGTCAAATTGTATGAAATTCTTCACCCAAGTTTGACTTAGTCTCAAAAATAGCTTTGATCATTTCGTCTCCCATCACTTTTAATGGTGATTTTTTTTTTTTTCCTAAGTCAGACTCGGCGCCGGTGGTTTTTGGACTCACCTCTAACTAATACTCATGAGGCTCCTCTTATTATTACAATCTATAGTAGGCAATTTTCCAAAATGAAGTCTATTATTAGGAAAAGTTTGCCCATTTTGCTCAACAACACAAGTTTATATATATTGTTAAAGATGGGGTGCCAAGTAATAGCTAGGAGATCATCTACCATTGGAAATAGAGTATCACCAAAATATTTTTTTTTCACAGGCAGATGATTTAAATGTATGATTTTACTTTTAAAGAGAAGGGTCTTCTCAATATAGAGAGATCTGCAGGGAATTGAGATGGGAATGTCAAACTCAAGGCCAAAGTAGCCGAGTTGGGAAAAAAAAATTGCCTCTTCAGCGGCATTGAAATACCCGTCTCCATTCCCTGAAATTCCTGGAAAATTCTCTCTTTATCGAGTAGACCCTTGAATATCACTTTTTACCAATACCAGCAGCAGTATTTGGTTTGATTCTATTTATTAAACAGAATTGTCATTGCTTCTCCATTTAGCCAATTATCTATACTGCAATGAATGCCATCAATTGACTGGACGATACTGCCCGGAGAATCCTGTCATGTGCTCTCCCGAGCAAAACGTCTGCCTCACTGTGCTCACGGAGGTCACTGAGGGTACGTGCAAATTATTTTACTCCTACACAGTGTCACTGGGGACTGTACATGAAGATGAATTCTGGGGCAGAGTTCTACCCATGGTACAGTCACCATGACAACCAATGGAATGCTCACTTGGATTAGAATGTTGCCCCAGAATGTACCTTGATGTAAAAAAAGGAAAAGCATTCTGCACGCCTATAGACTGACCATAGGCTGCTCCCTATCATTGTTTAAAATAAGCAGAACAGATGCAATATGTAATTTGAACAATGCAGTAGTGTATAGCC
The DNA here is from genome assembly GCA_036172795.1 of Pelodytes ibericus. Classification (NCBI taxonomy): domain Eukaryota; kingdom Metazoa; phylum Chordata; class Amphibia; order Anura; family Pelodytidae; genus Pelodytes; species Pelodytes ibericus. The sequence goes on from CM069866.1 coordinate 68,882,118, forward strand.
CCCTCAGGAATTAAAGGCTCTAATTTACCCCTTTTCCTGAGCTGACTGCTTGGTCTGTTCCAAAACATGCTTTGGGCTGTGTCATCAGACCTCCCCTCTGACTGCTGGTGCAGTCCTAGCTGGTTGTAGCCTCTGTATATAATGTAGACATCACAGGCTTTAAGCATGCTTGTTGAAACTCAAGATTTAGGTCAGTGTTTTCCAGCAAGTCTACCTGCCATCTGCAGGACTGTAGGGGCAATGGAGCCCCAGGGCAGTAATTTGCTGATCATATCATCTCTATCCACTTTCCCTTACTCAGCTCCAGTGCATGGTACGGACAGCTCCAGTGCATGGTACGGACAGCTCCAGTGCATGTTACGGAGTTGCCTCCATGAAATTACTGTTGAAAGTCCTCCAAAGAAGCTCCAGCAACAAACATGGCAAATTAGGCTAAATGTATAGCAGTCCTTGGTGTCCATTTATTCCTACTCAATGCTTAGACAGGGAAGGTCAACTCTGCTATGCAACACCTAACGGACCTACTGCCCTGCACAATGGTTCCACCTCAGCAGATGCCTGGGGTGGGGGTGAGACATAGGTTAGACTGCAGTGGAAGGTTCCTGGGTCAGTGGGATCCAATCAAGTGCCACACTGGTCACTCATGTTTTTTATTTTTTTTATTTTGTATTTTACAGAGACAAAAAGCTACACAGAATTTGAACACAGGTGTGGAAAATCTACAGAATGCAGAATCTCCGGTTCTATGCGGAGCAAAAAAAAGATTATGACAAAAAACACGACCTGCTGTTACTCTGAAGGATGCAGCCCACCAGAACCCACCTGTGAGCACCATTTTCACTGTGTAATTTATTCTAGGAATGTACAGTATATATAAATAAAGCATTTAATATGGGTTACAAATGGCTTACATTTGCTAAATAGCCTTGTAAGCCGGTGAGATAGCTCAGTGGGCTTAATGCATCAGCTGGCAAGGTTGACTCTGCCTTTCATCCTTTAAAGGTAGATTAAATGAATACCATAAAACTGGGTAGTAGTAACAGCCCCAGGATTGTGTGCAGTGGTAATGACCCAAGAATAACCACTATCGTTTGTCTCTATTGTCACTACTGTGCATGAAAGTAACTATACTTCTATTGCTAGAAGCACCAATATATACCGCTAATGCTATTTTTAGTGGATAGTTAGTTCTTTTTTTTCTTTTTTTTCCCCAAAGTGGATATCTATATCATATACAAAACATAGCTGTCAAAAATTAGCGATATAAATATAAAATATAAAGTGCTTCCATAGAAAATGCATACGTATAGTAATTTTTAGAGATCCTTACTTTGACATAGCAAAAGGATACAATACATTTTTAATACTTATCAAGTGTACAGTGGATATAAAAAGTCTACACACCCCTGTTAAAATGTCAGGATTCTGTGCTGTAAAAACATGAGACAAAGATAAATCATTTCAGAACTTTTTCCACCTTTAATGTGACCTATAAACTGTACAACTCAATTGAAAAACAAACTGAAATCTTTTAGGTAGAGGGAAGAAAAAATATAAAAATAAAATAATGTGGTTGCATAAGTGTGCACACCCTTAAACTAATACTTTGTTGAAGCACCTTTTGATTTTATTACAGCACTCAGTCTTTTTGGGTATGAGTCTATCAGCTTGGCACATTTTGACTTGGCAAGATTTGCCCACTCTTCTTTGCAAAAACACTCCAAATCTGTCAGATTGCGAGGGCATCTCCTGTGCACAGCCCTCTTCAGATCACCCCACAGATTTTCAATCGGATTCAGCTCTGGGCTCTGGCTGGGCCATTCCAAAACTTTAATCTTCTTCTGGTGAAGCCATTCCTTTGTTGATTTGGATGTATGCTTTGGGTTGTTGTCATGCTAAAAGATGAAGTTCCTCTTCATGTTCAGCTTTCTAGCAGAAGCCTAAAGGTTTTGTGCCAATATTGACTGGTATTTGGAACTGTTCATAATTCCCTCTATCTTAACTAAGATCCCAGTTCCAGCTGAAGAAAAACAGCCCCAAAGCATGATGCTGCCACCACCATGTTTCACTGTGGGTATGGTGTTCTTTTGGTGATGTGCAGTGTTGTTTTTGCTCCAAACATATCTTTTGGAATTATGGCCAAAAAGTTCAACCTTGGTTTCATCAGACCATAACACCTTTTCCCACATGCTTTTGGGAGACTTCAGATGTGTTTTTGCAAAATGTAGCCTGGCTTGGATGTTTTTCTTCGTAAGAAAAGGTTTTCGTCTTGCCACTCTACCCCATAGCCCAGACATATGAAGAATACGGGAGATTGTTGTCACATGTACCACACAGCCAGTACTTGCCAGATATTCCTGCAGCTCCTTTAATGTTGCTGTAGGCCTCTTGGTAGCCTCCCAGACTGGTTTTCTTCTTGTCTTTTCATCAATTTTGGAGGGAGCTCCAGTTCTTGGTAATGTCACTGTTGTGCCATATTTTCTCCACTTGATGATGACTGTCTTCACTGTGTTCCATGGTATATCTAATGCCTTGGAAATTCTTTTGTACCCTTCTCCTGACTGATACCTTCTAACAATAAGATCTCTCTGATGCTTTGGAAGCTCTCTGTGGACCATGGCTTTTGCTGTGGGATGCGACTAAGAAAATTTCAGGAAAGACCAACTAGAGCAGCTGAACTTTATTTGGGGTTAATCAGAGGCACTTTAAATGATGGCAGGTGTATGCTGACTCCTATTTAACATGATTTGGAATGTGATTGCTTAATTCTGAACACAGCTACATCCCCAGTTATAAGAGGGTGTGCACACTTATGCAACCACGTTATTTTATTTTTAGATTTTTTCTTCCCTCTACCTAAAAGATTTCAGATTGTTTTTCAATTGAGTTGTACAGTTTATAGGTCACATTAAAGGTGGAAAAGTTCTGAAATGATTTATCTTTGTCTCATTTTTTTACAGCACAGAAACCTGACATTTTAACAGGGGTGTGTAGACTTTTTATATCCACTGTATATAATAAAAGCATAGTAGGCTACTTAGACATAGCAAAAGGATACAATACATTTTTCAAATGGATCAAGTGTATATAATACAAGCATACTAGGTTAATAACATATCAAGGACACCCTAAAATATTCTCATTACAAATTCAGAATAGTTAGTTCTATGGGTGCCAGTACTTAATTTCTGTGTTGTGTGGAGCGCTTAAATAAACAATAATAATACTAAATGTGGGACTTAAATGAAAAAAAAAATGTTACAAAACACTAATTTCCTTGAAGTCTACGGGATCTGTCTTGATGACATGGGTTGGAATGATGGAAGCCGGTTAATCACAGTGAGCTCTGCTCCGTAAGGTACAGTGTGCATTCCTGACCAATGGAGCCAATCGCTATGTGTTTTGCTCATTCCGCTGGGGGTTCTTTCTTTCTAAGAGGAGAGAAAGGAAACAGGACAAATATTGTATTTGCTCTTATGTAAGACTAGATTTTTTTTCAGAGCAAGTGCCTTCTTACATTCGGGGTTCGTATTAAAATCAGACCTCAAATCGAGGTCTGACTATAAGACTGGGATCCAGGCCCCCCGCAGAGCTGCAGGGGACGAAGATCCAGCTCGCAAGCAACCAGTGGATGTCTGCGCGATGACATCCTCTGCTGCTAGACGGGACTTCTATGGTGGAAGCCAGGAGGTCATGTGACTTTCCAGCGGTTTGACTCAGATATGAATGCCTGGTCAGTTCACAGCAGTCAGTGTTTCACTGAATGGACCCCAACACATTTATGTTAATTGTATATCTCATGCCAACTTTGGCCTGCTTTATTTGGCATTTTCTAATCATGATAACTTTGTTTACATGCCTCTTATTTTTTATTTCAGTACCGTCTATCAGTAATGAAGTGAATGGGCTGATCTGTCCTTCCTGTAACATCAAGTCTTACGGCATGTGCCTGGCAAATGATTATATAGGGTGTGCTGGAAACGAAACCTATTGTATTGCATACATGTCAGAGTATGCAGAAGGTAAATTGTATTATACTATATGACCTCCCAGACCTTAAGACTCAGGATACATATATATATCTTCTCGTTGAGCATTGTTTGTATGATTGTGTTGTGGTCAGATCATGTTATTCATCCAAATATAGTCATAAAACTGAACTCAGTCAATGCCAACACTTGTATGTATAAGTCCCAGTTTTTTTGTTCCAGCGGAGGCATACTAACAGGATTAGTACTGGGATGTTAACTTCAATGTCAGCCACAGGGTAAGCCCAATGATAATGCTTCCCACCTGTCTGCAAAACAATAAGCAATCTAACGATGCATTAGTTTGGGGAGGACTGATGCACAAATTCCTTTTACTGTTCCACGCATTTCAATTCAAAACATTTTATTACTATAATGACTAGCTTACCAACGAGGTTCAACCCTCGTTTTTCTGAAGATTAAACTGCCCTTTCTACATTTTCAGAGCAAATTACCACCAAGGAAACTATACATGGCTGCGCCTCAACTCGAATCTGCAATGGTGGCAATCGAACAATCAACTACTATAAGAAAACCTTCCAGGAAGTTCTCTCATGTACCAAAGCAAAGAACAGCAGTAGAAACCTTTCCCCAACATCGTTACTTCTGTTTATAATTTTCCTGAAGTTCACTAGCATTTATGGATTGAGCTAAGTCATGGCACCTGGTGGTTATGTATAATGGTAATTTCTGGGGCAAAGTTCTAAAAGTTATCTAACAGGAACATTCTATTGGTTTCCATGGTGATTGGACCATCTCTAGAACTTTAACCCATAATTGACAGTGATCGATAATTCTATGATCACCCTAAAGGGATAAAGGGATAATCCATCTTAAACTATTTTGCTGGATATTTTTAATCCCTATTAAATTATACTATCATAAAGGAATTGAGCCAAATCAGGTCTTGATGAATTTGAAGGATTCCAACGGATCTTTAAGAAAGTAAACGGACTTGGAAGTAAATGTCCACACAATATTCCAACAGAATTTCTAGAACTAAACATGTTAGGAATGGATTTAAATGACTGGTATCATAGAGGTATAAATAACTGCTCTAAGTTAATAATGGAGGGGGCTCTAGTTCCATTCCTAGATCTGGCCGCCAAATTCAGACTCTCCCTGAAAGACATGTTCCTTTATTTAAGGATAAGAGGTTTCTTGAGGAATCAAGATGTTCTGGGCAAGACTCAAACTCAACTAGATCTAGAGGGACTATTGGAAGGTCAGATTAGCTAGTAGAATTCTAGATCTGGTAGGGGAATCCGGCTCTAGGTCCTTGGCTAGATGGGAACTTGATTTAAATACATTAATTCCAGATGACACCCGATTTTATGTAATTAAAAAAAAAAGCAATATAGTGTTTGAACTTATAAGAATAAGGGAATTGAATAAATGTTGGACAACGATCGATGATTTAATAAAAACATTTTCAATATAAAGGATTTGTCCAAATCTTCAGAATCAGTTGTATTCCATACTGGCTGGCCAAAATTAAGTCCAGCGAACAATATTGTCAAATTTAAAAATTAGGTCCGCCATAAATTAGCTATGGAAAAAAAAGTATGTTAGTACGCATAAAACTAGCGAACACAGGATAAGAATATGAGATCTGGGATAGTAACGTGATAAACCCTTATAAATATTGAGCCCATAATGATAACAACTATGAAATTATCTATAACTTAATTGATCTATCCTACCTTTATTCCATCTAGAAGAGATGTTTCCTCCCTTTATAAATACTAAGACCAAACGCATAACAATCCAAATCAAGATATAACTTGAGTGCTCGGTTCTACTTTAATACCTCCTGGAGGCACGGGGGGATCTCTCCTTCTTTCTTGCGGCCCACTCCCAGAGTGCAAGCATTGTGTCCTGAAATTAAATGATGTATAGTAATCTGCTGTTTGTTTATATTTTATGTATTCTATCAGTATATTCTGTTTAGGATATGTATTTGTATTACCAGATCTTTGTGTCCTGTTTATTCTTATCTTTTTTTTTTTCTATCGAAAATAATAAAAGAATATTAAATACATATATATTCCATCCTCATAAGTTTTATAAGTCCTGGCAGCTTCTAGATGTTGAGTGAGCTATCAGTCAAGATTGAGAGGTAGGCAGACATCTTTAGTATATGGGCTATTGAGGGGTGGGCCTAGCTGACCAAATAAAATAATAAATCGAGATTTATGCAAGCTGGGATTATTTTAATAAAGTGCCTCCTAGGGCATTGGTTTAATGAGTACTTTTTGACCATGTCTGAATCCTTTCTGTGTTCCCTCAGTATGAAAATCATCTCTGTACTTGGTAAGTGAGCCCTGAGTTCAATTGGGTTTTTTCGGTACCCAATATGTTTTGAAGTGCCTGGTTGGATAGTCCAAGTGTCAGGAGATACAAAAAAGTAAGTCTTCTTTGTCTTGGTGGCCATGCATCTTCAGTTAAGCCATCCTCAATGTCTACTTTATACTGAATAGGACAACTATGTGGAGAAATGGGACCTTAAGGTCTTGTGGACCTTATGATTTGACTTATGATTAAGCACGGGTTACCGTGCGAAACGCGTCAAGTGTTTCTGCTCCTTCCCACTTTATCTGCTTGAATATGTTTTGTATTCCAATCACGTTTGAAGATTAAAACCACTACCTTTTTTACCTGGAAATGTGAGTGCGCTCTTCTGTGTTCCTGTTTTTGATTTTGGCTGTTTGCCGGGGCGCTGGGTTGGCGCCTTTGGAGTAGCACCTCACCAGAAGCCGCCGAGGGATTATTTCTACTTGGTTGATACGGTGGAGCCCGGTACCTCTCTTCTGTTCTTGTGGACACACAACTGATGAATCTCCTTGTTGTATCCCAATGAATTGAAGAAGCCGAGTCAAAGTAAATATTTTCAACAAACACTCGATGTATGCAATTCAAATTATTGGATACTTGGTTTTTGCTCGAGGATAAGCATTGAGTATCAACCTCAGATCAGTTTAAGTTTATTTAGTAATGTTAAATAAAAAAATAAAATATTATACAGTCATAAAATTATAACATAATACAATATCCCTACAATCATAAATAAGACATTTGGAGACATACATTGAACTACCACTATATTAAAGCATGGCAGACACATTGCATATTTCCCTCGAATGCAAGAGTTATATGTCTCCCAGTATACAAGCGCAGTGCAACACGTAAAAAAAAAAAATGAAAAAAACGAAATCCTAGCAGAGGTATTCATTCTCTAAATTACAAACTTAGCTGTAAGTTAAGGTCCTAAAACTCGAGTATCACTGATGTGTGCTTGGCCCATGCTGGTATAATTTGCCCCGAGTTGTAGCTCATTGACCTCAGTCGGAGATATGGATCAGGAGCTTGAATTGGTGGAAACTCATTCTTTCACAGGTTGGCTGTGTCTTAAGAAAAACGATGGACCTTCCATGGTTTCATCATTACCATTTCTCTATTTAGTCTAATAGCATGTTTTGTAAATAAGATGTTGACGGTTCCCCACATTATATATATCATATCTTGTAGGCACCTAGCTCCACCCAAGGTTTAGTGAATAAATCTGATGAATGACATGAGTAGAGTCACGAAGAGCAACAGATGGGGTTCCATTCAATCACAAAGAGGCTGTGGAGCCGAAGAAGACCCTTATGAATAGGAGAACGATTGACAAGGATGTAAAAACAGTGTTGTAGTGGAGATTGCTTCCTCTATTGTTACACAATCTGTTTACATCCAGAGTGAAGCCATCAGAAGAGATGTAGCTGCTTTTGGTATCACACAAACTTTTAGAGGCACATCCTCCAAGGTAGAGACTGGATTTAGAAGATCCTGTGATAAGAAACATACAATGCAAACAGTTAACTTTATGTTCGATTAAATATATTCAATTGTAGCTGAATTTTGACGACATTATTGAAATTTCTGTCTGGGTAAAAGTACTACATGGAGGGTTTAGGTTATATTTACCATTGACCTCAATCCGATTTTTGACAAGCTGGGTGTTTACTCTAGTTTAGCCGTACACCAAAACTAACGACATGGGAAGGTATTTGTAACTCATTTCTCGATTCAACACAATTCATTGTTTAGTGAATAAAACCCAAAGAAGCAAGTGAAAATTCTTACTGGAGTTCTAATTTCTACCCCCCCACCCCCCCCCCCCCCCTGCCCAATAATGCATTGTTACAACCTTGTATTAAATAGGACTAAAACAGAGTAGCAAGCAAAAAAGTGTTAAATATAATAATACCCGCACAAATGAAGGCAGCTGTACTCCTCGGTGTACTTGGGTATCTAAATCTATATATAGTTGGAGTATCACAGAATCACATGTGGGAAAAAAGAAAAAAAAAAAACACATCATAGTGAAATATATCTGTAGAATCAATAGTTGCTGTACAGGTGTATCTTATGCACATTTTCAAATAATATTCTGCCTTGACATAAGACAATGGATCTCCACAAGTATTTCTTCCAATATGTCTTTACTCTCTACAACGAGAAATACATGGATAGAGTAGTAAAGTACTATAAGAGAAGGTGGAAGTTGCTCTACCGTTTGCCACCTTCTTTAACAGTACTTTACTACTGTATGCAACTCTATGCTCTCCTGCTTATTTCTCATTGTAGAGAGTAAACACATACTGGAAGAAATACTTGTGGAGATCCACTTCAAGGCAGAAGATTATTTGGAAATGTGTGAGTGCCTAAGATACACACATATAGCCACGATTGTTTCTACAGATATATTGCCCTACGATGTGCAATAACAAAAAACTAGTTCGCCCTTGTAGTAGATTTAAGAGAAGAAAGACCTTAGGATCTCGTTAACCACATGTATATCTGTATGTTATAAGGTCTTATTTAGTTATCCGGATTCTTAGAATTGTCTACTCATCTAGTCCCAGTCCCTTTTTTAGTCTATCCCACTAATACTCAATTAGGGCTTTTAACAGGGAAAAAGGGGTTATAATTTACAGGCGTTCTACATTTGTAGAATTAAGGCCCCGCTGCCATAGGGGTCCAGGACCAGTGAGCACCCAGAGACTTTGCTCATGTCATCGAATAGGTTTTTTTCCTTTTCTTCCTTCCCTCTTTTTCTCCATTCTTCCTTCCCTCTTCCTTCCCCTCCTTTCTTTCTTTATTATGTGTAGTTTTTTATTGTTTTATTCTGCGCTACTCCAACTATGTATTGAATTATATGGGAGGCAGGGACCGGCAAAGTGTCCGTACAAGGAGAGTGTCCATGGGAAGTGAAGTCCTGTAGAACATCATTAAATTGTCCATCACTGAGCAATATCGGCACCTTACCTAAGGTGGTGCTTGAAGAATATCGGATACAGAGATTCTGGTCTCCTGTACACTGGGTTTGATTTTTAATATCGCACGGCTCCATGGTGCTATCGACATAGGAAGGGCAGAAGAGTCCATTTGCAGTGCTGTTCTCTGCTGGCACTTTTGGAAAACAACAATCCACAAAGGTTACCAGGTTTGCAATAAAATCTCTTTAATAAGCAATGTGCACAATGTATGCATTCTACAATACTTAGCAGAATTTCAAGCAAATGCATAAATGAATGTCTTTGTGGTGTCGGCTTTTTCTATGACATCACCTGGTGGCTTTGGTATGCAGATGAAGCAGCTCATTTGCATATACAGTCACAGGTGATGTCATAAACAGAAGACACGTCTAAAAGAAATTGTTCTATTTATTCATGCGTGTGGTTGTGATTCTCCTGGCACAATGCATTTTCCATATTTTTTTTTGTATTGTCTATATTTACAGGATAAACAATGTTTAGGTCTCAATTTAAAGAATGTAGCTGTCATGAGCTATATTTTAAACAATCACAGTAAACACTTACAGGACGGTGCAGAAGGAACACAGTCGGTGGTGTTACAACACGTGGTGCTGGACAATGTTGTCACGTAGAGACCAGTCACTGTCCCTTTTATATCACACTCCGAGACACTGACGCAGGACCTGATATAGAACGAGTTCTGCCATAAGTTCCCTGGGGGGAAAAAAATAAATAAAATATATATATATATATAAATATCTCATTATAAAGTCTGGTTTGGATTCTTTTAGAATAACTAATAATTAATATTTTAGTAGTAATTATTTATTTATGTAACACATTTTTTTTTGTGTGTGTGTTTTAGCATCGACTCAAAGGTCCAAAAAACAATCTTGTATTTATGTGATATAAATGGAATATTCATCTTAGAAAAATCTATTATTGAGTATACGAGGGATAACACATTTTTTTTTTTTCATTAAAGTATTTTCTCAATGTGTGTTGGCTTTTACATTTGCACAAATTAAGTATATTTAGATACTGCACATTTCAAAATTAGAATGTCAAAAGGGGGCATATGATTTTTTTAATTGTCCTACTCAATTGGGTCATGTGACACAAGGTTAATTAACAACTGAGCCAAGATTCTAAACGACATGTCCGACCCCTGGAGCAAAGAGGGCTCAATAACATATTTTTTTAATTGGTATTCTTTTATTAAAACATTTCTACTCAAAGTACCTAGACTTGATGCAATTTTTAAACTAAACATAACTTAATTGTTTGCCGAATTAGTTTTCTCACTGTTATAGATCAGAATTAATATTAGTAGTTAAAATGTATAGTAAAGCATTATACTGCACTCAAAAAAAAAAGAAAACAGAAGAAAAGACAATGATGATGAAATTTAGAATACAAAAAGAAAAGAAACAAGGAGGAAGACATTTAGAATACAAAAAAGCTGCTAGTTATTTTAGAAATGGCTCAGAGTCAAAGCTAGGTAGAATTCTATAGAATAAAAACAAATAACTGTGCTATAGGGGGGAGAGTAACAGCAAGAAAAAATAAGGGAAAAAATATATTAGGAAGAACATTTTAAGAAAGTTGAAAAAAAGGGGAAGAGAGTAAACTTCCCAAAGCAATAATTTGTAGGGGATATTTGTACCACTTATAGTGTACAACACATGTCCTTTCTTACAGCATATTGAAATATGATACAAAGTTGTAGGGCAGGAAAAAATTTCTAAACAGATATTTAATAAATATAAGACATCATTGACCATTTAATAGTACATATGCAAGTTGTTAGGATGCTATATAATTTGTTAGCTCATATATAATTTATTATTTTTATAATTTTTTTTTATAAATAACTACAGATTTGAAAAAATAAAGAATTTGCAACAAAATAATTTGTTATCTCTGAATGTCAGAAGTTTTATGGAGTCCGAGTGGATCTTTATCCCCATCGTAATATGTGTTGATTACCTGAATTCCTGATTCGGGTGGTTGCACACACATCACTCGAGGATGGGCAGGTTTGTGAAGTTCCAGTACAGGGAGTGTCAGTGTAACTGCTACACTGCATGCACGTCAAAGAATTTCCTAGTAGACAAGGACGTGATTAACCAGAACACAAGACCTATGAGTAATTTGTGGGACAGGATAACAACCAGTCCCTTTATTCATGGATATTCTTACTGGATGCCACAACATGGCCGCCTTTCAACAGCTCCATTAGTTTATAGACCCATGGCCTGGAGAGGACATTCTGGATATAGGGTTGCCACCTAGAAAGTTTTCTAGGGTCAGTAGGAGCTCAGCATTACCAACTAGCCTAATGTTCTAGGGTCAGTAGGAACTCAGAATTACCAACTATCCTAATGTTCTAGGGTCAGTAGGAACTCAGCATTACCAACTAGCCTAATGTTCTAGGGTCAGTAGGAACTCAGCATTACCAACTAGCCTAATGTTCTAGGGTCAGTAGGAACTCAGCCTTACCAACTAGCCTAATGTTCTAGGGTCAATAGGAACTCAGCATTACCAACTAGCCTAATGTTCTAGGGTCAGTAGGAACTCAGCCTTATCAACTAGCCTAATGTTCTAGGGTCAATAGGAACTCAGCATTACCAACTAGCCTAATGTTCTAGGGTCAATAGGAACTCAGAATTACCAACTATCCTAATGTTCTAGGGTCAGTAGGAACTCAGCATTACCAACTAGCCTAATGTTCTAGGGTCAGTAGGAACTCAGCATTACCAACTAGCCTAATGTTCTAGGGTCAGTAGGAACTCAGCCTTACCAACTAGCCTAATGTTCTAGGGTCAATAGGAACTCAGCATTACCAACTAGCCTAATGTTCTAGGGTCAGTAGGAACTCAGCCTTATCAACTAGCCTAATGTTCTAGGGTCAATAGGAACTCAGCATTACCAACTAGCCTAATGTTCTAGGGTCAGTAGGAACTCAGCCTTACCAACTAGCCTAATGTTCTAGGGTCAGTAGGAACTCATCATTACCAACTAGCCTAATGTTCTAGGGTCAATAGGAACTCAGCCTTACCAACTAGCCTAATGTTCTAGGGTCAGTAGGAACTCAGCATTATCAAATATTCTAAAGTTCTAGGGTAAATAGGAACTCAGCATTACCAACTAGCCTAATGTTCTAGAGTCAGTAGGCACTCAGCATGATCAGCTATCCCAACGTTCTCTTCAGTAATTCTTAATGTTAGGACAATTCCACCAGATATTTAAAAGGTCCCCTTTTATCTTCTCTAAATCTCCAACAGTTATCTGAAACAGTTTGTAGCAATCTATGTAAATATTCATGGACCCTATACTATCATGATTAATAATAATAATAATATTAATCCTATTTATTAAAAACAAGGTAGCATATAATGCTGTAAGTTTACTTTAATTAATGGTGGCCTTAAATATAGTCTAATTCATAATATATTTTTAGTGTGTATATTTACATGGATACATGTGTGTGTATGTCTATCTATAGCTCTGTCTTATCTTTCTATCTCTATCTATCTATCTATCTATCTATCTATCTATCTATCTGTCTGTCTGTCTATCTATCTATCTCTATATCCCTATACATCTTTATATCTGTCTGTCTAAGCACTAATCTAGCTATCCTCTATCTACCCATTTACCCAAGTATAAATCTACCCATCTATACATTCAGCAAATCTTCCATTTACCTTTCTACTTAATTTATACAATAATATATAACGAAATAAATAATAAGGCCAACTGTCTAACTGTGTCATTGTATAAAAAATAACATTGCAAGAGATGATTAGTACTTACCAGTAATTATAAAGACAGAGAGGATGTAGAACACACAAGACAGGCAGGGCATGGTGATGATACAGTAATACCAGAGAGAGCAAATGTCAAGTTATTTGGAGTTATACAGAGTTACAGCAACAATACACACATAGTATAGTTTGCCTTTCTAGACACTCCTTTCTAAAGGTTGGGCAACTACATAACAGGTTCAGAAGGAATGCACCTTATATAGAATACCATAGATATGAAAGGTGTGTCCATAGCAGGAATAGCATCCACATGTGTAGCTCTATAGCGTCAGCAATGACATATAGTTTACCGGGAGTTCTGAGGTCAGATGTACGATTACCAGCAGAACATGAACTTTTAAATACAAACTACTACCCACAAATAGAATTATAGGGAGTCATTACAATGATTGTTGTACATGTGTTAATATTGGGACAAGTTTCCCAACATTGACACAGTTTATCCAAGGTTTCTTAAAGAGAAAAAGTTCACAGGAGGGGGGATAGGGGGAATTTAAATTATTGGTGGGAGGGTGCTATCATTTAGTGTGTCTATCTATGATGATATCAAGTGGGCTGATGAATTGGCACCTACAATGTTTTTTTCACCCCCCTGGCCCAACAATTGCCAGCCCACCCCTGCGCAGACACCGTGAAGGTGAGTAGAGTCAAGGTGAGGCACTGTATAAAGGGTTGTGAATCGAGTAGGACAGACATTATTTTATCTATTAGTCCTTCAAGTAACAAACGGAACAACACTTTTAGGAGGCGTCTGTGACATAGTCAGGGTTTGACTGTGAGATGGGTGCAGTGCTGATAAGCCTGACAGTGCATATTACATCGTATGAGTCAGTAGATATAGATAGTCAGTCCACATAGCTAGACATACCGTCTATAAATAAGTAGAGCTGCTTCTTACTGCAAAACAGAGGCTACAGGGCACAAAAAAAATGCTTTTACAGTACAATCATTCTAAGCCAAGATCTTTGGAAGCAGCGAAAGTTTATTTCTATAATTTTCCGTCAAAGTGCCAGCTGAATATCAAGGCTATTTGTTCTGTTGATCCATTTTTTTAAATATATAATTGTGCTATATTTGATCCACTAGGTGTCACTAGATCCCTCTCCCAACAAGTTAAACTGTGGCAAGTCTTTTAATGAAAGACCTCTATTGAGTTAGTATATTTGAACAGATTAATCTATGACAATCAGCAATTGTAGTGTATGTTCAAGAGTGGAGTAGAGGGAAATGCTAGAAGAGGATAACAGATGTAATACTACTGAATGGTGTTTCCTAACATCCGAAAGAGAAATACAAACAATACAGTATGAATCTGCTACATGCACTTGTAAACAATGTCTGGGATAGCATATTTGTATTAAACTGTAAAACATCACTTTAATGTATACAATCTTACATAAATCACAATAAAATAAAAAAAATAAAAAAAGATTAAGAATAGCAACCTAACACGTTTCGTCCGTTGGGGTTCCTCAGAGGTTTTAGAGCTGGTACTTAATTTTAATACAGTGTAGACTGTGTTTATGTTGTTCATGCGATTGCAAGATGTGTTTTTAATTGTTCATTGAGCTTATAATTAATTATGTTTTGATCAGATGGTGCCAGAAGTTTTGCTTGATGATATAGCTGTCACTATGCTTGCCGTCTACTAGGTGGACGCAAGTCTTTTTTCAACCTAAATTATTATGTAACTATGTCTGCTTATTTGGCTTTGGCTATATGCTGCTGTTATTCCATATGTTTTCTTTTCAGCTTTCTGGAATTTGAACTTAATGTGTGATATTGACTGTCAAGAAAAATAAACATTTCATATTTTCAATCAACACAGTGAAGGAAGAGAGTATATTTAAAAGAAGAAAAACTACCACAACTAGAGGACATAGTCTTAAATTAGAGGGGCAACGATTTAACAGTAATATCAGTTAGTATTACTTTACTGAGAGGGTAGTGGATGTATCTGCCGACACATTGTATGTTTCTATGTCAGTGGTGCCACCTAGTGATCTGACATGTGGTTTACACATTTTTGTGCTTCTGAAGCCACAAGTCGAGATAATTAAAGGGATGTCGTCACCTAAACATTGTTTGTACTGGCAATGTAAAGAATAAAAACTGATTTTAAAATATCTATACACTGTGTTGGCAAAATTGCAAGCAAATGCCTAAGTGAGGAGAAAAATAGGTTTCAAATATTTCTGCCGATAGCCCCTACATCCACATCCAATAAATTAGTGGTCATCGGAGTCTAAGGGCTGTTCAGATAACTTGTAGACCCGCTTATAGAATAAAAAAGTGGCCCTGGGTCTGGGGTTATATAGCAGATATTATGGCAGTGTTCAGAGTTCACAGTAAGCAGCAGGATGCTGCCACACAGATACAGAATTAAAGTCATTACATGGGTGATAGCTGCCCTTCTTAATGCATACAAACAATTGTATATTCTCAAAATATCACATTAATCAATGATCAGTTGCACAATTTGGTTGAATGCTCACAACATACTAACAGCTTAGATATAATGTATGCGTTTTTACAAAAATTTTTATTTTCATGAAAAAAAATTTTGACATTAAAATTCAGTTTTCTTATAACATAACTTGATTGTCTCGAAATTTTCCAGGATTTTCGGGTTTTGGCAAAAACATATAGCAATATTAATTGATCAACAGGATTTAATTTTTTTTCGGGAGCTAATGGTCTTATTTTATTTGACATATTGGGCATGTCACCTTTTATTAACCAGTGCTTTATTGATGGATGTTTATAAACTACACTTCTGTGTTTGGACTTTTGTTTTGCAATAATAATCTTGCATGTAGAGTGTCTGGGTCCTTTGGAGCTCCCATGGCAGCAACGGAACTGATGGTTCAGCAGTAGATCTAAACTGGAAACGTGTCCCCTCTAGCGATCCGATTCTGCTTCACCTTTGCTGGTTGGCTTTTGTGGCCACAAAACATGTGGGAACGTCGCCTCACCCTAGTGTCTCAATTACTAATGCAAAAATCAAACGTGTATGAAGGATATAGAGAAAGAGACCTGTACATGCAAAGACACAGGTCTTCTGCTCCACTGAAGTAGATACTAGAGCAGGAACTAGGGTGAGTCTAGGGTTATGCAATGGAGCTCTAGGTCTCTGCCCTTCTGTCCCGCTCTATCACGTTGTTTGCAGAACCAATGAGACCAGAGTTTGGCTATATCACTACATCCTAGCACAGCATGTGGCAACTATCGTCTGCATGGACAAATGATACTAATGAAGAAGCAAAAACCTACAACTTCATCAGCACCACTGATCATCATCATAGCTTCACTATGGAAGTATATCAAAGAGGGGGGGTGCATAGCTACAGCTTTGGTAAAAATAACATTCGTGAACTCCGTCTCCCTTTTGTGGACACAGGTATCCAACGTGTTTTTATTTGTGCTTTAATGGTTAAATATGGACATAAACCATGGGACTTATATACAGGAAAATACAATTTGTTCCCACAAATGTACAATGAGACATGATTTATCCCCCTAAACTATTGGGTATTAACAGTTGTAACACAATGTGGAAGCTAATTTTTTGACAACAAGAAGTAAAATCAGGTAGTAGTGTACGCTCGTACTGGTTGGATGCATGCTTCCGACTCCATTAGAACATTTCATATTTGTCACTGCACCATTATCTGTAAAGGTCGTTAAATACGTCAACGTAACATCTGAGCAAAAAGTTCCCGTGGTGCATCCAGAAATATAAATGTTATTTGTGTTTCCTGTAAAAATACACAACCAAAAAAATATTTATTGTTTAAAAAAAGAAGAGATGTAAAATTACAAACAGTGTAATAACAGATTGTACATCAGTACGTGTAAAATGATGGTCCGTTTGCATCAGTTTTACCTTGGCTGTATTGCACAGAACTTGTAAAGCATTTCTTGGCACTTCCGAGACAATCCACCTTTTTGCCTGTATTACAGGAGCCAGAGGAGCTAGTGCATGAGGGGCACTGAATCCCATTTGTAGACACTGAGAAAATAAAAATTTAGTGCAAAATGGAAACAAAAATAACATATATATGTGTGTAAAGTTACAATATCAGGTTGATTCAATAAACACTGACCTCTTAAACTCACGTATCATAAAAACATAGAAACATAGAATGTGTCGGCAGATAAGAACCATTCGGTCCATCTAGTCTGCCCTATTTTCTAAATACTTTTATTAGTCCCCAGTTCCCTATCTTATATCTAGTATAGCCTTGTGCCTATTCCAAGCATGCTTAAACTCCTTCACTGTATTAACCTCTACCACTTCTACTGGAAGGCTATTCCATACATCCACTACCCTCTCAGTAAAGCAATACTTTCATTAGTCCCTGGCCTTATCTTATATCTAGGATAGCCTTGTGTCTATCCCACGCATGCTTAAACTCCTTCACTGTATTAACCTCTACCACTTCTACTGGAAGACCCTTCCATGCCTCCACTACCCTCTCAGTAAAGTAATACTTTCATTAGTCCCTGGCCTTATCTTATATCTAGGATAGCCTTATAACTATCACATGCATGCTTAAACTCCTTCACTGTATTAACCTCTACCACTTCTACTGGAAGACCCTTCCATACATCCACTACCCTCTCAGTAAAGTAACACTTTCATTAGTCCCTGGCCTTATCTTATATCTAGGATAACCTTATACCTATCCCATGCATGCTTAAACTCCTTCACTGTATTAACCTCTACCACTTCTACTGGAAGACTATTCCATGCATCCACTACCCTCTCTGTAAAGTAATACTTTCATTAGTCCCTGGCCTTATCTTATATCTAGGATAACCTTATACCTATCCCATGCATGCTTAAACTCCTTCACTGTATTAACCTCTACCACTTCAACTGGTAGACTATTCCATGCATCCACTACCCTCTCAGTAAAGTAATACTTTCATTAGTCCCCGGCCTTATCTTATATCTAGGATAACCTTATACCTATCCCATGCATGCTTAAACTCCTTCACTGTATTAACCTCTACCACTTCAACTGGTAGACTATTCCATGCATCCACTACCCTCTCAGTAAGGTAATACTTTCATTAGTCCCCGGCCTTATCTTATATCTAGGATAGCCTTGTGTCTATCCCACGCATGCTTAAACTCCTTCACTGTATTAACCTCTATCACTTCTGCAGGAAGACTATTCCATACATCCACTACCCTCTCAGTAATGTAATACTTTCATTATTCCCTGGCCTTATCTTATATCTAGGATAACCTTATACCTATCCCATGCATGCTTAAACTCTTTCACTGTATTAACCTCTACCACTTCTACTGGAAAACTATGCAATGCATCCACTACCCTCTCAGTAAAGTAATACTTCCTGATATTACTTTTAAATCGTTGAGATTATGTGTTCAAGTTGTGGTAGTTTTTCTTCTTTTGAATGTATTCTACTTCTTTACTGTGTGGATTCCCTTTATGTATAGTTCTGTCTGTGTTGATTCCCTTTATGTATAGTTCTGTCTGTGTTGATTAACCTTTATGTATAGTTCTGTCTGTGTTGATTCCCTTTATGTATAGTTCTGTCTGTGTTGATTAACCTTTATGTATAGTTCTGTCTGTGTTGATTCCCTTTATGTATAGTTCTGTCTGTGTTGATTAACCTTTATGTATAGTTCTGTCTGTGTTGATTCCCTTTATGTATAGTTCTGTCTGTGTTGATTCCCTTTATGTATAGTTCTGTCTGTGTTGATTCCCTTTATGTATAGTTCTGTCTGTGTTGATTAACCTTTATGTATAGTTCTGTCTGTGTTGATTCCCTTTATGTATAGTTCTGTCTGTGTTGATTCCCTTTATGTATAGTTCTGTCTGTGTTGATCCCCTTTATGTACAGTTCTGTCTGTGTTGATTCCCTTTATGTATAGTTCTGTCTGTGTTGATTCCCTTTATGTATAGTTCTGTCTGTGTTGATTCCCTGTATGTATAGTTCTGTCTGTGTTGATTAACCTTTATGTATAGTTCTGTCTGTGTTGATTCCCTTTATGTATAGTTCTGTCTGTGTTGATTCCCTTTATGTATAGTTCTGTCTGTGTTGATTCCCTTTATGTATAGTTCTGTCTGTGTTGATTAACCTTTATGTATAGTTCTGTCTGTGTTGATTCCCTTTATGTATAGTTCTGTCTGTGTTGATTCCCTTTATGTATAGTTCTGTCTGTGTTGATTCCCTTTATGTATAGTTCTGTCTGTGTTGATTAACCTTTATGTATAGTTCTGTCTGTGTTGATTCCCTTTATGTATAGTTCTGTCTGTGTTGATTAACCTTTATGTATAGTTCTGTCTGTGTTGATTCCCTTTATGTATAGTTCTGTCTGTGTTGATTCCCTTTATGTATAGTTCTGTCTGTGTTGATTCCCTTTATGTATAGTTCTGTCTGTGTTGATTCCCTTTATGTATAGTTCTGTCCGTGTTGATTCCATTTATGTATAGTTCTGTCTGTGTTGATTCCCTTTATGTACAGTTCTGTCTGTGTTGATTCCCTTTATGTATAGTTCTGTCTGTGTTGATTCCCTTTATGTATAGTTCTGTCTGTGTTGATTCCCTTTATGTATAGTTCTGTCTGTGTTGATTCCCTTTATGTATAGTTCTGTCTGTGTTGATTCCCTTTATGTATAGTTCTGTCTGTGTTGATTCCCTTTATGTATAGTTCTGTCTGTGTTGATTAACCTTTATGTATAGTTCTGTCTGTGTTGATTCCCTTTATGTATAGTTCTGTCTGTGTTGATTCCCTTTATGTATAGTTCTGTCTGTGTTGATTCCCTTTATGTATAGTTCTGTCTGTGATCATCTAATATAATCCGTAATTCCCTTTTACGCTCTGTAGCAACTGAACAAATACATTTTAAAGTAATGTAACAACTGAGTGGACACAATCAGGCATAAACTGACTCCGTCGCCTAAACATTGTATATACTGTGAATGTAAAGAATAAATAAAAAGCTAAACAAAAAGGATTATGCTAGATCTCTTTGATTTTAGCAATTCAGTTCAGTGTTTAGTAATTAGATCCTCTATGTAACATGAATTATGAAGGACTTATCACTGTATCACATGTGTTTCTGTTGGTAACAATATAGATTGTGACCATATGGATTTTTATAATAGATAGAGCTACATTGAGACTTGCTGTGGTGACCACTCAATTAGATGGACTGCTGAGTACACTGTGTTAAAGGGAAAGTGCCCCTTTGTTTACATGTGTGCTCACCATGAGGTCTTCTGCCACATTTTGCATATTTACACTTCATACACTGTGTGGGATGTGTATTACTGTGTGCTGCACCACTGACCTTGCTTTATTCAGATAGGTGTGAAACTAATTTGGTTACACATTATATCTGCGTATTAACCACCACTCTCTCTTTCTACACTCATTAGAATCTTTTTCTTTAAAAAAAAACCCCACCCTATTAAGAAAAGCCACCCATACCCACTGTGATTATATGCCACTAGTATCCACTGTGATGTAAGCCACCCATACCCACTGTGATTATATGCCACTAGTACCCACTGTAATGTAAGCCACCCATATCCACTGTGATTATATGACACTAGTACCCACTGTGATGTAAGCCACCCATACCCACTGTTATTATATGCCACATATACCCACTGTGATTATATGCCACCCATACCCACTGTGATTATATGCCACCCATACCCACTGTGATTATATGCCACCTATACCCACTGTGATTATATGCCACCCATACCCACTGTGATTATATTCCACCTATACCCACTGTGATTATATTCCACCTACACCCACTGTGATTATATGCCACCCATACCCACTGTTATTATATGCCACCTATACCCACTGTGATTATATGCCTCCTATACCCACTGTGATTATATGCCACCCATACCCACTGTGATTATATGCATCCTATACCCACTGTGATTATATGCCACCTATAGCCACTGTGATTATATGCCACCCATACCCACTGTGATTATATGCCACCTATACCCACTGTGATTATATGCCACCTATACCCACTGTGATTATATGCCACCTATACTCACTGTGATTATATGCCACCTATACCCACTGTGATTATATGCCACCTATACCCACTGTGATTATATGCCACCCATACCCACTGTGATTATATGCCACCTATAGCCACTGTGATTATATGCCACCTATAGCCACTGTGATTATATGCAACCCATACCACTGCTCATTATCTGTGCTGTTTGTGTGTACTTCTTGATTGATTTCTATGGTTATTTTAATAATAAGCTGAATACTTTATACATACATTTAGGGGCTGACGGAAGGCAGAGATCTCCAGAGCAGCAGTCATACACTATGTTCACTGTTTTAAATCCATTTATGTAGGAGAAAGATTGTCCGCATTGATTAGATGTTCCACATTGTCTGTAGTAGGAGTTACGTGTGATTGATGAGGCAACTACATAAAAGAAACAAATAAATGAGAATAAGTTTGCTACAAAGTACAAGTACCTGCATTTCCTATGAGTTTGGACTAAACATGACCATGTGCAGCTATGTATCTGTCTGTCATTCTTTAAAGGACAACTGTAGCAAAAAAATGAAATTGTGTTTAATTAAAGGATTGCACAAAGTGTAGGAATTTTATATAGAAATGCTTTAATGAAATAATATAAATAAAGCACCTTATTGAGCCATCGTTACCCCATACAGCTCTACCAGGAGGCAGACATTTTGTTTAGAATCTTGGGTCAGATCTTTGTTCATCTGAACCAAGGTGAGTGAAGATCTGACCCAACATTCTAACCAACATGTCTGCCCCCTGAGAGAACTATATGGAGTAAAGATTCTAACCAACATGTCCGCCCCCTGAGAGAACTATATGGAGTAAAGATTCTAACCAACATGTCTGCCCCCTGAGAGAACTATATGGAGTAAAGATTCTAACCAACATGTCCGCCCCCTGAGAGAGCAACATGGAGTAAAGATTCTTACCAACATGTCCGCCCCCTGAGAGAACTATATGGAGTAAAGATTCTAACCAACATGTCTGCCCCCTGAGAAAACTATATGGAGTAAAGATTCTAACCAACATGTCTGCCCCCTGAGAGAACTATATGGAGTAAAGATTCTAACCAACATGTCTGCCCCCTGAGAGAACTATATGGAGTAAATATTCTAACCAACATGTCCGCCCCCTGAGAGAACTATATGGAGTAAAGATTCTAACCAACATGTCTGCCCCCTGAGAGAACGATATGGAGTAAAGATTCTAATCAACATGTCTGCCCCCTGAGAGAACTATATGGAGTAAAGATTCTAACTAACATGTCTGCCCCCTGAGAGAACTATATGGAGTAAAGATTGTAACCAACATGTCTGCCCCCTGAGAGAACTATATGGAGTAAAGATTCTAACCAACATGTCTGCCCCCTGAGAGGACTATATGGAGTAAAGATTGTAACCAACATGTCTGCCCCCTGAGAGAACAATATGGAATAAAGATTCTAACCAACATGTCTGCCCCCTGAGAGGACTATATGGAGTAAAGATTCCAACCAACATGTCTGCCCCCTGAGAGAACTATATGGAGTAAAGATTCTAACCAACATGTCTGCCCCCTGAGAGAGCAATATGGGGTAAAGATTCTAACCAACATGTCTGCCCCCTGAGAGAATGATATGGAGTAAAGATTCCAACCAACATGTCTGCCCCCTGAGAGAACAATATGGAGTAAAGATTCTAACCAACATGTCTGCCCCCTGAGAGAACTAGATGGATTAAAGATTCTAACCAACATGTCTTCCCCCCGAGAGCATGGGCGTAGGAATCGGGGGGGACGGGGGGGACGGATCCCCCCCAGGAAATAATGCGGGGGGGACAGCTATGCTGAAATCCCCCCCAGGTTAGGACTAGGAGGAGTACACTAGGAGTGCTGATCACGCTGGTAAAGCTGACCTACAGCGTGATCGGCACTCTGGGGTCTCCTTCCTGTTTTAATGTGACACGGGCGGAATGTGCTGCAGACTGCAGGAGCAGGAGGACGCACGTGTCTGGAGTCTGGACTCCAGTGGCAGCCTGTCAGAGAGGAACCTTCACAGAGACACAACCTGGGTAAGTAATGTTGCTAATGCTTAAATACCGTTATTTGCTCGTTTATAAGACGAGGTTTTTTTCAGAGCAAATGCTCTGAAAAAAAAACCTCGTCTTATAATCGAGGTCTCTTATAATCTGACCTCAAATTGAGGTCAGATTATAAGACATGGATCCAGGTCCCCAGCAGAGCTGCAGGGGACCTGGATCCCCCTCTCTGACAGCAGGGGATGTCTGCACGACGAGCGCAGACTCCCCTGCTTCTGCCCGGCACGACCGCCGGGGCTTCTGTGAAGAAGCCGGATACTTCCGCTTTCGTCACAGAAGTCCCGGCGAGCGTGCCGGGCGGCAGCAGGGGAGTCTGCGCTCGTCGCGCAGACATCCCCTGCTGTCCCACTAACCACCATTGTGAATCAGGCAGCTGGGGGATGTCTGCTGACATCCTCCATGCTGCCTGACACCTCCGTCTGTTATGATGGACCAGCTGTCCATCATAATAGACGGAGGTGTCGGGCAGCATGGAGGATGTCTGCACATATCGTGCAGACATCCCCCAGCTGCCCCCACTAGCCACCAGGGAAAAATAACAAGGTTAGGGGGAGGGAGGGGGGCGAAGAGAGAGAGGAGTGGGTAAGAGAGAGAGGCAAGGGGAGGGAGGTGGGGGGGGGTGAGAGAGAGAGAGACAGGGGGGGGGGTAAGAAATAGACAGACAAGGGGGGGGGGGTGAGAGAGAGAGAGAGAGAGACAAGGGGGGAGGGTGAGAGAGAGACAAGGGGAGGGGGTAAGAGGGGGAGGGAGTGGGGTAAAAGAGAGACACAAGGGGAGGGGGGGTGAGAGAGAGAGACAAGGGGAGGGAGGGTTGGTAAGAGAGAGACAAGGGGAGGGGGGTAAGAGAGAGAGAGAGACAAGGAGGGGGAAAGAGAGACACAAGGGGAGGAGGGTGAGAGAGAGACAAGGGGAGGGGGGGGTAAGAGAGAGACAAGGGGAGGGGGGTAAGAGAGAGAGATAAGGGGAGGGAGGGGGGGTAAGAGAGAGAGAGACAAGGGGAGGGGGGTAAGTGAGAGAGATAAGGGGTAAAGAGGGGGGACAGAGAGAAACAAGGGTAGGGAGGGGGGAAGAGACAGAGACAAGGGGAGCGAGGGGGGGAGACAAAGGAGATGTGAGAGAGGCAACACTAAGGGGGGAGAGAGACAAAGCTGGGGGAAAGGGAAAGAGAGTGGTAGCGTTGGCACATAAAAGGAAATAAAAGGAAATTCTTTAGTGTGTGAGCTGGCAGTGGCAGGCACGCATTTACAGGAACAGCTACCTTGCACCTAGTAAGCTGAAGTACGCTGCAGTGGTTGTGGTGCTTGGAGGGTCTCACTCTGTCTGCAGTTAGAAAATTGTTTCTGTTTATAGTTATAGTATGTATTTGTATTTATACAAGATCTTTTGTTTTGTTAAAATGCTGTCCCCCCCAGATTTTTGGGGGTTCCTACACCCATGCCCGAGAGAGCTATATGGAGCAAAGATTCTAACCAACTTGTCTGCCCCCTGAGAGATCTATATGGAGTAAAGATTCTAACCAACATGTCTTCCCCCTGAGAGATCTATATGGAGGAAAGATTCTAACCAACATGTCTGCCCCCTGAGAGAACTATATGGAGTAAAGATTCTAACCAACATGTCTGCCCCCTGAGAGAACTATATGGAGTAAAGATTCTAACCAACATGTCTGCCCCCTGAGAGAACGATATGAAGTAATGATTCTAACCAACATGTCTGCCCCCTGAGAGAACGATATGGAGTAAAGATTCTAGCCAACATGTCTGCCCCCTGAGAGAACGATATGGAGTAAAGATTCTAACCAACATGTCTGCCCCTGAGAGAGCTATATGGAGTAAAGATTCTAACCAACATGTCTGCCCCCTGAGAGAACGATATGGAGTAAAGATTCTAACCAACATGTCTGCCCCCTGAGAGAACGATATGGAGTAAAGATTCTAACCAACATGTCTGCCCCCTGAGAGAACTATATGGAGTAAAGATTCTAACCAACATGTCTGCCCCCTGAGAGAGCTATATGGAGTAAAGATTCTAACCAACGTGTCTGCCTCCTGAGAGAACTATATGGAGTAAAGATTCTAAACAACATGTCTGCCTCCTGAGAGAACGATATGGAGTAAAGATTCTAACCAACATGTCTGCCCCCTGAGAGAACGATATGGAGTAAAGATTCTAACCAACATGTCTGCCCCCTGAGAGAACTATATGGAGTAAAGATTCTAACCAACATGTCTGCCCCCTGAGAGAGCTTTATGGAGTAAAGATTGTAACCAACATGTCTGCCCCCTGAGAGAACGATATGGAGTAAAGATTCTAACCAACATGTCTGCCCCCTGAGAGAACTATATGGAGTAAAGATTCTAACCAACATGTCTGCCCCCTGAGAGAACGATATGGAGTAAAGAAGGCTTAATAAGGCAAATCATTTGTATTCTTTCATTAGAGATTTTCTTTATACATCATTTACAATCTTTCAATTAAACAGTAGTTCATTTTTATTTATTTTTTGCTACAGTTGTCCTTTAATATTCAATTGAATTCAGCAGAATACTGGGGGATAGTTCTAAATGTTCATAAAGTGAGCAAAAGGAACAATTCTACCGGTGTAAATGGCAACTTCTGCGCTTTTTGAACTTTTCCGCACAATTGAGTTTTATACATAACTCCCTCCCGGCCTATATTTGGCTCTTATTTTTCATCCTCTGTACAATGATAATGACAATATAAATGAATCTTACCGGTTTCGACAATATTTATAGAGACGCAGACACCGATATCCGTGGTACATGTATTATTATTCAATGCTACACAATAATATCCCGACTGAGTGTTGCACACGACACAGCTGGTGGCATAACCTGTTTGGAAAATGTTACAATCAGTTAATTGTATCAACTGGAAAGGATGGTTAAAATGGAACAGGAGAAAATGTATTTCATTTTTTTCTTTTCTTTTTTTTTTCTTTTTACTCGAAACATTACAGAATATAATGTTATAATCAATCAACAAAAACTCTTTCCAGAGCACTTAAAGGTTCCATACTGGATCCTTTTTGTGCTACCTCTACAGTTAATGTGATAATCTTATTAGGTGTCACAAGGCAGTACTTTAGAGAGTAAGCTGCTGTTGGATTATTGGTTTACTTTATTATTATAAAGTTTATTATAAAATTTACATTATTTTAAAAGAAGGAAAAAGTAACAATGACATTGTTTCAAATGATAAATGTGAGCATGCAGTGGCCTGTACGAAGAGCACTTCTGCATTTTTATTCCGCTAGGTGTACAGCTGTATGCTCGGAATACTTTAGCTACATAGAATGGGTGGAGCTAAGGTAAAATCTATTTCAGTTAATAGAAAGAGAACAGTAACAATTTAAAAAAAGAAGATTGGTAGATATATCTGCTTGCAAGAAACAAAACTGGGAATTCATACATGCTGTTGTTTAATGTGTACCTTTAAGAAGTCGACATATCAAACATTTTTAGTGTTAGACATAACTTGGCTGAATTCTGAATGAATATCACTACTAATATCTGAAAGTCAAAACTTCAATGGGCTTCATTAGAAACTTGAGACCCCATGAAGTACTCAGCAGCGACTTCAAATGAATTTGGTCAAAAGAATCGTTGAACATAAAGGAACACTACATTTTTGAGGGAATAACAAATTTGGCAAACTGCAGAGAATGTTGTACAAAATCAGCTTTCCATGCCTAGAGCATGCTCCCACGTACACCACTAACTATCCCATTTGACAGCTGGTTGGACTATTATCTGATGAGTACCAACTAGAAAATGACTAATGCAAGAAAAAAGTCCTGGCTGTCCTGGTATTTTCTGAACAAACCCATACTCTTCATTAAGGGCCCTCTTACTGAGCGAAACGCATATGGCAGATCTCACCAGTCCCAGGGATGTCTGTACTGTGCTGTCTGTTGCACATGTAAGTTAAAATAAATTTACTTTGATATTAATCTCAGCCCGGTGTTCCCGTTTATATCTGGCATACAAGAATCCTGTGGTCTGTTTCTCTGTATTTTTGTTTATGGCTTTGAGCTTTTCATTTCCTCCAAGTAGAATAACATATGCAAATATATTACCAAGTGCAAGAGCGTTGGAGGCATTTCCTATCTGTTTTTACTTCATTCTCTTGACTTACCCAGAGGGAGAACAGATGCCAAAGTACCAATAAAAACAAGGAGACTCCTCATCTTGGTAAGAGATTCCTGAGCCTTTAGATGTCTTCTTCTTCAATGAACTATGAAGCTAATTTCTTTGGGAGCCAGAGAAAAGGGTTACTGCTGTATGACAAAGGAGCATATGCATGTACGTATTTATATACAAGTCTCCTGATTTACATATCCTTAAAGCCACCAGGATAAACATGTTTTTGATGCAAAGCATGTTTACATTAGTTGGGAGGGAGTTGTTATAACATGTCAGTCTCATGGTAACCGCTACCCTCATGAAGATGTCCATCAGACTGAATGGAAACAAATAAATCTCAGCTTTAATTATGTCATGGGCAAACTATAAATATCAAAGAATAAATGGAGCGCTTTCACATAGGGAGAAAAAATAAATAAACACACCACAGTGTAGATTGTGCTAAGAAATTGTGCTCTGAAATGGTGTCTTTGAATTGCGCAAGTAATTTGGTGGTCAACAGAACATTTTCCCATTAATATGCCACAGCCAATTTGCCCATTAATATGCCAGTGTTATTTTTGCCCATTAATATGCCAGTGTTATTTTTGCCCATTAATATGCCACAGACAATTTGCCCATTAATATGCTACTATTAACCTGCCAATTAATATGCCAATGTTATTTTTGCCCATTAATATGCCACAGACAATTTGCCCATTAATATGCTACTATTAACCTGGCAATTAATATGCCAATGTTATTTTTGCCCATTAATATGCCACAGCCAATTTGCCCATTAATATGCCAGTGTTATTTTTGCCCATTAATATGCCACAGACAATTTGCCCATTAATATGCTACTATTAACCTGCCCATTAATATGCCAGTGTTATTTTTGCCCATTAATATGCCACAGACAATTTGCCCATTAATATGCTACTATTAACCTGCCAATTAATATGCCAATGTTAGTATGTCCATTAATATACATACAATATATAACCCCCCTTCCCCAGTACTCACCTGCTGCTCTCTCTGTCCCCTGCCATCTCCTCCGCAGTCTTCCCTCCACCCACGCAGTGCACTCAGCGTGTATGGAGAAGGGACATACAGCCACTGGCAGTAATCCGGACCACATCCAATGAATACGTGTGAGACCCATGGGGTAGCTTCTTTGGGCCCCCTTTAACCAGAGGGCCCTGGGCAAGTGTCCACTTGGCCCAATGGTTAATGCAGCTCTGCTCTCCACCTTTGCTGTGTGGATTCCTTTTATTTATTTAAATGTTTCTATCATATCCCCCCATCTCTTCTTTCTTCCCAACGAATCTATTCCATCACAGAGCAGAGGAGTGACAATCAAACAAACAAAAAGAAAAACTGTTTTGAGGGTAAAAATAAATGCTTTCTCAATGATTGTGTTCTCGATATTCTCAATGCATTTGTCCTTGGAGAAATTGGTTATTTACCCCCTATAATTATTTTTTTGTTTATTGTCCCTCCTCCAGTCTGTGATGGAATAGACTGGTGTTTAAATACTACATCACATGACTTTCCTTATATTTTGGAGGGGCTGCTGTTTGTGTTTCTAGGTTTTACACAAGTAATGTACAAGAGTACTACGAATAGACTGCTTTCAACTCAATATAACAACTTGATCGGTTAGTTAATCATTAGTAGGTGTTTTAGAGAGAAGGCAAGCTTGTTAAACTTACACAAATCAATGGGAGTTTGATACATTGACTCAGGAGACAGTAACACAAATCCTGCGTGTAGAGATAAGGTTACTGTATACATAAAACCAGACATATAACGGGCAGACATGATGTGGTAATATTTGGTTTAACTTAAAGGGAAATTCAACTTTTTTTTTTTTACCCTTACTTCCTTGAAGGTAGTAAGAGTTAATATACATGTTCGGCTTCTCCTTATTAGATACATGCGGGTTTTCTCTCTGCTGTGTCTCACAGCTGAGACACAGCAGGACTAGAGGCTGACACATGCTGACAGTGTCAGCGTTCTCACAGCCAATCAGAGCAGGGGTTTGACTGGAGTCTCCAGAGTGCATGGCTCTCTCTCTCTGCTGGGACATTTTTTTGAATAAGACCAGCAGGGGGACCTGGTTAAGATTCCCTAAGCTGAGCCCATGGAAAAAATAGGGTCTCTATGCTAGAAGAGAGAGCCAGTCGCCAGTTAACAAATAAGGAAATAGGTAGTGCTTGTTTCAAGAGATGTTTATGTAGCATAGATAAACATATATACGTTTATGTAGTAGTAAAACGTTTTAGCATGGGATAATCTAGGCTATATAAACATGCCTATAAAAAATGGTATCTATAAAACAAAAGCATAAACACAGTCCATAGTGCAGCTATGTATTGACAATAAATTGCACACCCTGCCTCCTACTGAAGGTATATATGGGATGGAGTGAAAATATAATTGCAGATTAAGTCAGAGCTTTTAATGTATCCAGAGAATCACCTCTATACCAGTGCTGATGTTGTATTCAATTCTATGCTTCTCCATGCAATCATCTCTCTGATGAAGCAGCAGAGAAACGCGTAGGAGCTTGAACTACCAGAGCCAACACACCTCCAATAGCCATACTTGCTTTCTAGGTCTGGTTTGCATCCCCCTGGAGATGACTGTGGGGGAGATGACTGTGGGGAGAAGCGTTGATGGAAAGTAACATCGGCATTGCTGTACAGGCAATGCTCTGCATACATTATCCGCTCCATATCTCGTAATTAGAATATAAGGCGGGGTATCTATTTTATTTTCCACACCTAGCTGCACTGTGGCCTGCGTTTGCACTTTCGTTTTGAAGATTCCAATGTTTTCCTAAGCCAGACCCTCTTAGTATTAGCTGCACTGGATCTAGGATCATTTGAATCATTACCATTATTACGTGGGACTATTTTATAGGAGACTTCATTAATTTGGGGACTTTTGGAAATGCTGAGTCGCTTCTTTTTCTTTTTTTGTCTCAGAACACTTCATAATTCATTACACAGGACGTGTCCTAATGAGACACAATAATTCCCAGAAACCCAACAGGGTTAGCTAGGTTCTCAAGTCAGCCTCTGCCCTAAGTGAAATAAGACTCTATGTGAAAAATAAGGACCACTCTTTTGTTGATATACCAATTAGCGGAATTTATTCAATTGTCTAAGAGAAAAATTTCGCCAAAAGCAGACTAAGATCCAAAATGAGATAGAAGTTGGATCTGAGACTGAAACTACTATTGTGATTATTTTTCTTGGTTGCACTTTTCATAGTAGAAGTATTGTGCTCTCCAGGTTTACTAGTGATGTTGATGCTGGTGTGGTTGGCCGTGGCATTATTGCATGAAATGTGCATCTCTGTCTCTCCTGTGATACTCGAAGACGTTGTACCATTGTAGTTGGAACATAGGTTTGAAGTTGCACAACCTTTCATGGTAAAGTATGATACCGTTTTTCCTGAAAGGAAAAGAATATAGGAATATTTCAATCTTGTTTTCAATGGTTACACATTACTCTTTTTAATATTCACTTTCTATAAATGTGGCATTTGTTCACCTTTCCTAAACTTGTGTGCAGTCAACCATGGTCTCTGCCAGTTTCAGAGATATTTATTAAAAAAAAGCAGATCAAATCTATACTCATAGTGTTCAACCACTGCAGAAGCCAATCTTTCAATGATTCAAATTAAGCATCAACAGACTTGGTCTATGACCAGATGGCCATTTTAACCCTTCTTTTCCTGTATTTTCATGTGTTCAGATTGGGGAGGAGGGGGAGAGAGAACAGAGATGGGGAGGAGGGGGAGAGAGAACCGATATGGGGAGAGGGAAAGCAATATGGGGAGGGGAAGGAGAGAGAAAGAGATATGGAGAGGGGGAGGTGAGGGGAAGAGATATGGGGAGGAGAGGTAAGAGATATGGGGAAGGGAAGGTGAGGGAAAAGGGTATGGGGGAGGAGAGATAAGAGATATGGGGAGGCGAAAGAGAGGGAAAGAAATATGGGGAGGGGAAGGAGAGATACTCGATATGAGGGGAGGAGAGATAATAGATATGGGGGAGGAGGAGAGACAGACAGATATGGGGTGTGGGGAGAGGAGAAACATAAATGGGAAGGTAGAGAGATACAAAATGGGGGGGTTGAAGAGAGACAGACATGGCAAGAAAAAGTAAAGGGACAAACATGGGAAGGGAGAGAGACAGATATGGAGGGAGAGGAGACAGACAGACATGAGGGTAGATAGGAGGGGGGCGCCACGGGGGTAGCCCGCACAGGGCGCTAGAACACGTAAGGTCTGCCCTGCTGACGCGGGCTAGCACTTGACCAGTAAAAAAAATTGTGAAAAAAGGAAGAATTGGTTCTTGTGCTGTGTCTAAAATAATATGCAAAATAATCTGCACAATGAAATCTATTCAACAATATTAAAACAGAACATAAGCTGATAGGAGATATTCGGACTCTTCAGCACATGAAAAGAGAAAAAACAAATACAGTGTAATACTGCAAGAGCCCAGGCTATGGTGACAAGGTCACCAGTGTGCAGGGCAAGGCTGGTGAAGGAGCCATAGAACATAAGTGAATGTCCATTATAGACAATGTCAGTGCCTACCCCTGAACACAAATTATGGAAAAAAGGGAGACTACTTTCCCCCCACTGTGTATAAAATGATATGCACAATAAAATGTATGAAACAATATAAAGCAAACATAAAAAGTCACTATATTTCAACTTTTGTTCAATCATTGGACTTTTGTTCAGTTTTAATATTGTTACAATATATTTTATTGTGCAGTTTATATGCATATTATTTTATACATAGTGTGGGAACGTATTCTTCCTTTTCCCCTCTAATTGATGTTCATGGGTAGACTCTAACATTGTCCCTAATGAACGTTTACTCGTTTTCTATGGATCCTTCAGCGACCTTGCCTTGGACCCTGGTGACCTTGTCTATCTATGTTTAAGGGAAGCATCAGAACCTCCTTTGATGGTGTTGAGCGAATACGACAGACATTTATCCTCATCTCCTCCACAAGGAAAACTTTTTTCTGGAGTACAGTTGGCGGATATTAGAGAAAAACATCCTGGGCACATCAGTCCATTTGGAAATGGGGTGCTTGTTGACACTGAAAAATAATAATAATTATTACAATATATTAATTGTATCCTAAATCAATATCAACCAATATGCATATACATGTGTATGGAATAGGAACAGCAAAGTGTTTTAATACTCTTGATATCTGTTCTGCTATGGCTGTAGAAGCAAACTGCATGGTCTTTATATTGAACATGTAACTAGCATTGTAGATTTGAGCCGTTTGTATCAAAAGGTTCCCTGATAATACTAAAATGCAAAATGAGGCGTTTGTATCAAGGATGGGAACAAATACTGTTCATGGCAGACATATACTGGTTTGAGTGATGGATAAATCTATTTGATTGTTCTATGGAACACTGACCTTGCCATGGACACTGGTGTCCTTCTATTGACACGTTCCCTAGCTCTGGTTTTCCTAAGGTCATATAATGTTGGTAGACATGTTCGCTCTGAATATGTTTGGTGATTTACTATCTAGACCACCTCTGAGTGGTGTGCCTTCAGTCCTTGATGATGGTTGCTTGTGGTCAGAACATGTCATTAATGTCGTTGTGTCAGAGCCGCTTTTCCCCATTATCTTCCTATTTTCGTAAATAATTGGCCCCGCCTCTTTTTGTGTGTGTGACGCGGTCTTCTCTCTCCTCATAGACTAATGCTGAGTTATTGTTGCAGTCTCTGTTCACAAAGTGCCGGCTTAACGTCGAACCTCCAGTATATCTCTCCTGTGTACCGAATATTGCCTTCTGAACCAACCTTGCTGACTTCTCCAACCCCAGACCTCGGACTTCCATGTGAACCTACCTTGCTGACTTCTTTACCCCATGTCCACGGATTGTTTAATGGATTACCCCTTCTTCTCAAGCCCTTCATTCAGCTAGTATCCATACCAAACTACTGCAAGTATCCAGTTCCTAATATCGGCTCAGTATCTTATGTACATTCAGTGCTGACTAACTGCACATATCTATTACTGCTCAGCTAGCAAAACTTAATTTCAACTTTGTTTGCTAACTGCTAACTTAAGCCTACCAAACGACTTGTTGCAAAGTTAGATTCTGTACTATTATCTCTACAAGTTTTATCTGCCTTATAATCATTATCCTGTTCCTACAATCTATCAATGACAATAGAATCCGTAAAGAGATCTCTACCAATTATTTCTGCAGTTGAGTTCCTTATCTTCTATTTTGAACCTAAAACTTATACCTTATCGTTAGTTTGTATGGGTTCCCTGACGACATACCTATAGGCGCAGCAGGGGTGCATTCATCCTTCTTGCAGCAGCTGGTGTAAATTTCTTCTGTATACAACTGATTGCTCATACTCTTCCTGGACTGTGCACATTCCACTGAGTACCCACACCCCCGAGATAATGACCTTGTTGTTGTTCCATAGACTGTAACAAATATTAAATATAAAGTTCACATATTAAAAGCCTGACAGTCTCCCTACAAATATTGTTGTACAAACTGGGGTTATCAGCCTATAGCTATAATCTTTTTCCAGAAGGATAATGGACTCAACTAGCCATTGCTAAACTGCAACTGCAATTGGCGATGTAGTTGATCAACAACTGGAGATTTTTTTTTGATGTTTTATCAAATATGTGGCATCAAAAAGGGAACCCCAGAAATGGGCGCAGGTTGCATAATTTTGAAATACATTTATATTTAAAAAGTCTCTGTGCAGAAAGACTAAGGACATGCCCTGAATACATACTGCAGTCTTTGATTAAAAATCCTTTTGGGCTTGAATCAAGTTATGTGACCAATCCTCCCAATCCATATGTCACGCCTTCCTGTTGTGTTTAATGAAGCAAACTTTATTTGGTACATCACTCTTTCCAATAATTATGTTTTGTTGGTGAACCTTAGATAGAAGAGGTCGATCAATTATGTAAAGAGCTGTTACTCAACCCCACCCACCCCTTTAGGTAAACTCGGGGTTTCTGAAAACACTTCTTAGAGGCAAAAAAAAAAACATGTTCACTAATCTTCTTAGTGGGATATTAAGGCAAAATAACTTCTTAAACATTCCTATAAATATGTTTATATTAAATTTTTTTGATAACGCATTCCCTTCGAATAATGAAATGGGGGGCGGGGGGGTATCACTTGGACCAGCAGCAACAATGATAAAGTTCTACGGAGGTTTATCATAAACACACAGGGCTCCAAGTAATGCTGCTAAAAAACCACATGTTTAATAAGGCAACTGCTGGAAAATCAGTGGGGGGTCCTCACCCTGTACGTATTCCGACCTCCCACTGGGGAAGTTATTTGGAAGCCGATTAAAAAACTATACAGAAAGTTACAGGTTTTTTCAATCAAGGGCAGCCTAGTTACGTTTTCATCTGTTATCTCAGCTAAAATGAAGAGTGACTTGGTTCCCCCAGCACTTCCTACGATAGGATTTGCCAAATCTCAACCCACCATTTCCTTGAATATTCGCCGAACTTACTGTTAGATTGTGTGTAGGTAGATGAGCAACAGTCGGATTCAGGGGGACAATCTTTGGAAGATCCAGTGCATGTGTCCCAATTTTCATTAAGACAACTTGTGCAGGAGAAGGAATACCCTGTGGAATATACATCAGATAGTTATAGAACAGCAACGCTATCTCTTAAAGGGACGCCCTACCTAAACCTTGCTTACACTGTGAAATAAACAAACAATACAGTATACTGCGCCAATAACTGTGATGGAGTAAGCTAGCACTTGTGCACAGCTAGTGTCTCACTCCTAGCAAACCAGTGAAAACAAATACAATAAAGTGAACATGTGCGCTAGTGACCAACACTAGAAAAAAAGGAGCATTACCCGCCTCAACAAGAGGGGAAACGCGTTGTGTGAGAGGAGAGGAGTGCACAGACAACACTATTGGTTTTATGGACAAGCATCTGGGACTTTTAAAACGTTTTTAAATGTAAGATCTTACTGTTTGTTGGTTTTATTGCTTATATATTAAAATACTTACTTGTGCAATCCTGCCTTCTCCTTCCCATGTGATCTGGATATCTGGGCTGCCTCTGGAGCTGGTTTACAAGATCTACCTGCTCTCGCTGTTTATCTTGAGCAGGGTATTGCTCATGTAAATGTGAGTGTACCATTTATGCACTTTGCACTATTATATCATTGCACTGATATACTACACTATTATTGTTTTTGTTTTTTTCCCTTTGCATAATATCTGAGCATTTCGTCTCATAGAAAAGGGTAATGCTCCTTTTTTTCTAGTGTTGGTCACTAGCGCTCATGTTCACTTTATTGTACTTGCTTACACTGTGATGCAGAGAATAAAAAAAATATCTAAAATAGTCTGCATGTTGTGTTAGCTAAAGGAGTAGTACTGTGTTAGCTGTGTAAAAACAGGAAACAAGTAGGGTTAAAATGATACAATTTATTGGCAAACTGAGAGTTTGGTTGAATCTTTCAAGGCTAAGTTGCTAGGTCCTTTCCTCAGGCATTAATGAAGGGGAGCCTGGTAGCCTAGTGGAGGAGACTGCTAGCCCAGGTTGGTATTTATTATTAAGTGGGGCTAGTGGAGGAGCCTTCTATCCCCAGAGGGTATATATTATTAAGTGGGAATAGTGGGGAAGCCTGCTAGCCCTGGGGAGTATATGTTATTAAGTGGGGCTAGTGGGAGGAGCCTTCTATCCCCAGAGGGTATATATTATTAAGTGGGGTATTGGAGGAGCCCGCTAGCCATGGGGTTGTATATATTATTAAGTGGAGTATTGGAGGAGCCCTCTAGTCCTGGGGTTGTATATATTATTAAGTGGAGTATTGGAGGAGCCCGCTAGCCATGGGGTTGTATATATTATTAAGTGGAGTATTGGAGGAGCCCTCTAGTCCTGGGGTTGTATATATTATTAAGTGGAGTATTGGAGGAGCCCGCTAGCCATGGGGTTGTATATATTATTAAGTGGAGTATTGGAGGAGCCCTCTAGTCCTGGGGTTGTATATATTATTAAGTGGAGTATTGGAGGAGCCCTCTAGCCCTGGGGTTGTATATATTATTAAGTGGAGTATTGGAAGAGCCCTCTAGTCCTTGGGGTTGTATATATTATTAAGTGGAGTATTGGAGGAGCCCTCTAGTCCTGGGGTTGTATATATTATAATTAAGTGGGACTAGCAATAATATGGTAATGTACTCTAGCAAATCACAAACATTATACAGATTCTTCTACATAATGCATCTTTAAAAAGTCATGTTATACTAACAGAGACATTTATTTGTGCCTTGTCTCAACACAGTCCTGACCAGCAGATGATGGATCTCAGAGCACAAGCTGAAAGGGAAGTGTGAGGCAGAAGAATAGCCAATGCCAATAATAAGCTTACAAATAACCCTCATTGTGCTCCCTTGTCAGTCCGAGCAGTGGGAACACTGATAACATGTTGCCCATTTTGCACATTCAACCATTAATGCATTTCCCATGAATGTTTTTTAATTACTTAATGGATCCACAGGTCTTGCCCTTATCGCATATGAGTAACACAGTAGCATTCTTGGGACCACACCCACAGATAAAGTATTTCCATGTTTGATTACACCTTGCCACGTCCTAATTTTATGTAAGTAACCTTAGACAGACCAAAGAAAGGAAAATAAATGGAAGAGACACTTGAAAATTATTATGTTACCAACAAAAAAATAACGCATGTAAAAAGTGAAAATAATGCTACAAGGTTCTGTTAAAATAGAATATACGGGAAAAGAGATTGATGATTAGGTTTATTAATACCAGCAAAGTGTTTTAATGGGGTAGCTCTTGATATTCTCTCATTTTCAAGTATGTCCTAGGGGGAGTTGCTTCTACCCAATTTAATGGGACTTTATCAACTAAGTTCTGCTTAAAAAAATGAAGATCATTTAATCTATACATTTTTCAAACAAATGCCTAAATTAGGAGAAAAAAATGTGTTTTAAATGTGTCAGGTATACCCCAAATTAACATCCACGGTGGGTTCAGAGCATGCATGAATAACAAAAATGTACTTAGAGTGAAACACTACATTTTTTCACCTTTTCCACATATTTGATACAGTCTTCTTATACTGTCTACAGTACAAATGTCTTAAAAGACAGGATGTGCCTCACCCGTGCCTGTAGGGGGGTCACACAATGAGAAGCACTGTACAGTACTGTTCTATAGTGTAACCTCAGTAGAGACATCATTAACATAGACATGTAAGAGTCCATAAATGGGAAAGGTTATTTGACATCCAGAAGGTCCTTAAAGCAGGGTACGCTTGTTAAAAGCTCAAATCTATAGTTGGAATAAAATGGTTTAAGCAAATAGACACAGTGTAGACATATCTAAATGTAATTATAAAGAAATCAAAGCAAAAATCGAATAAAACTTAGTTCTATTAATTAAATCAGTCAAATTTTGATTAACAAGATGATGAATGTCTTAAATTCGATTGGTGGTTAAGGAACATATTTTAAAACTAGGTGTTTGAAATTGTTCATACCTGGTGATATCAGTGCAGGCAGGACACAGACCAAACTGAGCCAGAAATTCATGGCGGTAGGACAAGCTGTGGTACACAAAGTACTGAAAAACCATGAATATATTAATAATGGAATACTGAGTCAAAGGTAGCTCTTTCTTCCCCCCCGAGTTGTTGAATGTAATTTCACCTTGTTGGGTTTAAGGAAAAACATAGGTGGGTATGCACTGAAACTACAATGATAAGATGTGGGACAGATTTGGCCTATCTCTGGATTAAGTAAATAATAAAGTCAGTTACTGAAAACTGAAATCTCTTTCCTGTAACACAGAAGAATTCCAGCAGGCCAAAAAAAAAATTAAAGAGACTGCTCTCAATATATAAATATCATATAATGCAGAAGATAATTTGAATCTATATTTTCCACTCTTTTTCAAGCTAATACGAAAAATAATCAAAGTCAATATAACAAAAGTCCAAAAGAATTAAAAAAAAATGGAAAATACAAAGGATCTTGGAAAAGTGTATGATATATAGTAATAATAGGCTATGTATCTGCAAATACTGTAGAATAAGCACAAAAAAAAAAAAATGGAATCCACAGGCGCCTCGCAATGTTACATTTAGTGTGCTTCCCTCATTGCCATGAGGGAGTCCGCACTCTGCCTTTGGTCCAGCAGCAGGAAACCCGGCGTCCTCTCTCTCCAGGCGACGTCCGCGCTGTTCTTTCCGGTGCCGTCAGTCCTCCTTCGGCTGTTTCCCCGCTATCACGCTGTGAGACTGAGGTACTGCATGGCAGTAGCAAACACGCCATTTCCTATACCCCTTAAAGGGAGACTGCCCATTTTTATAAAGTGCTAGCTTTTTGCCCTAATTTGTCAGGAGGCTTGCTCTATGTTTAGGCACTTTATAAATAGACTAATTTCCTCTTCCTCACCACCTTTTATGGTGAGTTTACTCCTAGTTTGCGCTGCTATAGTGAGTTTACTCCTAGTTGCTGATTATTTGCATATTTTTCTCCTGTTACAGACCCAGCTTTCCCTTAGCTCGTTTTGCTTCCCTGATTTTCCTGACTCTGACCCGGCTTCTCCGAACTTTTTTTCTGCTGTTTGATCTCCGGTATCAATCATGGCTCGCCCTCTGACTTTGCTCCTTGTCTGCCTGCCCTGACCTCAGATCTGTTCTTCTACTACTCCTTTGCCTGCTCCTTGTCTGTGTCATTGTACCAGTGGTTCTCCTAGTTACAGTCATCCTTGTCCATCCAGCATCAAGTTCCAGTTCCAGTTGTTCCTGTCTCTGAATTCAGCCTCCCTCTGGGTTCCTGATTTCCATACTTTCAAGTTAACCATCTCTCTCAATCAAGCTCTCCGTAAAATTACATCGTAGCCGCACAAGCCCCCTGCTGCTCCTGTCTGGGGCTCAACCCTCAGGTACATAACAGTTGGGGTGAACACCTCCGTAGTGGTTCCAGATATTAGTTTTTTCCACTTTTTGTGGTTTCTCTATTCTTCACCGTGGGTCCAGACTCCCTATCCTGCTACAGCGTAACACCCATAGTCCCAAAGAAATATTAAAAAAGATATATAACTCCTAGAAATGGTCAACATATTTCTTCAATATTCTGAGCAAAAAAAGGATTCCTGGTAAGTGAAAAATAAAAAACAAATGTACATCTCTACAGGCTAATGCAGTATAGATATCCATGGTATGTAATAGTTCAAAAGTGAAAAGTTGAGTTCGGAACCTCCGGTATGAGCATACATGAAAGAATGCCTCTCAATATAGACAGAAAAATAATTGAAACTGTCTCACCGTGGTGTAGATAGAATGTTTATTCAAGAGCGCACTCTCACGGGGGACAAAAAAAAAATCCTGGATGCTCCTAGAAATGTTGATCTGCTGTTGTATATTAGTCCCTGGCCTTATCTTTTATTTAAGATAGCCTTATGGCTATCCAATGCATGCTTACACTCCTTCACAGACATTTTGATACTCCGTTTTGGTTGTGAAGGTAGTATCCCATAGAGGGCACAAGATATTGGAGAATTTGGTGGCAAAAACTTGCATGGATAGACCTGTAGATGAGCAAAGATAGCTACACGCTTGAAATATCATCCTTCCAAGCAAGCGGCGTAGATCTGATCATGCCAAACTAATCTTATTGATTTTTTTGATTGGGTGACTAAAATAATAGATCAGGGTGGTGCAGTAGACATTGCTTACCTAGATTTCAGTAAGGCTTTTGACAATGTCGCACATAGAAGGCTTATCAATAAACTGAAATCTTTGAGTTTGGATTTCAATATTGTTGAATGGATTAGACAATGGCTGAGTGACAGGCAACAGAGGGTTGTAGTCAATGGGGTATATTCGATGCAAGGTCTTGTTACTAGTGGGGTACCTCAGGGATCTGTACTTGGACCCATTCTCTTTAATAATTTTATTAGCGATACTGCAGAAGGTCTTGTTGGCAAAGTATGTATTTTTGTTGATGATACAAAGATTTGCAGCAGGGTTGATATTCATGGAGGGATAAGCCAAATGGCAAATGATTTAGCTAAACTAGTAAAATGGTCAGAGCAGTGGCAACTGGCATTTAATGTGGACAAGTGCAAGATTATGCACCTTGGGCGTAAAAACCCAAAAGCAGAATATAGACTATTTGGTACAGTCCTAACCTCAACATCTGAGGAAAGGGATTTAGGAGTAATAATTTCAGAGGACTTGAAGGTAGGTAGGCAATGCAATAGAGCAGCAGGAAATGCTAGCAGAATGCTTGGTTGCATAGGGAGAGGTATTAGCAGTAGGAAGAGGGAAGTGCTCATGCCATTGTACAAAGCACTGGTGAGACCTCACTTGGAGTATTGTACGCAGTACTGGAGACCATATCTCCAGAAGGATATTGATACTTTGGAGAGAGTTCAGAGAAGGGCTACTAAACTGCTTCATGGGTTGAAGGATAAAACTTACCAGGAAAGGTTAAAGCATCTTAACATGTATAGCTTGGAGGAAAGACGTAACAGGGGGGATATGATAGAAACATTTAAATACATAAATGGAATCAACACAGTAAAGGAAGAGAGTATATTTAAAAGAAGAAAAACTACCACAACTAGAGGACATAGTCTTAAATTAGAGGGGCAACGATTTAAAAGTAATATCAGGAAGTATTACTTTACTGAGAGGGTAGTGGATGTATGGAATAGCCTGCCAGCAGAAGTGGTAGAGGTAAACACGGTCAAGGATTTTAAGCATGCGTGGGATAGACACAAGGCTATCCTAGCTATAAGACCGGGAACGGGGGACTAATAAAAGTACTCAAAAAAAAATTGGGCAGACTAGATGGACCGAATGGTTCTTATCTGCCGACACATTCTATGTTTCTATGTTTCTATCCCTATAAGTTTAGCATCTCTTCCTCCTTGTTAAATGGACCTCCAATTTCCCGTGTCATATATGGTATCCTACCTTCATAACCAAAATGGAGTATTAGCATTTCTTTGACAACCCTGTATGTTTTGTTGCCAACCTCAAACATTCTATCTACACAGGACTTTTGAATGAACATTCTATCTACATAGCGCTCTTAATGAACATTCTATCTATGCAGTGCTCTTGAATTAACATTGTATCTACACAGCACTTTTGAATGAACATTCTATCTATGCAGTGCTCTTGAATGAACATTCTATCTATGCAGTGCTCTTGAATGAACATTTTATCTACACAGCACTTTTGAATGAACATTCTATCTATGCAGTGCTCTTGAATGAACATTCTATCTATGCAGTGCTCTTGAATGAACATTCTAGCTATGCAGTGCTCTTGAATGAACATTCTATCAACACAGTTCTCTTGAATGAACAATTATTTATACCACAGTGAGGTCATTTGAGTTATGTTCCTGTCCTATTAGTATACTGAACAACATTTTTGCTTACATCGGAGATTTCATATACAACATGCCAATTTTGAACTATTACACATAACGGATATCTATACTACACAACCCTTACCCTGTATATATGTACATTTTTTTTTTCTTCTACTTACCTGGAATCCTTTTTTGCTTCGTATATTGACGATAACTGTTTTAAACATGCTTAGAATTATACATATTTTTAAATATCTTTAGGATTATTGGATTCTATTTCTCTGACTATTTATATATATATATATTTTTTTTTTTTTTTTTTACATTTGTGTTGATCTGACTTAGATTGTTTTATATTGGTTTGACAGGACAGTCTTAACTACACATTAAATGTATCTTCTGCATTATTTGCTACCTTTCATGTTTTGTTTATCTTGCTTGTGTTCCCTATTGGTGGGAGGGGGAAATGACTGGGATTTGATGCACCAACCTATCAAGGTCATGCCAGCTACTACATTGAAGAATTATGGTACAAAACTGTTGGCCATGAGAACAAATAGGAAAAAGTTAGAATATGTATGACTTTGTTGCTGTTAGCTGTATTGAAGTGCATTCTTTCGGAAGCCCAACCAAAAGGCGGGTTTATTGTGTGATTTTAGTTTATTACCAAATTTAAACCAATTTGAATTTAGGGCTTTGTTCGGGGAAAAGAGAATTGAATTTCAAAGGCCAAGGAAGCCCTATTGGAAATATTCTCCCATTCAAGTGGAAAGTTATTTCAACTCTGTTTCCTACGTTTGAAATTACATTCTCCATTCCCTACAATTTTCTCTTTCTCTCTAGGTTAC
The DNA here is from genome assembly GCA_036172795.1 of Pelodytes ibericus. Lineage (NCBI taxonomy): Eukaryota > Metazoa > Chordata > Amphibia > Anura > Pelodytidae > Pelodytes > Pelodytes ibericus. The sequence goes on from CM069866.1 coordinate 68,924,858, forward strand.
AAATTGTTAAAAATAGATGTCTGTACCGTAAGACTTTCGCTTTGTCTGGCAACAAAGCCGTGAACGCCTTAAAGAACTCCGTAACTTCCCGTCTCCTATCCAGTCCAACCAGTACCGCCCTACCTGTTTCTAATTGACATTGTACATTGGAGACAAATATTTAGCCCAAATTAACCATCTGATTGGAGGCCATGCCATGACCTCCTTAAAGAGCTATTTAACTATTTGACCTCCTATAAAGACCTCCGTACGGAGTCCTTAAACTGTTTGATTACAGGCAATGTCATGAGCTCCTATCCTGCATCCTATCCAACCAGTACCAGCCTACTTGTTTCCAATTGGTTGCCATCACCCATAGAACAATAGGAAATACATTACATCACACACTGATCAATAGAATTTTTCAAAATTACTTTTATATTAACAAACTTTTTGCAGTTTTTAGTTTTGGAAGCACACCACGGTGGGGATGGGCTGTTACAACACGTTTATTTCACAATACGAAAAAATATAAAATACAAAGCATTAACATACTATGCCATATGTCATGTATTATAAGAATGATGGTGACGATAGCCCAGAAAATTATCGTGAGCTACTTATCTCCCACGATTTAGAACACATTTGATCCTATTGATACGACCCTTTCCTTAATTCTCTGCATCCGTGCTGATCATTCCAGCCCCAGCAGATATGGCGGATGCTGATATGTGTTTCTTCAGAGTAAGGAGTGAGGAAAAAGGAAGGCGATTTTACATATATGTATATAATGCAAGATTTGCTGCCCAAGGCACAACAAGGCACAGGTCTATATTGAAAAGTCTTGCACTATGTAAAACACGGGGGTTTAGATGTTTTAGGGGTTGAAAACAATCAGTGTTCTTCCTTCCACAGCTACACATGATTGGAAAATAACACTAATATGACATTATTCTTCTATCATTGTAGACACAATTTAAATCCAGATATATATTTATCAGGTTTGACAAAGATTCTTGTGGATCTGTTGTTTCAGTGACTTGATTATTCAAAATGTTCTGGTGTGAATGCAAATAACAGTGACATATCATTCCTCACTATAATGCCAATATTACATATGCTCTAATAATTGTACATTGCTTACACTTTTTCATACACATTCAAGTCCACTGATTATGAAAACATATGCTTAAATTTGTTCTCAGTATTTGACTGGAGCCTGAGAGAAAAAAACAGTTTTTAAAATGTTTCAGAAATGCCACAATCAAAGTATCTCAAATAAAAGCTACAGTTGCAGTGTGCACATACATATATTTAACAGGAGCCTGTACAGAGCACACACACCTGCTGGTTTCCTCCATTGAGTGTTCAGCCAGTGTTGGAATATTTACTAGAGTTGACAGAGGTGGCATTTCAGAGCTTAGGTGAAAGTGGGCGAGGCATGGGGTTCCTTACAGTTCATGGGAAACCAAGCTCGTCATCCAATGTCCTCCCTTCTCATAGTAAATTACATGAGTTTAACTAACAGGAGGATGGAGACAATGGGGAGAAGCAGGTTACTCTGAATGCTGGAGCTCTTATCAGTACACACATTTTCAATCACTTTTGATGTCTTGATCACAAAAATTCCTTTGCTGCAGAAACTTTCTGTGGCACAACCACGTGTGGTCCATGTCGTGCTATTGCCTGCCGATAAATAATATTAGTCAATATAATTGGATAAGGAAACACAGAGACAATTCTGATATCATATATAATAATCATAATAATAATCATCATTGGTATACAATATCATACATTCATAATGTATATATATATATATAAACATTATATATACTAGCAATATAAAGGGGGAAGGAAAGAAGAAAGTATGAAGAAAGTAAAAAGAAAGATGCAAAGGATGAAACAAAGAAAGAGGGAAAATAAATAAAGATGAACATAAATAAAGAAAAATATTGAAAAAAAAAACAAAAGAAAGAAAGAAAGAAAGTAAGAAAAAGAAACAAAGATAAATAATGAATGAAGAAAGGAAAGAAAAAGAAAGAAAGAAAGAAAGAGAAGAAAGAAAGAAACAAGGAAAGAAAAAGAAAGAAAGAAAGAAAGAAAGAAACAAGGAAAGACAAATAATTAAAGTTTAAAAATAAAAAAGAAAGACAGACACAAGAAAGAAAGAAGATAGGAAATGAGAAAGCAAGAAAAAAAGAGAATGTATGAAAGAATTAAAGAAAGAAAGGAAGGAAAGAAGTAAAAAAAGAAATATGAAAGAAAGCAAGAAAAAGATAGAAGAAAACTAAGAAAGAAAGAAAGGAGGAAAGATAGGACGAAATAAGGAAAGAAAGGAGGAAAGATAGGAGGAAAGATAGGACGAAATAAGGAAAGAAAGGAGGAAAGATAGGAGGAAAGATAGGACGAAATAAGGAAAGAAAAAATAAAGAAAGAAAGAAAGAAAGAAACAAGGAAAGAAAAAGAAAGAAAGAAAGAAAGAAAGAAAGAAAGAAAGAAAGAAAGAAAGAAAGAAAGAAAAAGAATGAAAGAAAGAAAGAAAGAGAGACAGAAAGACAGATAGACAGAGAGACAGAAAGACAGACAGACAGAAAGAAAGAAAGAAAGAAAGAAAGAAAGAAAGAAAGAAAAAGAAAGAAAGAAAGAAAGAAAGAAAGAGAGACAGAAAGACAGATAGACAGAGAGACAGAAAGACAGACAGAAAGAAAGAAAGAAAGAAAGAAAGAAAGAAAGACAGAAAGAAATAGAGACAGAAAGACAGACAGAAAGAAAGAAAGAGAGACAGAAAGACAGATAGACAGACAGACAGAAAGACAGACAGACAGAAAGAAAGAAAGAAAGAAAGAAAGAAAGAAAGAAAGAAAGAAAGAAAAATAATTAAAGTTTAAAAATAAAAAAGAAAGACAGACAAAAGAAAGAAAGAAGATAGGAAATGAGAAAGCAAGAAAAAAAGAGAATGTATGAAAGAATTAAAGAAAGAAAGGAAGGAAAGAAGTAAAAAAAGAAATATGAAAGAAAGCAAGAAAAAGATAGAAGAAAACTAAGAAAGAAAGAAAGGAGGAAAGATAGGACGAAATAAGGAAAGAAAGGAGGAAAGATAGGACGACATAAGGAAAGAAAAAAGAAAGAAAAAAGAAAGAAACAAGGAAAGAAAAAGAAACAAAGAAAGAAAGAAAGAGAGACAGAAAGACAGATAGACAGACAGACAGAAAGACAGACAGAAAGAAAGAAAGGAGGAAAGATAGGACGAAATAAGGAAAGAAAGGAGGAAAGATAGGACGACATAAGGAAAGAAAAAAGAAAGAAAAAAGAAAGAAAAGGGGAAATGAAATAAACAGAAGAAAGAAGGAGGGAAGAACGAAAACAAGAAAAAGGAAGAAAAAAAGAAAAGAGAAAAGAAAGAAAGAGGGAAAGGGGGAAAGGAAAGAAAGAGAAGAATGAAAGAATGAAGGAAGGAATTTAAAAGAAAGGAAGAAAGAAAGAAAGAACAAGTAAAAAAAATGAATAGTAAATTAGGGAATGAATAGCCAATGACGGCATCTTGTACCTTCAAATGTCAAGCGAGCACATCTGTTCTCATTCCCAGTGCAAGTCACAACGTCCTTTGTGTAACAGTAAGAGCTTTCAGAGAAGCAGGAATGGCATACCAGGTGGTTAGCGGTTTCATTTTCAGCGGGTATGTGTACTGAGAAAATAAAAAAAACATATATTATATTATATTATAGTGCACAAACTGATTGAAGACATGTATGGCCGAGGAGAGACTAAACCCAAGAATGTTCCTTGAGTGAGGTAGAAACTCACTTCTGAATCAGTAAAAGTTTCATTGTACAACATTCAACATATATTTATTCATAGTCTTTTATGAGGCTTCCATCTATGGAAGCATAGCTTCACTGCATCCACGAGAGATGGTTCATTGACCATCCCTCTTCCCATCATTGGTGTGCAAGCACCTCTTCCCCTGCCGGAGGTGAGTTTGGGATGGCAGACACCAGTCCGATGAGGTCACGAAGAAACACCATGCAGAAATCTTTCTAATCAAGACCATATTTTCTACGTCCCGTCCCGATATGTATAATATACATATAAAAATAAACATAAAAATGATAGAATTGCCATAAAATTCAATATAACGCAGCTTCCTCCCTCGACAGCTCGTGTAATGCAAAGACAAAATCCCAAAAAAGAACAAACCGAAAAAGTTAAAACAGATCCTAAAAGTGGTAATACAAACACTAATAAAAAAAATTTTTTTATGCAGTACAAAAAAGGTAGAAAATTAAATATGCAGTCTTAATTGCTGAGCATTCAAGTTAACTAGGGTAATTTACCTTGATTAGTGTCGTTACTGGAGCAGCTCACCCCACTTATGAGTCTTAGATCTTTATTGCTAAGAGTCCTGGGTTGCGAGCACTGGTCTTGCTTCCCACATCCTCGGACTACCCACGAACTTACATGTTTGCCTCCTGGAAAAAGTCAAATTTGTGAATTACGAGGTCAAAACAACCATATGTGAGGGCAGCATTGTATGTGGTTGTAAGTAAAAGGATGGAATGGGAGGATTATTCTACACTTTGCACAATGCCTAAGAGTTGGACACATTGCCTAGACAGGTATAGATAAAACATGAAACTACTGAAGGATACATGAAAAGAGACAAAATTTACTTTTTAAGCTTAAAATTAATCGGCAGGGTGTTTAACGTTGCGAAACATTACACTAAGACTGTCTTGGGTAAGAAATAAGATTTAAAAAGAACAACGATTCTTTGTAGATATACAATCCGCAGACAAGAAAAACCAATCGATTATTTTTTTTTGTATCTGATGTCAAATCATATAACTTCACAGTACATGTGTACCTTGACAGCACATTATATGAGAAGACATACTATGTGTAGCTTACTAACTCAGGGGTAGGTACCGACATTGTTCAAGGTGGACATTTCCTGGACTTTGTGATGGGCAATTTAATGATGTTCTTTTGACCTTCACAGACATTGCCAAGAACACTGATAACCTTGACTTAAAGTAGCTTTTTTTGAAAGGATAGTCATGGATAGAATTGATTGCAAATATGTTACAAACTGTTCCCACATATGGCTGTGCTGTAAAACCTTTGCCTGGTCTGACAGTCTTGTTTTTCTATGAAAAGGACACTTTACTGAAGCTCAAAAACAGATCCAACACATTGCCTCAATGGAAAAAAAAAAAAAGGTTTATTTTACGTTTATTCTAACCCAGAAGGCTTCTTCTGGATTTGGCAATGCTGGTTACAAAATTCTGGACAAAAGGACTAATTAGAAAACCACCCATTTGACTGAGTCGCCATATGTCTTTTCAGCTAAGTAGTTGAATAACTTGGATTTAGAGAAACTTGACCACTTGTATGTCCGTTTTTGTCTTGTCTTGTAATTTGTCATGTGGGTGTGTGCACAAAAATAAGCACTTTGGAAGATCGAACAGTACTATACGGGGGGTATCATTTTTATCTTAAAAAGGCACTGGGTTTGTTATTTGCACATTAATAACTTAAAAAGTCTTGATTTTGTGTTGTATCGTCTTTTTAATGTTTTACATATTACGTGTATGTGGATTTTTTTTATCGCTTAAAATAGATAAATAAAAATTGAAACCCCCCCCCAGATATTACAGACTTTTGAAAATGTACATAACAGTTGTTCATTGGAAAAAATATTTAGCAAAAATAATTAGGTTATTCCATGGCCACCTTAAACAATAACTACATTTCCCCCCCTTATTATGTAGGCATAGCATAGGGTTGAAATAACACATACTATTTTTCATGTATGCACTATTTTTTTATCTTCTGACCAGCATTCTCTATGAATCCCTAAAAAGCATGCAGACTGATCTGGTAACTGACTTTCCTTACTACTGATTTTATGTGAGAATTCGGTCTCTCTTGATTGGCTGAGCATGTTCCTCCAGATCAGCTCTATTTCCGACGAGAGACAGAACTGAACATAATCCTGAGTGTATCAGCAACAAGTTTTATTTTTTTTGGTTATTAAGTTTCATGTCCTTTTAACACAAACTTATAAACCCTTAGGCAGATGGTTCATTTAAGTCTTGTAAAATGGATTAAAACGGAAAAGTACAATACCTTTAATCTCCGCGTAGTAGGCAGATGCACAGATTTCATTGGCTGCACATTTGGTCTTGTTTCCAGTGCAGTCGAGTCCACTGACATTTGTACAGTTTGTGCACTCCAGAGAATACACTAAAGATATAAAATGACTCGTGAGTACTTGTATTGTTTTGTTTTCACATTACATTTCCTTTAAAGAGGCGATGAGATTGGTCAGTGGTCCAATACATTATCAGGAGAATACGTTCAACCCTATGGGGTTCAATTCCCAGCAGGGTTGAGTCAGATTTTCATCCCTCTGAGGTCGAAAAGAGGAGTGCCATTAAATCTGGTAATAGTAACATCACCGGGGTGTTGGGCAAAAGTTAAATCCCCAGGATGTACTTGAAAACCAGAGAATTTTTAAATTTACCTTCCCTGGTTAAACACTTTGTTTTTATTGTTAACATCAGAGAGAGAAAAAACAATATAATGCAATACAAATTAATAATTAGCATTATTATGTCGATATATATATATATATATATATATATATATATATATATATATTCAGAAAATTTAAAAAAAATGTATTTGAAACAACAGAGTAAGCCATTCTAAATGAAATCTTTACAACAAAAGAATTTTGGAGTACAAACAAACCAAGCAGCATCGTATTAATTAACTCATCGGTGCCAGCTTTATCATTCTCTTAATTAATGTAAAAAAAAAAAAACAAAGAAAAGGATACTTAGCAGAGATCACATGGTCGCACTTTGGAATTAATCCTGGCCAGAGAAAATTTTGACAGGGTGAAAAAAATTTAATTCTGGATTTCCTGAATTGAAAATGGCTATATCTAATGCATAATCAGTTTGCAAAGTGTCCGTAGACGAGACTTGAAAGAATAAAAAAAAATAGAATAATCATTATGATCAGTCTATTTGAGTTATTTTACCCTATCTTAGAATTAAATTGGTAGTACCAATTATATATTCTTACCTGTAGTTATACACAATACCAGGGCATAGATGATCCCACTTAGGTGCTTCATTGTGGTTGATGCTTAGTATGTTGAGTTAAGCAACTGAACGAAAATATAATTATGTTTCGATTTTATATATATAAGGTGACACAATATGATTTCATAGGGTTATTTCCTTCTAAAAATAGCTGGGGCTGTTGTATTAAATTATATGCCAAGAGACTTTGATTAGATTATCAAGGTGAGGTAAAATAATTCAAATAAAAAATGGCACTCCCATAAGATAATGAATCATTAAAAAAGGTTCCTGGTAAACAGGGAGCTGAAACAGCTCAACGGTACACAAAGTATGGGAACAATAACCAGGTTCGATGACTTATTCTGTGTTTAATATACAACCAATTTAATATTGGTGTAATAAGACGATGTCTAAATTTCCGGGACTAGTCTCAGAAACAAATTTGAAAACTCAGTAAAGAAAGAATTTTTCAGAGTAGGAAATATTCCCCAAATGGAGCTAGATCAGTTCATTTTTACAACGCATGCACTTTGTCATTAAGTTTGAAATTCACATCTGAATTCCATGCAATTCTCTCTTTATTGGTTTCCTGTTTGATTATACCTTATTTAGGAATTAGATCATTGTAATGACGACAGAGGGGGCTGTTTATTAAAAAATGACATGAGTTGAGTTAAGATAACTCAATTGGTTAGACTTAATGTTCATTTCCGCTCGGAATACCTGAAACTCACTCCCCCAAAATGTTTAATCAGAAAAGGTACATTGAAATATTCTCTGGTTTTCAAGTAATTCCTGGGAGTGTAACTTTTTTTGCTCAATGTGTATGGGGTGTCACTAGTAGCCAGCTTAATGGCACTCATTTTGGTCTACCTAAAAAAAAAATTAAGAACTGAGTTGTACCTGCAACCCTTACATGGATTCTAACCTGTTTCGTTATCACACCACTGATTGAAGATCCCCATATGTACTTCATAGGGTAGCATAGGCATTATTATATCCAAATCTACACCGGTAAACCAGAAGCCTTTCTTTCATCACAGTGCTACCGGCACTGCAAGGGATTCTGGGTAGGCGTATGCAAATACATTTAGCAATGATCACTAGTCCAAGTTATATTTTGAGGTCTGCTATGTTTATTTTTCATTTGCATGCCTTGGATTATAGGTTAATAAGTTTAGTTCACTTCCATTTGTTCTCTATCACTATCCAACAGATAACTTTTTTTGGGGAAAAAACAACGCCTTTGTCTTTGTGATCTATAGCTCAGGTTATTTCCAGGTAATTATTCTTAGATATAGAGGCAAAAGTGTGATCATTGTTAAGTGTAGGTTTAATTATGCCTCTGTGACCCCCGTGTTTTTAAGTGGAGTGATATTCCCATTATCTTTGCCCCCACCAAAATGATATCTTATTGACTCATAACAGGTGGGATTAAACAAATATATCTCGACCCTGGCAGAATACAATATCTACAAGCGATGTATGTCTTTTATATCATGTTGGTGCTTCACCATGGACCACAGAAAACAACACTATGGCAGAATAAAAATTTCTACAAGTGATGTATGTCTTTTATTTCATGTTAATGCTTCACCATGGACCACAGAGAACTCCACCATGGTAGAATACAATATCTACAAGCGATGTATGTCTTTTATATCATGTTGGTGCTTCACCATGGACCACAGAGAACTCCACCATGGTAGAATACACTATCTACAAACGATGTATGTGTTTTATATCCTCTATAGAAATTTCAGGTCCTCAGTGACAATGTTCCTCAAGTAAAAGCCATCAAGGTAGCAATAATGGGTGATTGGTCAACCAACCCGGGTCACCTACAACCAGGTGGTGGCAACCAGATCTCTATAGGACAAATGTGTATTCTAGATGGAACTGACTTTGGTGAAGACACAGAAAGTTTGTTTCCAGAGTTTATGGTATGGAGACACACCCTAAAGAGGAGTCCGCGTTGAGGTCAACTGATATTCATCTCAGGCAAACTTATTCAAAATGGCCGTGCACATCACCAACCTTATCTGGTAGTGGTAAGGCCATTTTATGTACACACAGAAGATGGCTGCTCTTCATCATTCCCTGTGATCTCTCATCAGAGATAGACACACATAGACATGCAAGACAGATTTGATGACAGATAATGTACAGAGATTAATTTAGGGGTCAGTTGCTCTCCTGCCCACACTGATTCTCTATCACTATCCAACTATCCAACAGATCACTTTGGCAAAGCCTGTGATTCTGGGAAAATATGTGAGTGAAATAGAGGGCACACCAATACAATTATAATATTGGCAATATCACACTATTGTTTGTTCCTCTTCTTCTTCTTTTTTTTTTGTTTATGCTGGATTAGATTTTTTTATATATACTGGATTGTTTTGTATATGCTGTATTGGATTGTTTTGTATATGCTGTATTGGATTATTTTGTATATGTTGTATTGGATTGTTTTGTACATGCTGCATTGGATTGTTTTGTATATGCTGTATTGGATTGTTGTGGTTATGATGGATTGGATTGTTTTGTAAATGTTATATTGGATTGTTTTGTATATGCTGTATTAGATTGTTTTGTATATGCTGTATTGGATTGTTTTGTATATGCTGTATTGGATTATTTTGTATATGTTGTATTGGATTGTTTTGTACATGCTGCTTGGATTGTTTTGTATATGCTGTATTGGATTGTTTTGTATATGCTGTATTGGATTATTTTGTATATGTTGTATTGGATTGTTTTGTACATGCTGCATTGGATTGTTTTGTATATGCTGTATTGGATTGTTTTGTATATGCTGTATTGGATTATTTTGTATATGTTGTATTGGATTGTTTTGTACATGCTGCATTGGATTGTTTTGTATATGCTGTATTGGATTGTTTTGTATATGCTGCATTTGATTGTTTTGTATATGCTGTGTTGAATTGTTTTCTATATGCTATATTGGATTGTTTTGTATATTCTGTATTGAATTGTTCTGTGTATTATGGATTGGATTGTTCTGTATATGCTGTATTTGATTGGAGGCACCATCCACTATTTCAATATTTTAAAGGTGATAATATTACCCTTTTTTTTTTTTTGCACAAAGAGTATGTATTGTTTTGCCATTGTCACTCTTTTGTGTGTTTGTAAGGAGAAGACACGTTCTACTAGTGCTGCCAGTGTAGCTCTGAGGTATACATTCTCTCACCATGTATATTAGCAGTGTTTCCTGAGCCAAATCCAAAATAAAAACATGAACAACTAGAGATAAGAGACATTGTGTTGGTTGCACTAAATAAATAAGTTGGATGCTCTTATCACCAGGTAAGGTTAACACAAACGTCAGTTTACCCACCCTTGTTTGCAGTAAAACAATACTTCTGGTGCACCCATGCTCCCTTAATGTAACTGAGTAACAATCTTAGACAATTTCTTAATCATTTCATAATTGCAATTTACTTATTATGGTTTTAAAAGGAAACAAAACTTTTTAAAAACATTTTCTTTCTTCTTTAGAATTTTCCAGCATAGATTTACATGTATCTTTATAGAGGTTTTATTGAGCTTTTTCTTCAGTGCTACCTCTCAGCTAAGGTAAAGTTGATCTGAGCGATGGCTGACCACTGCTGACTTTTGACTGAGGTTTGTTGTCTCCAACTGCTGACATGTTTCCTTGTTTTGGCAAAAAAACAGTAACAAGGACCTAGTTAGAGTCTCTTCCTTGGATTATGTGTAAATGTAAAGGTCTCTCACTGCCCTTGCAGAAAGAGACAGTTTGCTACTGGATCAGCTGTTGACACCTGGCAAAATCTCTGGACTAGATGCAATGTGGACATGCAAAAATGGGATGCCATCTGTGTGCTGGTGTAAGTACTAGGTGTAATCTGGATGCTGGGGTAAGTCATGGATCTAATGTGGGTTCTGGGGTAAGTTCTGGGTACACTCTTGGAGCTAGAGCAAGTCCTTTTAGTGAATATGGATGCTGGGGAAAGTCCTAGATGCAATATGAGTGCTGGGGCAAGTCCTGTGCCTGCAATATGTATTTTGGTGCAAGTCATTTGAGTACAATTTTGGTGCTGGGACAAGTCACATGAATGCAATATGGGTGCTGGGGTAAATCCTGGGTACAATATGGGTAATGGTAGAATTGGTATTGGTGCAAGTCATGTGAGTGTAATCTGGGTGCTGAGGAAAACCTATGAGTGGAATGGGTGCTGAGACAAGACCAACGTGTGCAAGCTTTGTACTCTGCCAAGACCTGTGGGTGCTGCAAGGTGGTGCTGTTTCAAGTTACATGGGTGTGTGGATCACAGGGTGCAATGGCAATGGATGTGGGGGCAATAATGAAAGTAAAGCAGAAGAAATGGAGTGAAGGGGCAGAGGAGATAAATACAATCAATGTATTTTTTCCCGAAAACAATTTTATTATCTGATAACTTGTGACTAGCAGAAGGAGAGCCATGAGGGATGCCTGCACAGGGCACCTGAACACCTAAGTCTGGCCCTGTCTATTATTTTATTGGGCAACACACTTCATACGTTTTACCAGTACAGTATAGAGCTCCAGAGACCTGGTAACTGTGTATCCTGGAGTTGAACTGTGTCCTGGGATATAGTCCACATATGCCGGCAGGCATTTAGAGAAATAGGATCCTTTGGAATCAATCCAAATAGACTTTTAATTAATTAAAGGCAGGAACCGACACAGCAACTCTGTGCTTCTTCATGTAATGTAAACAGTGCCAGGCAGCCTGTTGCTCCAGAATAATAATAATAGGATGAGAAATACACATTTAATATAACTTATTAATACTGTGACAGGAGTTTAAATGTTTTTAATACAGCAGTATTATTATATTTATGGATCCTGTGGCACACTGGTAGTATAGTTGCCAACAGTCTGGGACTAAAACTCTCCTCCAACCTCATCACCATTTCTCACTCGCCTCTCCAAGATTTCACCCGAGCTGCCCACTTCTCTCTGGAACTCCCTTCCGCAGAGCATCCAGCTCTCTCCCTCCTTTTCAAACTTTAAAAAGTCCCTCTCAACTCATCTCTTTAAAGAAGCTTACTACCCAACAAACTCGAATACCGGTCCCTTTACCTCTAGCTGATCCCACCTAGCTGGAACACACACAATTTCCTCTAGATTTTAAGCTTGTGAGAAGGGTTCACTACCTCATGTAACAGTCTGTTCTAGTTTGTCTAAGTTAGCATGTAGTTCCCTACTATGCTCTGTACCTAGTGCTACGTAAATTGTTGGCACTATATAAATAAATGTTAATGTAACAGTCCCGGATAAGTTGAATCAGTGCTTTTTTTATGGTCCTGTTCTGTCAAATTTAGGTCTGTACAAGTTTTTCTTCTGCCTACGCCAAGATATGAACTCCACAAACCTGATTATTTGTACAAGGGCATGCCATACCTGGATTTTGCAAGTACAAGTTACTCAACCATTTTGGCCCGGCCCGAACCATATCACAGGATGTATTTGGAGGTATTTGGAGGAATAATGTTAACCTACCACTACTCTTTATGATCTAATGTATCCCCAGACCTGTCTAGCAAAAGGGGGTTACAGTACCAGTCAAAAATACACTACCTTGTACACTTGTAACTGTATGTACCTGTCTGTGATTGAAATGTGTGAAAGGCCTTCAAAATTGATCTTCTAAATGAAAACAAAGTCAGTTAAAAGTATGAAAGGTGCATGGTAAGATGTATTGGGTGATTTCCTGAAATTAATAGCAGTGAGATAAATTCGAACACTTGTGGGACCCTAATGGAGCGCAGAAAGGTTGAGGAAATAGTTCCACAGTGAATGAAAGAGAGAAGGAGTGAAGAAGAGAGATAGGGCGGGAGTTTGATGGCTGGCTGGGCTCTGAGGGAGGCATTTCTATGTCTTTTTGTCATTCCAAACATCCCCCACAATAGATGCAGGTCTAAGTACAAAGATGACGCCTCCCCCTGCATCTGCTGTGCCCATCCATCTCCTAGATGCGCACCCAATTCCCGACAGCGGACTTACAAAGAAGGCCGAGGAATTTCCACCCTGGGTAACAATGACGCTTGTTTGACGCTTGTTTTGTTTTACGTATAGGTTGTTCATTGACTTATGTCTTCTGACATTTCTTAGGCAGGTCAGCATACATGTATTTTACGTGAAAATGTAACATTTACTGCCACATACCCACTAAGAGCAAAAATAATAAATGTAACTCAGGCGCCCACGTGACGGAAGTTCTTCATTGTCTTATTTGGAATTTATGAACATTTGGCAGAGTCTGTAACACGTGTGCCAGGGAATGTGGGCGGTGAGCCCAGGGAAGGTTTAATGAAGATGCCGCAAAAGTATTCTCCCTCAAATATAAGCTACAAAACCTTGGATTATCAAAGCAAAACAGGAACACTTGTATCATGGCTCAGATTACCCTTCTTCTCAGCATGCTCTGTGCCATCCTGACAGCAGGTAAGTTAATATAATTCCCATCACCTTTAATTTTTTTTAGGAGTTCTGCCCATTCCATTCTCTCTTTCAAAGCAAGGATAAACATTGGGTCCATGATAGACCTTTTCTGGACTTTGTGGTGGACAGTCCAGTGATGCTCTAGGGGACACAGTTCTTGCCACAGACACTGGAGTCCTTATATGGACACTTTGCCAGTCCCTGGATGGGCTAGAAAGGATTTCCTCACGCTACCATGAGTTATTCTTTCTCCTATTTAACATTAAAGCAGAATATCATTACTTGTCTATATTTTTAGAGCCATATACTGATCAGATGTCACAGCTGTAACTCTGTGCGTTGTGTTTTAATTTTGTTCTTATTACTAAATGTTATTCTTAGAAATTACGTGGCACTGTGGTAGGTGCAAGCAAACCTGTTGCATTATATAGTAAACACATAGTGGATAACATAGGGTTTGAGGGCACTGCTCTTGTGAGCTTACTATATAATTGTCAACTGAAAGGGATAGAGACACAAGGTTAAGGAAGAGAAAGAGTGAATTGCCTGGATTTGAGTCAATTAAAGAAGAATGGAACAGTCCTATCATTAGATGCAATGTGGACAGGCAAAACTGGGATAGCAGCTGTGTGCTGGGGTAAGTACTGGGTGTAATCTGGATGCTGGGGTAAGTCATAGGTGTAATGTGGTTACTGGGGTAAGTTCTGAGTACAATCTTAGTGCTAGAGCAAGTCCTGTGAGTGAATATGGATGCTAGGGGAAGACCTAGATGCAATATGGGTGCTGGGGCAAGTCCTGTGCCTGCAACATGGGTTCTGGTGCAAGTTATGTGAGTAGAATTAGGATAAAAATATTTCTCACGAGTTTGCCGGGCAGCTTCTCTCAATAGGTGGGTTTTCAAATGGGTCTCTTCACAAAAATTTGAGAATAGCTAAAGGAGGTCGACTTTCACCCTAGTTTGATTTAGAAAAAAACAAACAAAAAAAAACAAGTTTGAATCTTCCCCACTGAAGGTAATGGAAGCTATTTTTGGGACTAAGTCAAATGTGAGGGTCTCAAAATGAAAGTCAACCTTCTGGAGCTATTCTTGAATTTTAGTGAATAGACCGAAGAGAGGCTTTTTAAACTGTGGACAACAGGGTCGCATTTGATGGATGTTAGCATGGGAGAAATGTCTATCATAACTCTGATGAAAACAAGAGCAACATTTAATGGCATGGCTTTCATTCTGCAGAGATTGACAGCTGTTAATAAGTCAGAGACATGGACTTAGTTACTCATTGTATCAACAATGCTGCTAAGGGAAAGAGGCAATCGGTTAAGATGATCTTTGCACATGGAAAAAGATAAAGATAATGCAGGTCAAGATACAAATCAGAATTTCTCCAGTATAATTTAGTTGTTTCAAGATTTTATCAAACATAAAGGCTTAAATGTTATTTATCTTCATTAAGGGAATACCTTAGAATGCCAGGTCTGCGCTGTGGTGAATGGATCAAACTGCAAGGGGGTCACCCAAAAATGTGGCCCAGAAGCAACATCTTGCATCAATTCTTTGGAGATCACAAGGACGGGTGAGCTTAACCCCTTAGTGACATGAACTTTTGACCGTGTCTTTCCCTTGGTGGATTTGGGCTGTTCTGAAATTTCTGGGGTGTTTTTGTTTAGCTGTAATTTTCTTTTTTTACCATGTTCCGTACCCATACAAAAATAGTGTGTGCGTGTGTGTGTGGGGGGGGGGGGGGGGGGATGGGGTAGGTTAGCCATCCATAGCTCCTGATGACCTGTCATTCCTCTGAACAAAGAAAGGGAGAAAATGTAAAAATGTCTATGTTCAGCTGGGTAATAATTTGCCGGACATTTTGAAGACCAGCTGTCGGTACAAAAGAGGAGCAAAAACCAGTCTAGTGATTAGCAATAATTTGGGATCACGAAGGGGGATCGGCCGGTGGCATAGTTAGGGGAGACATTTGTAAAAAGACGTATTTTTTGGAGGTTCTGAAAAATCAGGAGGAATAAATGTAATTCTCACCTTTGAATGTTTCATTTTTGGTTTTTTTCCTAGGAAATTCAATATATAAAGCTTTCGAACGGTCTTGCAATTATGACCCAAATATCTGTGGCGTACGCTTCGTAATGAACAGCGGTATAAAAGAGGCACGGATTGCGACAGCATGCTGTGATGAGTGTAACTGCAACTTCGTCAAATCCAGCAGTGAGTAATCATTGCATACAGAGGCTTATTCACCGTGGCTTTTTAACATTTTTTATAAACCTCCTGTGCGAGAGTTTTTATACATAAACCCCAATGTTCAGGCCTGCCTGTAATACAGCAATTCTACACTTCTTCAACTTATATTTAAGTGCACAAAAACCCTTTAAGTGGGTCGTATGCTAATAACCCAGTATTTACTGGCTTTTCAGTTACACAGTAAACTGTGGAGAACTGACAAGGGAATTGCAAACATCTGGCCTTACTACCGTTCACCACAGTTCATTGTTTATTGAATAGATCCCAATAATATATAATCAGGGTCAGCGCCCCTTATAGGCAAGGTAGGCCCCTTGTGCAAGGTGAAGGTCCACCCCCACCTCCAGTAGCAGCGGGGCTTAGTGCGTCGCTCCTCGAGCTCACTGATCATTCAGAGCATCGTATTTTCCGATTGTGTATTTCGCACTGTGTGCGAGGTGTGCGAGCAGCACTGTCTGAGCTCTGTGCGTGTCTTTAACACACAGAGCTAATACTGCCCACTGTACCCAGCGACGCACAAAGCATCAAACAAAAATGGAAGGGGAAGAGGGGGTAGAGGAGAGAGACAAGGAGAGACATGGGAGGGGTGGATAATAGACATGGGGGAGAACAGACATGGGAGGGGGGAGAATACACATGGGGAGAACAGACATGGGAGAGGGGAGAATAGACATGGGAGAGGGGAGAATAGACATGGGAGGGGAAGAATAGACATGGTGAGAACAGACATGGGAGGGGGGAGAATAAACATGGGAGTTGGGGAGAACAGACATGGGGAGAGAACAGACATGGGATGGGGGGGAATAGACATGGGAGGGGGACAATAGACATGGGAGGGGGGAGAATACACATGGGGGAGAACAGACATGGGAGAGGGGAGAATAGACATGGGGAGAGAACAGACATGGTGGGGGGGGGAAATAGACATGGGAGGGGAAGAAAAGACATGGGGAGAACAGACATGGGAGGGGGAGAATAGACATGGGAGGGGGGAGAACAGACATGGGAGTGAGGGGGGACAGACATGGGATTGAGGGGGGTCAGACAACAGATATGGGGTGGAAATACATGGGAGGGAGGACAAGGAGTGTGTATGTGACTGTCTCTGTGTGTGTGTGGGACTGTCTCTGTGTGTGTTTAAATGTGTGCACAAATCTGAGTGTGTTTTTGCGTGACTGATGCGCTGTTGTAAGTAGGCGGGGTAATGGGAGGGTTAAGGGGCGGGGCCAGGGGGGCTGCAAAATTAGGGCAATCCTTGCACCAGCCCTGTATATAATGCATTCTTGCCCACTGATCACACTCCAGCCTTAACTGACCCTGCTGTGTTCTGCCTCGCAGTGCCAGAGTACAACACAACCAAGAATGGTCACCACTGCCCAGTGTGTTTTGCCTTAGACACCTATGATTGTGTGTCTTCTGGATACATTGAATGCCGAGGGGAAGAAACTGATTGTGTGGATATTGCCGCCACTTTCAAGTTAGCAGGTACAGTGACCCGTTACATGTGAACAGAGAAATAAACATTGCACTCTTGAGCTGTTTATTTTACTCAGTGTTACCATTCTGCTATATTTATACTTTTGTTGTTTGTTTGTTTTTTTTCTAGATTCAACTACTTTGAAATTTTCCTTTATGGGATGTGTAACATCTAATGGCTGTGTGATTGGACCAAAGATTATACCAGGGGCTACAATAACTGAGGCACAGCGCACCTCATGCAAAGCAGCAGATCCAATTATCCAGTGACCGCTCACTTCTAATCAATAAAGAGACAACTGCAGGGAATTTAGATGTGAATGTCAAACTTTACTGCTAAAATATTTTTGGTCATTTGTTTAATTTGTGTGAAGTTATTTTGACTATAAAACAATTTACTGTCCTTTTGTTCTTTTAAAAATAATTTCAGAAGTCACAGCCCCCGCTGCAATCCCTTACACAGCCCCCTGCAGCAATCCCTTACACAGCCTCCGCTGCAATCCCTTACACAGCCCCCTGCAGCAATCCCTTACACAGCCCCCGCTGCAATCCCATACACAGCCCCCGCTGCAATCCCTTACACAGCCCCCGCTGCAATCCCTTACACAGCCCCCGCTGCAATCCCTTACACAGTCCCCGCTGCAATCCCTTACACAGCCCCTGCAGCAATCCCTTACACAGCCCCCCCTGCAATCCCTTACACAGCCCCTGCAGCAATCCCTTACACAGCCCCCGCTGCAATCCCTTACACAGCACCCGCTGCAATCCCTTACACGGCCCCCGCAGCAATCCCCTACACGGCCCGTGCAGCAATCCCCTACACGGCCCGTGCAGCAATCCCCTACACGGCCCCTGCTGCAATCCCTTACACGGCCCCTGCTGCAATCCCTTACACAGCCCCTGCAGCAATCCCTTACCCAGCCCCCGCTGCAATCCCTTACACAGCCCCCGCTGCAATCCCTTACACAGCCCCTGCAGCAATCCCTTACACAGCCCCCGCTGCAATCCCTTACACAGCCCCTGCAGCAATCCCTTACACAGCCCCCGCTGCAATCCCTTACATAACTCCTGCAGCAATCCCTTACACAGCCCCCGCTGCAATCCCTTACACAGCCCCTGCTGCAATCGCTTACACAGTCCCCGCTGCAATCCCTTACACAGCCCCTGCAGCAATCCCTTACACAGCCCCTGCTGCAATCCCTTACACAGCACCCGCTGCAATCCCTTACACAGCCCCTGCTGCAATCCCTTACACAGCCCCTGCTGCAATCCCTTACACAGCCCCTGCTGCAATCCCTTACACAGCCCCTGCTGCAATCCCTTACATAGCCCCCGCTGCAATCCCTTACACAGCCCCTGCTGCAATCCCTTACACAGCACCTGCTGCAATCCCTTACACAGCCCCCCCAGCAATCCCTTACACAGCCCCCGCTGCAATCCCTTACACAGCCCCTGCAGCAATCCCTTACACAGCCCCTGCAGCAATCCCTTACATAACTCCTGCAGCAATCCCTTACACAGCCCCCGCTGCAATCCCTTACACAGTCCCCGCTGCAATCCCTTACACAGCCCCTGCAGCAATCCCTTACACAGCCCCTGCTGCAATCCCTTACACAGCCCCTGCTGCAATCCCTTACACAGCCCACGCTGCAATCCCTTACACAGCCCCTGCAGCAATCCCTTACACAGCCCCCGCTGCAATCCCTTACACAGCCCCTGCAGCAATCCCTTACATAACTCCTGCAGCAATCCCTTACATAACTCCTGCAGCAATCCCTTATACAGCCCCCGCTGCAATCCCTTACACAGCCCCCGCTGCAATCCCTTACACAGCCCCCGCTGCAATCCCTTACACAGCCCCTGCTGCAATCCCTTACATAACTCCTGCAGCAATCCCTTACACAGCCCCCGCTGCAATCCCTTACACAGCCCCCGCTGCAATCCCTTACACAGCCCCCGCTGCAATCCCTTACACAGCCCCCGCTGCAATCCCTTACACAGCCCCCCCTGCAATCCCTTACACAGCCCCTGCAGCAATCCCTTACACAGCCCCTGCAGCAATCCCTTACACAGCCCCTGCAGCAATCCCTTACACAGCCCCTGCTGCAATCCCTTACACAGCCCCCGCTGCAATCCCTTACACAGCCCCCGCTGCAATCCCTTACACAGCCCCCGCAGCAATCCCTGACACAGCCCCCGCAGCAATCCCTTACACAGCCCCCGCAGCAATCCCCTACACGGCCCCTGCTGCAATCCCTTACACGGCCCCTGCTGCAATCCCTTACACAGCCCCCGCTGCAATCCCTTACACAGCCCCCGCAGCAATCCCTGACACAGCCCCCGCAGCAATCCCTTACACAGCCCCTGCAGCAATCCCTTACACAGCCCCTGCAGCAATCCCTTACACAGCCCCCGCTGCAATCCCTTACACAGCCCCTGCAGCAATCCCTTACACAGCCCCTGCTGCAATCCCTTACACGGCACCTGCTGCAATCCCTTACACGGCCCCCGCTGCAATCCCTTACACGGCCCCTGCAGCAATCCCTTACACAGCCCCTGCTGCAATCCCTTACACGGCACCTGCTGCAATCCCTTACACGGCCCCCGCTGCAATCCCTTACACGGCCCCTGCAGCAATCCCCTACACGGCCCCTGCAGCAATCCCCTACACGGCCCCTGCTGCAATCTCTTACACAGCCCCTGCTGCAATCCCTTACACAGTCCCCGCTGCAATCCCTTACACAGCCCCTGCAGCAATCCCTTACACAGCCCCCGCTGCAATCCCTTACACAGCCCCTGCAGCAATCCCTTACACAGCACCCGCTGCAATCCCTTACACAGCCCACGCTGCAATCCCTTACACAGCCCACGCTGCAATCCCTTACACAGCCCCTGCTGCAATCCCTTACACAGCACCTGCTGCAATCCCTTACACAGCCCCCGCTGCAATCCCTTACACAGCCCCTGCAGCAATCCCTTACACAGCCCCTGCAGCAATCCCTTACATAACTCCTGCAGCAATCCCTTACACAGCCCCCGCTGCAATCCCTTACACAGCACCCGCTGCAATCCCTTACACAGTCCCCGCTGCAATCCCTTACACAGCCCCTGCTGCAATCCCTTACACAGCCCCTGCTGCAATCCCTTACACAGCCCCCGCTGCAATCCCTTACACAGCCCCCGCTGCAATCCCTTACACAGTCCCCGCTGCAATCCCTTACACAGCCCCTGCTGCAATCCCTTACACAGCCCCTGCTGCAATCCCTTACACAGCCCCTGCTGCAATCCCTTACACAGCCCCTGCTGCAATCCCTTACACAGCCCCTGCTGCAATCCCTTACACAGCCCCTGCTGCAATCCCTTACACAGCCCCTGCTGCAATCCCTTACACAGTCCCCGCTGCAATCCCTTACACAGCCCCTGCTGCAATTCCTTACACAGCCCCTGCTGCAATCCCTTACACAGCCCCCGCTGCAATCCCTTACACAGCCCCCACTGCAATCCCTTACACAGCCCCCGCAGCAATCCCTGACACAGCCCCTGCAGCAATCCCTTACACGGCCCCCGCTGCAATCCCTTACACGGCCCCTGCAGCAATCCCCTACACGGCCCCTGCTGCAATCCCTTACACAGCCCCTGCAGCAATCCCTTACACAGCCCCCGCTGCAATCCCTTACACAGCCCCTGCAGCAATCCCTTACACAGCCCCCGCTGCAATCCCTTACACAGCCCACGCTGCAATCCCTTACACAGCCCCTGCTGCAATCCCTTACACAGCACCTGCTGCAATCCCTTACACAGCCCCCGCTGCAATCCCTTACACAGCCCCTGCAGCAATCCCTTACACAGCCCCTGCAGCAATCCCTTACATAACTCCTGCAGCAATCCCTTACACAGCCCCCGCTGCAATCCCTTACACAGCCCCCGCTGCAATCCCTTACACAGTCCCCGCTGCAATCCCTTACACAGCCCCTGCTGCAATCCCTTACACAGCCCCGCTGCAATCCCTTACACAGCCCCCGCTGCAATCCCTTACACAGCCCCCGCTGCAATCCCTTACACAGTCCCCGCTGCAATCCCTTACACAGCCCCTGCTGCAATCCCTTACACAGCCCCTGCTGCAATCCCTTACACAGCCCCTGCTGCAATCCATTACACAGCCCCTGCAGCAATCCCTTACACAGCCCCTGCTGCAATCCCTTACACAGCCCCTGCTGCAATCCCTTACACAGCCCCTGCAGCAATCCCTTACATAACTCCCGCTGCAATCCCTTACACAGCCCCCGCAGCAATCCCTTACAAAACTCCTGCAGCAATCCCTTACACAGCCCCCGCTGCAATCCCTTACACAGCCCCTGCTGCAATCCCTTACATAGCCCCCGCTGCAATCCCTTACACAGCCCCTGCTGCAATCCCTTACACAGCCCCCGCTGCAATCCCTTACACAGCCCCCGCTGCAATCCCTTACACAGCCCCCCCTGCAATCCCTTACACAGCCCCTGCAGCAATCCCTTACACAGCCCCTGCAGCAATCCCTTACACAGCCCCTGCAGCAATCCCTTACACAGCCCCTGCTGCAATCCCTTACACAGCCCCCGCTGCAATCCCTTACACAGCCCCCGCAGCAATCCCTGACACAGCCCCCGCAGCAATCCCTTACACAGCCCCTGCAGCAATCCCTTACACAGCCCCTGCAGCAATCCCTTACACAGCCCCCGCTGCAATCCCTTACACAGCCCCTGCAGCAATCCCTTACACAGCCCCTGCTGCAATCCCTTACACGGCACCTGCTGCAATCCCTTACACGGCCCCCGCTGCAATCCCTTACACGGCCCCTGCAGCAATCCCTTACACAGCCCCTGCTGCAATCCCTTACACAGCACCTGCTGCAATCCCTTACACAGCCCCCGCTGCAATCGCTTACACAGCCCCTGCAGCAATCCCTTACACAGCCCCTGCAGCAATCCCTTACATAACTCCTGCAGCAATCCCTTACACAGCCCCCGCTGCAATCCCTTACACAGCCCCCGCTGCAATCCCTTACACAGTCCCCGCTGCAATCCCTTACACAGCCCCTGCTGCAATCCCTTACACAGCCCCTGCTGCAATCCCTTACACAGCCCCTGCTGCAATCCCTTACACAGCCCCTGCTGCAATCCCTTACACAGCACCTGCTGCAATCCCTTACATAACTCCTGCAGCAATCCCTTACACAGCCCCTGCAGAAATCCCTTACACAGCCCCCGCTACAATCCCTTACACAGCCCCTGCAGCAATCCCTTACACAGCCCCCGCTGCAATCCCTTACACAGCCCCTGCAGCAATCCCTTACATAACTCCTGCAGCAATCCCTTACATAACTCCTGCAGCAATCCCTTACACAGCCCCCGCAGCAATCCCTTACACAGCCCCCGCTGCAATCCCTTACACAGCCCAAGCTGCAATCCCTTACACAGCCCCTGCTGCAATCCCCTACACAGCCCCTGCTGCAATCCCTTACACAGCCCCTGCTGCAATCCCTTACACAGCCCCCGCTGCAATCCCTTACACAGTCCCTGCTGCAATCCCTTACACAGCCCCCGCTGCAATCCCTTACACAGCCCCCGCTGCAATCCCTTACACAGCCCACGCTGCAATCCCTTACACAGCCCCCGCTGCAATCCCTTACACAGCCCCCGCTGCAATCCCTTACACAGCCCCCGCTGCAATCCCTTACACAGCCCCCGCTGCAATCCCTTACACAGCCCCCGCTGCAATCCCTTACACAGCCCCCGCTGCAATCCCTTACACAGCCCCCGCTGCAATCCCTTACACAGCCCCCGCTGCAATCCCTTACACAGCCCCTGCAGCAATCCCTTACACAGCCCCTGCAGCAATCCCTTACACAGCCCCTGCAGCAATCCCTTACACAGCCCCTGCAGCAATCCCTTACACAGCCCCCCCTGCAATCCCTTACACAGCCCCCGCTGCAATCCCTTACACAGCCACCGCTGCAATCCCTTACACAGCCCCCGCTGCAATCCCTTACACAGCCCCTGCAGCAATCCCTTACACAGCCCCTGCAGCAATCCCTTACACAGCCCCCCCTGCAATCCCCTACACCGCCCCTGCAGCAATCCCTTACACAGCCCCTGCAGCAATCCCTTACACAGCCCCCGCTGCAATCCCTTACACAGCCCCTGCTGCAATCCCTTACACAGCCCCCGCTGCAATCCCTTACACAGCCCCTGCTGCAATCCCTTACACAGCACCTGCTGCAATCCCTTACATAACTCCTGCAGCAATCCCTTACACAGCCCCTGCAGAAATCCCTTACACAGCCCCCGCTACAATCCCTTACACAGCCCCTGCAGCAATCCCTTACACAGCCCCCGCTGCAATCCCTTACACAGCCCCTGCAGCAATCCCTTACATAACTCCTGCAGCAATCCCTTACATAACTCCTGCAGCAATCCCTTACACAGCCCCCGCAGCAATCCCTTACACAGCCCCCGCTGCAATCCCTTACACAGCCCAAGCTGCAATCCCTTACACAGCCCCTGCTGCAATCCCCTACACAGCCCCTGCTGCAATCCCTTACACAGCCCCTGCTGCAATCCCTTACACAGCCCCCGCTGCAATCCCTTACACAGTCCCTGCTGCAATCCCTTACACAGCCCCCGCTGCAATCCCTTACACAGCCCCCGCTGCAATCCCTTACACAGCCCACGCTGCAATCCCTTACACAGCCCCTGCAGCAATCCCTTACACAGCCCCTGCTGCAATCCCTTACATAACTCCTGCAGCAATCCCTTACACAGCCCCCGCTGCAATCCCTTACACAGCCCCCGCTGCAATCCCTTACACAGCCCCCGCTGCAATCCCTTACACAGCCCCTGCTGCAATCCCCTACACAGCCCCTGCTGCAATCCCTTACACAGCCCCTGCTGCAATCCCTTACACAGCCCCCGCTGCAATCCCTTACACAGTCCCTGCTGCAATCCCTTACACAGCCCCCGCTGCAATCCCTTACACAGCCCCTGCAGCAATCCCTTACACAGCCCCCGCTGCAATCCCTTACACAGCCCCCGCTGCAATCCCTTACACAGCCCCTGCTGCAATCCCTTACACAGCCCCTGCTGCAATCCCTTACACAGCCCCTGCTGCAATCCCTTACACAGCCCCTGCAGCAATCCCTTACACCGCCCCTGCAGCAATCCCTTACACAGCCCCTGCAGCAATCCCTTACACAGTCCCCGCTGCAATCCCTTACACAGCCGCTGCAGCAATCCCTTACACAGCCCCTGCTGCAATCCCTTACACAGCCCCTGCTGCAATCCCATACACAGTCCCCGCTGCAATCCCTTACACAGCCGCTGCAGCAATCCCTTACACAGCCCACGCTGCAATCCCTTACACAGCCGCTGCAGCAATCCCATACACAGTCCCCGCTGTAATCCCTTACACAGTCCCTGGTGAGTTTCTCCTGCTAGAAGAATAGAGCTGGCTCTGTATAATAGAATGTTACAAAAAATTTTTTTTAAAGATTTGACACTAGGAGTGAGTGAATAATACTCACCTGAGAAATACTACACACATATGGCTGGGCTAATAATACTCACCTGAGAAATAATACACACATATGGCTGGGCTAATAATACTCACCTGAGAAATAATACACACATATGGCTGGGCTAATAATACTCACCTGAGAAATAATACACACATATGGCTGGGCTAATAATACTCACCTGAGAAATACTACACACATATGGCTGGGCTAATAATACTCACCTGAGAAATAATACACACATATGGCTGGGCTAATAATACTCACCTGAGAAATAATACACACATATGGCTGGGCTAATAATACTCACCTGAGAAATAATACACACATATGGCTGGGCTAATAATACTCACCTGAGAAATACTACACACATATGGCTGGGCTAATAATACTCACCTGAGAAATAATACACACATATGGCTGGGCTAATAATACTCACCTGAGAAATACTACACACATATGGCTGGGCTAATAATACTCACCTGAGAAATACTACACACATATGGCTGGGCTAATAATACTCACCTGAGAAATACTACACACATATGGCTGGGCTAATAATACTCACCTGAGAAATACTACACACATATGGCTGGGCTAATATTACTCACCTGAGAAATACTACACACATATGGCTGGGCTAATAATACTCACCTGAGAAATACTACACACATATGGCTGGGCTAATAATACTCACCTGAGAAATACTACACACATATGGCTGGGCTAATAATACTCACCTGAGAAATACTACACACATATGGCTGGGCTAATAATACTCACCTGAGAAATACTACACACATATGGCTGGGCTAATAATACTCACCTGAGAAATAATACACACATATGGCTGGGCTAATAATACTCACCTGAGAAATAATACACACATATGGCTGGGCTAATAATACTCACCTGAGAAATAATACACACATATGGCTGGGCTAATAATACTCACCTGAGAAATACTACACACATATGGCTGGGCTAATAATACTCACCTGAGAAATACTACACACATATGGCTGGGCTAATAATACTCACCTGAGAAATACTACACACATATGGCTGGGCTAATAATACTCACCTGAGAAATAATACACACATATGGCTGGGCTAATAATACTCACCTGAGAAATACTACACACATATGGCTGGGCTAATAATACTCACCTGAGAAATACTACACACATATGGCTGGGCTAATAATACTCACCTGAGAAATACTACACACATATGGCTGGGCTAATAATACTCACCTGAGAAATACTACACACATATGGCTGGGCTAATAATACTCACCTGAGAAATACTACATGTTTTCTCTAAAAGACTGGCAAGTCTGGGGGCAGATTGGAAAGTCTGTGGGGCAAAATGACAAGTTTTCGGATGTATTGCAAAGTCTAAGGGCAGACTGGGAAGTCTGAGGGGCATATTGGTGAGTTTTGGTGCAGGTTGGCAAGACAGGGGATGCATTGGCAAGACTGGGGATGCATTGGCAAGACAGGGGATGCATTGGCAAGACTGGGGATGCATTGGCAAGACTCTGGGCAGAATGGCAAGTTTTTGGGATGCTTTGGCATGGGAAGATTTATATGTCTGAGGGGAAGATTTATATGTCTGAGGGGAAGATTCGTAAGCCTGGAGGGCAGGTTTGTAATTCTTGTAAAAGATTGGCAAGTGTGGCGATGCCTTGACAGGTCAGAGGGAAGAGTGGCAAGTCTAGGGGTCAATTTGATAGTTTTCGGGACAAACTGGCAAATAAAATGAACAAAAAGAAGAAATACATTTTTTCAATCATATTTTTTATTAAATAGCACAAAATGTTTACACATTTATTCTATCAGAAACATTTTCCTTATGAAGTTTACATTTATAAAAGAGAAAGAAAGATACTAAAATATAATTTATATGGAGGGGTTCAAAAAGAAACACATGTTATTTCAAAGATTCCTCAAAGGTATAAAGGTTGAGAAGCACCAACTTAGAGGGTAGAACATCAGTGAACACACATTATGACTGCCCTCTAGGGTCAAAACAAAGTGTATGCAGGTATTAAAGCTGACAAAAGCACACAGGCAGCTGTAGTTCAGGATTACCCACATATTTTTAATGTAGAGTGCTTTGCGATCATTGGCAACGTTAGGCCCATGGTGCAAAATCAGTTTAATGGCCCATGGTGCAACTACATCAGAAATAGACACAACTAGTCAAGACAGATATATTGACAAAAATAAGGTATATAGATTTATGGACGAAACAATTGGATACACAGATCCAAAAGGAAATTGCTTCACACTGGGGTATTTAGAAGGCAAAAATGGCTCAGTCCCAGGCTATTGAGTAAGTTTAGACAGCAGTTGGGGGAACATTTGCACCCATGCCCCCTTTGCCAACCCATCCTTGTAGGCCATTCAAAATACAAGTTCCTTGTTTATCCATAACATACTAGCATTTATTATTAAGCAAAATATATGATTAGTAAATAGGAGGCTTCTCACTGATTTCAGAACATGAACTAGTTGGGTCAATGTGCCATATGTATGTAATTAAGTCCTTTCACCTAGTTATACAGGTGGCTGCGCTTGCTGGATCGGTATGAAGCATTTGCAAATGTTATCCTCCACTAGTTTTTCTGCAAGAAATCCCTCTTCACATGTCCAAATGGAAGCACAGCCTTTTGAAGAATATGTGACTTCTTTCCCATCTGGCACACAAAGAAAATATATAATTACAATTTTTTATATACATTAGAGCTGCACTGAAAGGCAGGATAAGGGTTATGAGGAGCAGCAGGTAGAGGTCTTTATGGAAAGAGCAGTGATGATGGAATTTAGAGCAGTAATCAGTAGGGTTCATGAATAGAGCTACAGTGATAAGACAGAGGGGTCAGTTCCAGTGTGAGGCACCAACATTGTTCATTGTGGACATTTACTGGACTTCGTGATGGACAATTTAATGATGTTCTATGGACCTTCACAGACCTTGCCATGGACACTAGTGTTCTTGTATGTTCTTGCTTTACCTGCCCCTGGTCAGTTCATAAAGTTCTATGTTTTAGCTCAGCTTGGACTCGAGTCAATTCGATTTTTAACTTTTTGTGAGTTATCAGTTTATCAGCTCAACATTGCAAAGCACCTCGGGATACATCAAATATTTGGACCATGGTCTCTCAGCTGGCTATTCTCCCACATAAGTGAGTATTCACACTTTGTAAATTCTTCATTCTTCATTTAGGGGTACATCTTAGACTAACTACTGAATATTGACCTACCGTACATGAATATATCATTCCCATCTTTTATTTTATTTTGTTGAAAACAGACACAAATAAGGGTGCATTAGTGTCCCTGGTGGAATTTGCCGTACATCAATAATGTCACAGATCCCGGATAGACGAGACTCCAATTCACCAGCACCTTACATGTTTTGTTAGTCAAAGCTAACTCTTAAATATTTACCTGCAAGGATATTGGGTCGCAAAATGCGTAGGGAACTACACAATAAATGACATTGTTAAGAATGCAGGTCAATGTATCTAGCATTGAGAAGTGCGTGGTAAAAAATCCTATTATATGGGGTCTGTCCTAAACATGGGCAGTGGGGAAAAAAAAAGTCTGTAAAACAAGTATTTGCGTCTCCTCCCTTTATTTTTATATACTGTGCATTTTGCAAATTTTAAGGACTTTTGCGAATATTTTGTGAAAAATAATTCTTCTTTTTCGTGTGATATGACACCAGCTTTTAACTAGTGCTAATAAAAAGAGTAGAAAAAAATATTCGCAAACTTGACTGTTTTTATTCGCAAGTCGCTCGCTATTTACTATTTGATTGTTAAATGTTTAGTGCGTTGCCAAAGGAGCAAAGCGCAAAAATAGTTTTGCACATGACATATTTTTGAGTGTTTTTTAGTACATGCCCCTTACACAGTTTTAGTTGATTGATAGCTACCTGGTTTTATAATTGTCCCAGCAAAGTTGTAACATAAGTCCTTCTCATCTTTGCATCTAATTTGATTGATATTTACACATTCTTCCTCAGTGTTTAGACCAAAACAGCTGTCACATAGAATACCACTGTGTGTTCCAGAGTCTTCTGGCACTGAAATAATAATAGATTGGAATATACAATATTCAATGTCAAAGGCTGTATATATAACACGTCATTGTAGGCATATAGATAAATATAACAGTTATGTTATCGGAACTGGACAGTTATCAATGACTGAAGTGTTTTGTGAATTAATAATTATAATCTCCGATATTGGAGTTACTGGCCATAATGGCAATAAGTCAATAGTGAAGAAGTCCTCTTGCTCAATCTCTAGCACAAACATGTGCCAGACATACTCACCATCACCTCTAAACATGCAACTAGCAGAGCCAGCCTAATAAACTATTTACTACTACTTAGATAAAAGAAATAGATATAAAAAGATAGAAATCATAATAAGTTTATGCTTATTATGGGAAAACGAATGGATACGTTGTAACATTGTCATCGTATTTGTGCTTTTGGGGATGCCATCTTATTTTTACTTGAAAAGAAACCACAGTTCTTCTGTAGGGCTGGGGGCCAAACTACGTAATTTCTAAATTCCAAAATGCACAGTCCTCCAAGATAAGACTCTAGCTAGGATCCATAGGTTAGGATAGAAAGCCCCGAGGTTAGGTATGCTCCATTTGCTGGTAGATCCACGCAGGTCCCATAGATATGGTCTTGTTTGAGAGGAGAGTCCTACACTATATCTGCCTTTACATTTTTTGCCTCTCCACTGTATTTATGGATCTGTGGTAGAGAAGGCAATAAAAGGCTAGTGGAAAATAGGTTGACCTGCACTCAGGCCGGCCCAACCACTGCTAAGCTCTTAATTGACAATACACTCACCAAAACAAAACTTCAGCCGCTGCCTTCTAAAACACAAGTATCCATCGTTGGCTTTTTGAAATGTTTGGATGCACTTTATTTTCAGAGACATTACTTAACATGCTGTAGCTTCCTTTAACAGATTGTTTATTTTGCTATATTTTGCTTTCTTGGTTTATTTTGTAAATAATTCCCTTGCCCATTCCCTTTCATATAAGCAATATTTACTTTCATAGTTGTCTGTGTTACAGTTGTCACCAGTGCAGCACTTGTGGTACACGCTTATGCTAGCCCCAATATCATCCGAGCCATAGGTAGACATGTTGCATTGTTTCTGTCTGGCACAACCTTTAGATACAGAATGATATGTACCATCTGCGGAATGAAAATCGATACAGATAATACAATAGTATGAACATATTCCATACGATCTGTATCCGGTAGTGTGACTTCATTGCTTTTATATTAAGGAACACTTATGAAATATGCATATTTCAGGGCTGCACTGGCCATTATCAAGACTGTGGACTAACCCTGGAGTATACATTTGCAATGCTGTGTTTAGATTTTGTGCTGCGCTAATCCTGGCCTCCATCCCCCCACCATCATTTGTCTCACCTCTTACTCTCCCCCATTCTTCTCTTTCCTCAGATATCCTTTCAATTGCACCAGTTTTCCCCCACATCCCTCTGCACAAAAACCAGATTGCTCCTTGCTTATCTAGTGGGCAGCACAAGGCAGTGAGGAAGGTGGTACAAGGCAGTGAGGCTGGATGTGACATCAACAATGATAAGTGTATCACAGACTCCAGAGCAAAAACATCTACAACAAAGTGTGTTTAAACGGCAGTAAAAGTGCATGAGGTATGCATACAGCGTGTTATAGGCTTTGTGCTAATGTTGTGTAGTGATTTAATTTGTAAGTGCTCTTTGATTGCATGCATGATAGTTGCAATGTACTCATCTAGATATTTTTAAGGAATCTGTCTAATTTGGGGTCAGACCCCTCTTTTCTCAGATATCAGAATGTTTGGTTTGTATCACAGAACAAAACCCATAGAATTAGCTTATTTTGCAAGACTGTGTTACTTTACATTCCTTGGCAAATTTGAGCTACAATAATATGTTTTTCTCCCATGTCACATCCCTTTTCTTTTTTTAGTTGTAAAGAAAAAGCTAGAGATTTTTTTTTTTTGAGAAATAACAATTATAACTTGAATAGCAAATAGCGTTGTTGACTAATACTTACCGATTTGGAAATATTCTGAGGTGACCAGACACTGTTCGCCCTCTTCACATTCAATGGAATCCCCCTCACAAGAATCAGTATTGTTCCCACGGCAGTGATTGCACTTCACACCATCGACTAGAAGGAGGATATATTGATGACATTCAGCATGCACAAACATTTAATAGAGCATTGAGGATGAATAATAACAAAACAATTACAAAGAAAACAAAACAAAAAGCTCTTGTTCTTAAGGTTGAATTGTGTTCCATTTGATTTGTTACATGTAAATTAAAGTATTTTCTATGAATGGAAAAAAATCTCTAAATGCTGAAATCTCTCAGCTTTTGTCTAAAAGTCGCAGGTCAGTTGAGGTGAGAGGAACATTTCATCTCACTGACTCAACTGTACAGTGAGCAGGGACAAACCTGGTGAGTTCCTACAGCTAGAAGAACAGAGTTGGCCCTGTATAATGCATTGTTACAAAAGTAAGAGTTTCTAAAAATTCAGCTCTGTATTATCCATCTGTGCGCTTCAAGCAGGACAAACTCCAGGTTTGTCCCTTTGCATTGTATAGTTAAGTCAGTGAAATGAAATAATAATTGTAATAATAATATATTATGATAATGTCCTCACCTTTGGTAGTAAAGAAGAAGACCAGGCAGATTGTGAGTAGGAAAGATTTCATGATCATCATGATAGGGGAATTCTTTGGATACTTCATTTTTTGTCTTTCTTGCTGTTGTATCCCTAGCTAATTTGCTAATATTTATAGGGTGGAATATTTATAGAGCTTCTATGTGACGTTTACTGATTCGAATGCCAGTATTGTTTGTAGAATCCCATAGAAAGTTGGAAAGGCTTCATTGGTAAACATGATGTCCCCTAGCTATGTGTTTGTTCAGGCCTAGAGGTAAAACAATTAAATATCTAACACCTGGCTGGATTTATTTTCAGTTCTGTATTTCCTTATATATTTTTTTTACTTGGCCATTAAATAACCAGCTACAACTCGAAAATTATCTACCTTTTCTTCTATGCAGATTAAAGTTAAACAATTATAAAAAAAAAAATGAAATGCATATAAGTAAAATAGGAGTGATCCTTATCAACAGTCCTTTCTCTAACTCGTATTTGGGAAAGAGTTGGAAGGACAATGGAAGATCCAGGTGGGCAATATGGATTGAGTATAGTCGGTTTATTATGTAACACAAATATAAACCAAAATCCATACTGATTAAGCTCTCCCTGAGAAGAGTAAAAGCCAATTTAACATTAAGAGCACATTACTTTAAGTTCAATAGTATTAAATGATTCTACATCTTATATGATACGTTGAATTACTATATTGGCTTTGTAATGTTTCACTATATCTTGGTTTTAAACGGCAGCCTAGAAATTAAGCTATAACTATTTAGATGAGAAATAAAATTATTTGCTCTATTGTCGAATATCCGATTGACCATATATTATCCTACGCATTGTATGCAGAGATACTGGGCAGATATTAAGAAATAACCATGGAAGTAATATTCAAATCAGATAATTGTAGACCTTAGTAAAGGTTAGATATCTATTCTAACATCTGGCTTTAAGGTAGATTTCTAGTGTTGCAGTAGATATGGTTACTCTGATTCATTGAATTGTGTGTTTTGATGGCTCTGTCTCTTTGATTGTGTGTGTATTGTGGTATCTATTGATTCAGGCAGGGTATTGTTCTTATTACCACCCCTGCAGATCTCTCTCAGGTCTGTAACTGTATTTATGGTGCTATTTCTATAATAAGTGTTTGTTAACCAAGTGCTTTTGTTACTGATATAGTTCATTTATATCTTATATTATCGCCTTGTACAACAAACATAGGAGCAACTGATTTTATGGATGCTTCTTGGACATCTGTAGTGTCATCTAGTCTTTCATAATTCATAAATCCTGGCAACATGTTTAATTTGCTCACAAATATTAGGTTAGCAGATCTTCCCACTCTGCTCTCAGTATTTGGCTGAGCCCTGGGAGGGGAAAAATGTAACTTTTACAGTGTTTCCAAAATTCAACAATCTAACTATCAAAAACGATAACCACACTTGCAATGTGTGTATACATTTATTGAACAGGAGCCTGTACGGTGCACACATCTGCAGTTTCGTCCCCGTCCCCCCCACCGGTTGTACAGCTAGGATTTCCAGGTTGGCCATTGTTTTGCTGGACACATTTAACCTTCAACTGCTCCCTGTAGAAAGTAGAGTGTTTGTGTGTATAGACAGCCAGTTAATTAATTAGGTAGTGGGCCTCTTTATTTTGACATGGAAGGTACTCTTTAACCAGTGCACTTTTGAGGATCAACAGTGAGACGTTCTTATCCATACTTCCAGACATGGCTAGTCAAGCCAAGTGATGATGTGCTGGCTGTACGTCTTTGCTCTCCAGGGAGATTTCTTGTTATTAGCTATATCTCAATGCTCTTGCATTGCAAATATTAGCTTCATTACCTCAATTACTTCTCCCACGCCCGGAGCAATTCCATCCCCAACTCTGTTAACTGTTTTCTTCTATGCAAATTTCTATAAAAGGAAGATTGAAATATTTGCTATACCTGTAGTATCCTATTTTTGCCTAGGCCAACAGAGCAAACTAGACTGGGGCAGCAGTGTTACATTGTCCCGCAGCAATCCCTTACACAGCCCCCGCTGCAATCCCTTACACAGCCCAAGCTGCAATCCCTTACACAGCCCCTGCTGCAATCCCCTACACAGCCCCTGCTGCAATCCCTTACACAGCCCCTGCTGCAATCCCTTACACAGCCCCCGCTGCAATCCCTTACACAGTCCCTGCTGCAATCCCTTACACAGCCCCCGCTGCAATCCCTTACACAGCCCCCGCTGCAATCCCTTACACAGCCCACGCTGCAATCCCTTACACAGCCCCTGCAGCAATCCCTTACACAGCCCCTGCTGCAATCCCTTACATAACTCCTGCAGCAATCCCTTACACAGCCCCCGCTGCAATCCCTTACACAGCCCCCGCTGCAATCCCTTACACAGCCCCCGCTGCAATCCCTTACACAGCCCCTGCTGCAATCCCCTACACAGCCCCTGCTGCAATCCCTTACACAGCCCCTGCTGCAATCCCTTACACAGCCCCCGCTGCAATCCCTTACACAGTCCCTGCTGCAATCCCTTACACAGCCCCCGCTGCAATCCCTTACACAGCCCCTGCAGCAATCCCTTACACAGCCCCCGCTGCAATCCCTTACACAGCCCCCGCTGCAATCCCTTACACAGCCCCTGCTGCAATCCCTTACACAGCCCCTGCTGCAATCCCTTACACAGCCCCTGCTGCAATCCCTTACACAGCCCCTGCAGCAATCCCTTACACCGCCCCTGCAGCAATCCCTTACACAGCCCCTGCAGCAATCCCTTACACAGTCCCCGCTGCAATCCCTTACACAGCCGCTGCAGCAATCCCTTACACAGCCCCTGCTGCAATCCCTTACACAGCCCCTGCTGCAATCCCATACACAGTCCCCGCTGCAATCCCTTACACAGCCGCTGCAGCAATCCCTTACACAGCCCACGCTGCAATCCCTTACACAGCCGCTGCAGCAATCCCATACACAGTCCCCGCTGTAATCCCTTACACAGTCCCTGGTGAGTTTCTCCTGCTAGAAGAATAGAGCTGGCTCTGTATAATAGAATGTTACAAAAAATTTTTTTTAAAGATTTGACACTAGGAGTGAGTGAATAATACTCACCTGAGAAATACTACACACATATGGCTGGGCTAATAATACTCACCTGAGAAATAATACACACATATGGCTGGGCTAATAATACTCACCTGAGAAATAATACACACATATGGCTGGGCTAATAATACTCACCTGAGAAATAATACACACATATGGCTGGGCTAATAATACTCACCTGAGAAATACTACACACATATGGCTGGGCTAATAATACTCACCTGAGAAATAATACACACATATGGCTGGGCTAATAATACTCACCTGAGAAATAATACACACATATGGCTGGGCTAATAATACTCACCTGAGAAATAATACACACATATGGCTGGGCTAATAATACTCACCTGAGAAATACTACACACATATGGCTGGGCTAATAATACTCACCTGAGAAATAATACACACATATGGCTGGGCTAATAATACTCACCTGAGAAATACTACACACATATGGCTGGGCTAATAATACTCACCTGAGAAATACTACACACATATGGCTGGGCTAATAATACTCACCTGAGAAATACTACACACATATGGCTGGGCTAATAATACTCACCTGAGAAATACTACACACATATGGCTGGGCTAATATTACTCACCTGAGAAATACTACACACATATGGCTGGGCTAATAATACTCACCTGAGAAATACTACACACATATGGCTGGGCTAATAATACTCACCTGAGAAATACTACACACATATGGCTGGGCTAATAATACTCACCTGAGAAATACTACACACATATGGCTGGGCTAATAATACTCACCTGAGAAATACTACACACATATGGCTGGGCTAATAATACTCACCTGAGAAATAATACACACATATGGCTGGGCTAATAATACTCACCTGAGAAATAATACACACATATGGCTGGGCTAATAATACTCACCTGAGAAATAATACACACATATGGCTGGGCTAATAATACTCACCTGAGAAATACTACACACATATGGCTGGGCTAATAATACTCACCTGAGAAATACTACACACATATGGCTGGGCTAATAATACTCACCTGAGAAATACTACACACATATGGCTGGGCTAATAATACTCACCTGAGAAATAATACACACATATGGCTGGGCTAATAATACTCACCTGAGAAATACTACACACATATGGCTGGGCTAATAATACTCACCTGAGAAATACTACACACATATGGCTGGGCTAATAATACTCACCTGAGAAATACTACACACATATGGCTGGGCTAATAATACTCACCTGAGAAATACTACACACATATGGCTGGGCTAATAATACTCACCTGAGAAATACTACATGTTTTCTCTAAAAGACTGGCAAGTCTGGGGGCAGATTGGAAAGTCTGTGGGGCAAAATGACAAGTTTTCGGATGTATTGCAAAGTCTAAGGGCAGACTGGGAAGTCTGAGGGGCATATTGGTGAGTTTTGGTGCAGGTTGGCAAGACAGGGGATGCATTGGCAAGACTGGGGATGCATTGGCAAGACAGGGGATGCATTGGCAAGACTGGGGATGCATTGGCAAGACTCTGGGCAGAATGGCAAGTTTTTGGGATGCTTTGGCATGGGAAGATTTATATGTCTGAGGGGAAGATTTATATGTCTGAGGGGAAGATTCGTAAGCCTGGAGGGCAGGTTTGTAATTCTTGTAAAAGATTGGCAAGTGTGGCGATGCCTTGACAGGTCAGAGGGAAGAGTGGCAAGTCTAGGGGTCAATTTGATAGTTTTCGGGACAAACTGGCAAATAAAATGAACAAAAAGAAGAAATACATTTTTTCAATCATATTTTTTATTAAATAGCACAAAATGTTTACACATTTATTCTATCAGAAACATTTTCCTTATGAAGTTTACATTTATAAAAGAGAAAGAAAGATACTAAAATATAATTTATATGGAGGGGTTCAAAAAGAAACACATGTTATTTCAAAGATTCCTCAAAGGTATAAAGGTTGAGAAGCACCAACTTAGAGGGTAGAACATCAGTGAACACACATTATGACTGCCCTCTAGGGTCAAAACAAAGTGTATGCAGGTATTAAAGCTGACAAAAGCACACAGGCAGCTGTAGTTCAGGATTACCCACATATTTTTAATGTAGAGTGCTTTGCGATCATTGGCAACGTTAGGCCCATGGGGCAAAATCAGTTTAATGGCCCATGAAATAGACACAACTAGTCAAGACAGATATATTGACAAAAATAAGGTATATAGATTTATGGACAAAACAATTGGATACACAGATCCAAAAGGAAATTGCTTCACACTGGGGTATTTAGAAGGCAAAAATGGCTCAGTCCCAGGCTATTGAGTAAGTTTAGACAGCAGTTGGGGGAACATTTGCACCCATGCCCCCTTTGCCAACCCATCCTTGTAGGGCATTAAAAATACAGGTTCCTTGTTTATCCATAACATACTAGCATTTATTATTAAGCAAAATATATGATTAGTAAATAGGAGGCTTCTCACTGATTTCAGAACATGAACTAGTTGGGTCAATGTGCCATATGTACGTAATTAAGTCCTTTCACCTAGTTATACAGGTGGCTGCGCTTGCTGGATCGGTATGAAGCATTTGCAAATGTTATCCTCCACTAGTTTTTCTGCAAGAAATCCCTCTTCACATGTCCAAATGGAAGCACAGCCTTTTGAAGAATATGTGACTTCTTTCCCATCTGGCACAAAAATATATAATTACAATTTTTTATATACATTAGAGCTGCACTGAAAGGCAGGATAAGGGTTATGAGGAGCAGCAGGTAGAGGTCTTTATGGAAAGAGCAGTGATGATGGAATTTAGAGCAGTAATCAGTAGGGTTCATGAATAGAGCTACAGTGATAAGACAGAGGGGTCAGTTCCAGTGTGAGGCGCCAACATTGTTCATTGTGGACATTTACTGGACTTCGTGATGGACAATTTAATGATGTTCTATGGACCTTCACAGACCTTGCCATGGACACTAGTGTTCTTGTATGTTCTTGCTTTACCTGCCCCTGGTCAGTTCATAAAGTTCTATGTTTTAGCTCAGCTTGGACTCGAGTCAATTCGATTTTTAACTTTTTGTGAGTTATCAGTTTATCAGCTCAACATTGCAAAGCACCTCGGGATACATCAAATATTTGGACCATGGTCTCTCAGCTGGCTATTCTCCCACATAAGTGAGTATTCACACTTTGTAAATTCTTCATTCTTCATTTAGGGGTACATCTTAGACTAACTACTGAATATTGACCTACCGTACATGAATATATCATTCCCATCTATTATTTTATTTTGTTGAAAACAGACACAAATAAGGGTGCATTAGTGTCCCTGGTGGAATTTGCCGTACATCAATAATGTCACAGATCCCGGATAGACGAGACTCCAATTCACCAACACCTTACATGTTTTGTTAGTCAAAGCTAACTCTTAAATATTTACCTGCAAGGATATTGGGTCTCAAAATGCGTAGGGAGCTACACAATAAATGACATTGTTAGGAATGCAGGTCAATGTATCTAGCATTGAGAAGTACGTGGTCAAAAATCCTATTCTATGGGGTCTGTACTAAACATGGGCAGTGGGGAAAAAAAAGTCTGTAAAACAAGTATTTGCGTCTCCTCCCTTTATTTTTATATACTGTGCATTTTGCGAATTTTAAAGACTTTTGTGAATATTTTGTGAAAAATAATTCTTCTTTTTCGTGTGATATGACACCAGCTTTTAACGAGTGCTAATAAAAAGAGTCAAAAAAAAGTATTCGCAAACTTGCCTGTTTTTATTCGCAAATGTGTCCGTTTTTATTCGCAACTCGCTCGCTATTTACTAATTGAGTGTTAAATGTTTAGTGCGTTGCCAAAGGAGCAAAGCGCAAAAATAGTTTTGCACATTACATTTTTGAGTGTTTTTTAGTACATGCCCCTCACAGAGTTTTAGTTGATTTGATAGCTACCTGGTTTTATAATTGTCCCAGCAAAGTTGTAACATAGGTCCTTCTCATCTTTGCATCTAATTTGATTGATATTTACACATTCTTCCTCAGTGTTTAGACCAAAACAGCTGTCACATAGAATACCACTGCGTGTTCCAGAGTCTTCTGGCACTGAAATAATAATAGATTGGAATATACAATATTCAATGTCAAAGGCTGTATATATAACACGTCATTGTAGGCATATAGATAAATATAACAGTTATGTTATCGGAACTGGACAGTTATCAATGACTGAAGTGTTTTGTGAATTAATAATTATAATCTCCGATATTGGAGTTACTGGCCATAATGGCAATAAGTCAGTAGTGAAGAAGTCCTCTTGCTCAATCTCTAGCACAAACATGTGCCAGACATACTCACCATTACCTCTAAACATGCAACTAGCAGAGCCAGCCTAATAAACTATTTACTACTACTTAGATAAAAGAAATAGATATAAAAAGATAGAAATCATAATAAGTTTATGCTTATTATGGGAAAACGAATGGATACGTTGTAACATTGTCATCGTATTTGTGCTTTTGGGGATGCCATCTTATTTTTACTTGAAAAGAAACCACAGTTCTTCTGTAGGGCTGGGGGCCAAACTACGTCATTTCTAAATTCCAAAATGCACAGTCCTCCAAGATAAGACTCTAGCTAGGATCCATAGGTTAGGATAGAAAGCCCCGAGGTTAGGTATGCTCCATTTGCTGGTAGATCCACGCAGGTACCATAGATATGGTCTTGTTTGAGAGGAGAGTCCTACACTATATCTGCCTTTACATTTTTTGCCTCTCCACTGTATTTATGGATCTGTGGTAGAGAAGGCAATAAAAGGCTAGTGGAAAATAGGTTGACCTGCACTCAGGCCGGCCCAACCACTGCTAAGCTCTTAATTGACAATACACTCACCAAAACAAAACTTCAGCCGCTGCCTTCTAAAACACAAGTATCCATCGTTGGCTTTTTGAAATGTTTGGATGCACTTTATTTTCAGAGACATTACTTAACATGCTGTAGCTTCCTTTAACAGATTGTTTTTTTTGCTATATTTTGCTTTCTTGGTTTATTTTGTAAATAATTCCCTTGCCCATTCCCTTTCATATAAGCAATACTTACTTTCATAGTTGTCTGTGTTACAGTTGTCACCAGTGCAGCACTTGTGGTACACGCTTATGCTAGCCCCAATATCATCCGAGCCATAGGTAGACATGTTGCATTGTTTCTGTCTGGCACAACCCTTAGATACAGAATGATATGTACCATCTGCGGAATGAAAATCGATACAGATAATACAATAGTATGAACATATTCCATACAATCTGTATCCGGTAGTGTGACTTCATTGCTTTTATATTAAGGAACACTTATGAAATATGCATATTTCAGGGCTGCACTGGCCATTATCAAGACTGTGGACTAACCCTGGAGTATACATTTGCAATGCTGTGTTTAGATTTTGTGCTGTGCTAATCCTGGCCTCCATCCCCCCACCATCATTTGACGCACCTCTTACTCTCCCCCATTCTTCTCTTTCCTCAGATATCCTTTCAATTGCACCAGTTTTCCCCCACATCCCTCTGCACAAAAACCAGATTGCTCCTTGCTTATCTAGTGGGCAGCACAAGGCAGTGAGGAAGGTGGTACAAGGCAGTGAGGATGGATGTGACATCAACAATGATAAGTGTATCACAGACTCCAGAGCAAAAACATCTACAACAAAGTGTGTTTAAACGGCAGTAAAAGTGCATGAGGTATGCATACAGCGTGTTATAGGCTTTGTGCTAATGTTGTGTAGTGATTTAATTTGTAAGTGCTCTTTGATTGCATGCATGATAGTTGCAATGTACTCATCTAGATATTTTTAAGGAATCTGTCTAATTTGGGGTCAGACCCCTCTTTTCTCAGATATCAGAATGTTTGGTTTGTATCACAGAACAAAACCCATAGAATTAGCTTATTTTGCAAGACTGTGTTACTTTACATTCCTTGTCAAATTTAAGCTACAATAATATGTTTTTCTCCCATGTCACATCCCTTTTCTTTTTTTAGTTGTAAAGAAAGAGATTTTTTTTTTTGAGAAATAAAAATGATAACTTGAATAGCAAATAGCGTTGTTGACTAATAATTACCGATTTGGAAATATTCTGAGGTGACCAGACACTGTTCGCCCTCTTCACATTCAATGGAATCCCCCTCACAAGAATCAGTATTGTTCCCACGGCAGTGAATGCACTTCACACCATCGACTAGAAGGAGGATATATTGATGACATTCAGCATGCACAAACATTTAATAGAGCATTGAGGATGAATAATAACAAAACAATTACAAAGAAAACAAAACAAAAAGCTCTTGTTCTTAAGGTTGAATTGTGTTCCATTTGATTTGTTACATGTAAATTAAAGTATTTTCTATGAATGGAAAAAAATCTCTAAATGCTGAAATCTCTCAGCTTTTGTCTAAAAGTCGCAGGTCAGTTGAGGTGAGAGGAACATTTCATCTCACTGACTCAACTGTACAGTGAGCAGGGACAAACCTGGTGAGTTCCTACAGCTAGAAGAACAGAGTTGGCCCTGCATAATGCATTGTTACAAAAGTAAGAGTTTCTAAAAATTCAGCTCTGTATTATCCATCTGTGCGCTTCAAGCAGGACAAACTCCAGGTTTGTCCCTTTGCATTGTATAGTTAAGTCAGTGAAATGAAATAATAATTGTAATAATAATATATTATGATAATGTCCTCACCTTTGGTAGTAAAGAAGAAGACCAGACAGATTGTGAGTAGGAAAGATTTCATGATCATCATGATAGGGGAATTCTTTGGATACTTCATTTTTTGTCTTTCTTGCTGTTGTATCCCTAGCTAATTTGCTAATATTTATAGGGTGGAATATTTATAGAGCTTCTATGTGACGTTTACTGATTCGAATGCCAGTATTGTTTGTAGAATCCCATAGAAAGTTGGAAAGGCTTCATTGGTAAACATGATGTCCCCTAGCTATGTGTTTGTTCAGGCCTAGAGGTAAAACAATTAAATATCTAACACCTGGCTGGATTTATTTTCAGTTCTGTATTTCCTTATATATTTTTTTTACTTGGCCATTAAATAACCAGCTACAACTCGAAAATTATCTACCTTTTCTTCTATGCAGATTAAAGTTAAACAATTATAAAAAAAAAAATGAAATGCATATAAGTAAAATAGGAGTGATCCTTATCAACAGTCCTTTCTCTAACTCGTATTTGGGAAAGAGTTGGAAGGACAATGGAAGATCCAGGTGGGCAATATGGATTGAGTATAGTCGGTTTATTATGTAACACAAATATAAACCAAAATCCATACTGATTAAGCTCTCCCTGAGAAGAGTAAAAGCCAATTTAACATTAAGAGCACATTACTTTAAGTTCAATAGTATTAAATGATTCTACATCTTATATGATACGTTGAATTACTATATTGGCTTTGTAATGTTTCACTATATCTTGGTTTTAAACGGCAGCCTAGAAATTAAGCTATAACTATTTAGATGAGAAATAAAATTATTTGCTCTATTGTCGAATATCCGATTGACCATATATTATCCTACGCATTGTATGCAGAGATACTGGGCAGATATTAAGAAATAACCATGGAAGTAATATTCAAATCAGATAATTGTAGACCTTAGTAAAGGTTAGATATCTATTCTAACATCTGGCTTTAAGGTAGATTTCTAGTGTTGCAGTAGATATGGTTACTCTGATTCATTGAATTGTGTGTTTTGATGGCTCTGTCTCTTTGATTGTGTGTGTATTGTGGTATCTATTGATTCAGGCAGGGTATTGTTCTTATTACCACCCCTGCAGATCTCTCTCAGGTCTGTAACTGTATTTATGGTGCTATTTCTATAATAAGTGTTTGTTAACCAAGTGCTTTTGTTACTGATATAGTTCATTTATATCTTATATTATCGCCTTGTACAACAAACATAGGAGCAACTGATTTTATGGATGCTTCTTGGACATCTGTAGTGTCATCTAGTCTTTCATAATTCATAAATCCTGGCAACATGTTTAATTTGCTCACAAATATTAGGTTAGCAGATCTTCCCACTCTGCTCTCAGTATTTGGCTGAGCCCTGGGAGGGGAAAAATGTAACTTTTACAGTGTTTCCAAAATTCAACAATCTAACTATCAAAAACGATAACCACACTTGCAATGTGTGTATACATTTATTGAACAGGAGCCTGTACGGTGCACACATCTGCAGTTTCGTCCCCGTCCCCCCCACCGGTTGTACAGCTAGGATTTCCAGGTTGGCCATTGTTTTGCTGGACACATTTAACCTTCAACTGCTCCCTGTAGAAAGTAGAGTGTTTGTGTGTATAGACAGCCAGTTAATTAATTAGGTAGTGGGCCTCTTTATTTTGACATGGAAGGTACTCTTTAACCAGTGCACTTTTGAGGATCAACAGTGAGACGTTCTTATCCATACTTCCAGACATGGCTAGTCAAGCCAAGTGATGATGTGCTGGCTGTACGTCTTTGCTCTCCAGGGAGATTTCTTGTTATTAGCTATATCTCAATGCTCTTGCATTGCAAATATTAGCTTCATTACCTCAATTACTTCTCCCACGCCCGGAGCAATTCCATCCCCAACTCTGTTAACTGTTTTCTTCTATGCAAATTTCTATAAAAGGAAGATTGAAATATTTGCTATACCTGTAGTATCCTATTTTTGCCTAGGCCAACAGAGCAAACTAGACTGGGGCAGCAGTGTTACATTGTTGGTGGTCTTATCTTCCACGGCTTGTAATAACATCTAGGCTGCCCAAACTAGATCACAGAGAACAATATGGTGCAGTGAAAAGGGATGTGGGAGGAAATGGTGAAGTGGAAATGATATGGGACAATCTGGCTTTGTGGGCATGGATGTGGGATCAATACGGCACTGTTGTAAGGTATGAGGGCATTCTGGCACTGCTGTAGGTTATTTGTGGGGTAATCTGATATACAAAGCTAATGAGAGATTAGGGGTACAATCTGGAAAGTAAGGATTTCACAAAAGAGGGTTGGGCAGAACTAGAGGTTTGTCAGGGCAAAGTCAGCCCAAACCCTCAGTACACCCCTGGCTACATGGCATGTATGTAGGGATAATAAAAGGCAGGCAAAACCTTAATTTATTTATGTTTTCATGAGACAGAAATCTACTAGTATTTGCAGATAAGACTAAGGGCTGCCATCTTGCTAAGCATCTCTCCACTGCAGCAGTGAGAATCGTTTGGCATTAGTCTCTTTCTGCCATGGTGCACACAGACTACCACGGGGCGAGATAGGAACAAGCTTCTGTCTGATTAGAAGATAATTTGGACAGTTTGGT
Source organism: Pelodytes ibericus (assembly GCA_036172795.1). NCBI lineage: Eukaryota > Metazoa > Chordata > Amphibia > Anura > Pelodytidae > Pelodytes > Pelodytes ibericus. The sequence continues at coordinate 68,968,855 of CM069866.1, forward strand.
AATTCTTTAACCTATTGGAATAGCAGTCAATATATATACCAATACATTCTGTTCAGTATATCATGGCTTTCAAGTATCCCTGTTTAACCCTTTAGGGCCAGGGATTTTCCTGGGCCAAGGACCGAGCGTTTTTCAATTTTTAATACGCGGGTTTTGAAACATAATTTTCCTCTCTCTCATTTAACGTACCCATACAAGTTATATGTTGTTTTTTAAAGGACAGTTAGAGCTTTCTTTTGATACCCTATACATAAAAATGATTTACATTTTAGTATTAAAAAATACATATAAAAGAGGAAATTTTTGAGGAAAAAAAAGTTTTTCCCCATTATTTTCCCAATAATAAGCTACATAACTAGTGCAACACTAACCCACTTATCCCCCCTAATTAACTAACTAATAAAAAAGAAAAATATTGGTTCCCAAACCCCCCATAAAAAAAAAAGAAAGAAAAAAACTCTGAAGAGTGCGATGTCAGATCAGTAAAAATCATGCAACAGGCATGCAGGGGTTAAATTCTATTAAATAAATATATTAAAATTATCTTTATTTATTTAAAAAAACTTTATAAATTGTAAAAATAAAAAAATCTGTTAGAAAAAACAACTAAATGAGGGCCATAAAGTGGAAGGAAACTGATCACAGTTAAAAACTGTGATCAGCAATGAAAGGGTTAATTTTGTTTGTTTGTTTTTTTAACCTCTGTGTATTTAATTAATTTATTTTTACTTACAGGTCACTCTCTGTGCTTCACTATAAGAACGTGAAGCACAGAGAGTGAATTAGAGGCAGTGTGTGAACACACTGACTTTGCCATCTAATTTGCATGTTATCGCGGTGATCACTCAATCACCGCGATCACATGCCCAGAAACTGACCGATCGGGTCCAGGAGCTTTGCCTCGGGTGCGAGGCTTAGTCCTGGACCCGTTGCAGACTAGCTGGCAGTGCCCACGGAGCGCACCGCCGGCTAGACTGCATGACGAGTTAACTCGTCATAAGGTCGCTAACGCTGCGGCTCTTATGACGAGTTAACTCGTCATAAGGTCGGGAAGGGGTTAAGAGGTACAGTCCCTATGTTTTCTCTAAATCCCTCTCTCTTCCCTCCTCTGGTGTCCCTATTTCCATTGAGCTCTGAATATTAGGTGTTTAGGAGTATATCGAAGACCTCCAGAGCAACAACAACAAAAAAAATACATTATTAGACTAAATGGTCCCTCTTTGGCAATCTAAGATGTTGGAAGGTATGATATATTGAAGAGTTAACATTCACTTTGGGGTTCATGAGAGACAGCAAATCATTTTTAGAATCATATGAGTCTATTTACTAAAATTTGACTTTGGAGGTTGACTTCCATTTTGAGAAGTCGAAATTATGAAGGAAATCCAGGTTCATATCTTCGACATTGGAAGTAATGTGTGGCAAAAGGATTGAAGCTATTTTTAAGACTCTGGTGCCGAATTTGACTTAGTCTCAAAAATAGCTTGGATCATTTCCCCTCCCTGTGCTTTCAATGGGAAGATTCAAACCTGTTTTTTTTTTTTTTTTCAAGTCAAGAGTCTCAGAAAGAAATTCCACCTCCAAAGTCTCATTTTTGTGAATAGACCCATATATGTCTTGAGTCGAAAGGTTACGGAACCCTAGTACTATTTTGGGGGAAACTAGGCATTCCTAATAAATGAAGGCAATAGCATGGTGTATGTCTATGCTGGTAATAAAGTCTCTTTGCTTACAGTTTTCCACCTGCCATTCACATTCTCACATCTGATACATATACTGATAATACTCACCTTGTCCGCCATCACGCAATGAGCTGTCCCGCGATTAACTCTCTGCCATGACTTCTCGCGCGAGAGGTCGCGATGAAGTGGCTGTGTAAAACCAGCCACGAAGAATTGTCCCATCCCTGTTATGTATAATAGCGATTACACATTACACCTTTTTATAGATCCAGACACTTTGCAGTGTGGGAAAGGACCTTCTCAGATACTTTTCAGAGCCTATGTATTTGTCCGTGCCTCGGTAGACAACTTAAATTTGTCAACAGTCTGCTTGATACATTGGATCACATGCCAATTATTGGCATTATTTGGTGCTATTTGTATGCCCGCCATGTTTATACATGACCCTCTATGTGTCATATGCAGTGTCACTAATGTTACATATAATAATTTGATATGAATATTAATAAATCTCCTTTGATTCAGAAATGATGTAGGGGATCTGTATCAGGTTTATCCATTATACTATTGTTATTTTTTAAATTTATTTTTTAAGGTTTTAGAGCATTTTTATGATCATTGGATTATATAAAAGTGTTCCCCTCTCAATAATGCTAATATTACCTATATATATTGCTTACATTTTTAGTTTAAGAAAACATATGCCCTTGAGGTGCAATGATCAATTTAAATCAACTTGAAATTCCCCCTCATATAACTACATGGAGCGAAAGGTGACTCAACAAGGTACTTACAGGTTCTTGCCTGCATTGTGCCAAATGTATAGTCTGGTGGAGGAGGGATAATGGTATGGGCTTTTTTCCAGGGTTTGGGCTAGGCCATTTATGTCCATTGAAGGGAAATCTTAATGCTTCAGCATACCAAGACATTTTTTACAATGCTATACTTCCAATTTTTTGGTGGGAACAGTTTGAGAAAGGTCCTTTTTTATACTAGCATTACTGTGCCCCAGTGAAGAAAGGAAGGTCCACAAATAGATGGTTTGATAATATTTGTGTGGAAGAACTTGACTGGTGATATCATGAAAGTTCCTTTTGGTGTAATGGTCTAGTTTCCCAATACCTTTGACCATGTAGTATACACACACTGCACACATCCGTAGGTATTTCCCACCAGCCCAGTTGAACAACTATGGTAGTTAGATCTGCCAGTTGTGTGCTGGATACGTATACATCACTGTTCAGGTAGAACCAGTTAGTTAACTAAGTAATTGCCTTGGTAGATTTAGATTTCATAGAATGACTAATTACATAAGTAACTGATTTTTGAACGTATGTGAATGACACATTCTTCAGCGAAGCATGAAAAACTGCCCTCAAGAAAATGGCCGTGCATACAGCTGTATGTATTGAATGAGAAGTGGGTGGAGTTATAGTAAGATCTATTCAGATAATAACAAGAAAACTGTACCAATTCAGAACGTGTGATCTAGAAGGATGGCTACTTAGGTACAAACAATAAATCAAGGGGAACACATTTTTCTTGGAGTGTGCCTTCAAGAGAAAGAGGCAGTTCCACCAAGCAGTGAGGGCTTAATAATGTGCTTTATTTATATTATTTAATTAAAGCAGGGGTCTGTAATGTCGCAAACATGGTGGCCTAGCCTGGGCTGGCTGTCAAGCATCGCAATGCTATATCTGTATTATTTCTATTTCGCGATTCTATTTAAATTGTTTATGATGCAATCATTCAATTAAACATAACTTTTTTTTTTTTAGTCTACCAGTTGTTCTTTAATTACTCGACTGCGTTATTTGACTGTTTATCTCTAATGTTGAATTTAGCAAAACATCAGAATACAAAGCAAACATTTATCTTGGAAACCTAAACGTAGCAGGATAGAACACTGAACAACATGGATAACATTCTAAAAAATGTTTTTGAAATAACTTTTTTATTAATTTTTATATTTGGTTATATAAGTGTATATATTTTTACATCAAATCAGATACAAGTCAGAAGAAGAATCAAATACATTTTACATCTACAGATCCATAGGCTCAATATATGAAACATTCAATAAACGTTACATTTGTTGACTTCAAACTTCTATTTTACAATTTAAATTATATATTAATTCTTATAACTAGTTAAATGTATTATGATGGATAAGTATTACAATTTCAACATAAGCATAAATTAAGATTACATATACACATTTAATATTTAGTTATGATTTATGTATTAACTTATTATAAAACACATACATAACAATAACACCTTCACCCTTATTTTTCATTCCCTCTCCTAATAAATTAACGGTGTATGAATATGCCATCAAAAGTTCCAACCACATACTAACATTTATCATTAAGAAAAGATATGTGATTAGTAAATTGGAGGCTTCTCATGCATTGCAGATCATTAACTAGTTTGGTCAGTGTGCCATACGTAGGTAATTGGCTTCCTTCACCAAGTTATACTGGTGTCAGTTGTTCTTGAGTCTGTACAAAGCAATCGAAAAATGTAGTCTTCAATATCTTAGCTGCAACAAAGCCCAGTTTACATGTCAATCTGGAAGTACAGCCTTTTGTAGAATATTTGATTTCTTTGCCATCTGGTAAAAAAACAAAACAAACAGATTATAATTACTGTTTATTATACAAGAGATCTGCACTGAAAGCCAGGATAATGGTTATGAGGAACAGCAGATAGGGGTCTTTATGGAAAGAGCTACAGTGATAAGACAGATGGGTCGGTTCCAGTGTTAGGGATCCACATTGTTCATTGTGGACATTTACTGGACTTTGTGATGGACAATTTAATGAGTTCTATGGACCTTCGCAGACCTTGCCATGGACAATCGTTTTCTTGTATGGCTGCTTTGCCTGTCCCTGGTCAGTTTATAAAGTACCATGTTTTAGTTCAGCTTTGACTTGGGTCAATTAGATTTCTGACTTTGCATAGCATTCAGTGAGTTACCAATTTAGCAGCTCAAAGATGTAAATCTACTTTGGGATATCTCAAATATTTGGACCCTGGTGCATTCCACGGTCTCAGCTTGCTGTTCTCTCACATAAGTGAGTATTCACACATTGTAAATTAATCATTTAGGAATATATCTTAGATTAACTGTTTAATATAGACATATTATACATGAATATACAAGTTTTTTTATTTTTATTGTAGACCACAGACACAAATACGGGTGTGTTATGGGTCCCAGAGGGAATGTGACCTACATCCAAAATGTAAATGTTCCTGGGTAAATAAGACTCTAATCCACCAAAACCCTACGTATTAACCCTTTGATGTTTGCCTGCGGGGAAGTTGGGAAGCAAAACGCGTAGTAAATGCACTAGAAAGTGCATCATATAAAAATGTAACTAACACTGAGAATTCTGAGCTGATGTGAGAGTGAGACAACAGTCACCTTCCTGTACTGTATGGCAGTTGTACACTTTTAGGGTTAATTTGTATTTTCAATGCCCATAGCTTTAGCAGTGCAATTCAGCCAATATATTTTGTACTTCTAAATAGCGTATCACTAAATGTTTTTTAGTCTATCTCTTACTCGGTTGTGGGTATTGGGTCGGTTGGCCTGTTTGGAGTATAATGAGAGAAACGAATGAGTAGGGTTAGACAGTGGGGGATAAGGTTGGAGGGTGAAAAAAAATAATTATTAAAATACAAAACTAAACAAACAAAGTAATTGGGAAATATAGAACCTTACGCGTGGCCAATATAAAAATATTATATTACATTAGATTTTATAACAATAAATATTGCATCAAGAGAAAGCCATACATTGCCTTCAGAAAAATATATGTAAATCAGAAATAAATTTACAGTTATTCATGCATCCCTATGGTGAAAGGTGCCATTTTGTATATAAGTTTTATTCTAGGGCACTCCATAGTCCTAAATGAAGGCAATAGTTATTAGCACATTTCTTATCTTGGTAGATTGATAGCTACCTGGTTTTAGAACTGTCCCAGCCAAACGGTAACATAGATCCTTCTCATCTTTGCATCTAATTTGCGAATTACCAAAACATTCTTCATCGGTATTTAGACCAAAACATCTGTTACATAGGATTCCGTTGGGGATCCCAGTGTCCTCTGGCACTAAGATAAAGAATACATTGGAATATACAATATTCAGGGGGTCATGTAATAAACAGGTGCAGTGGGGAAAAAAAGTAGGTTAAACATGAGTAAGAAGCAATTTGCGACTATTTGTAACATTTCACCCTTTTTTTCATTGATATGCTCCTCTTCCATTTATTTTTACTTAGCATGCATCTTTCCAGTTGTGCTAATATACTGTGTTTAGTTAATTACTCCCCAGAGTGCTCTTTAACCCAACCAATGGATTGGATCTGTACCACTGATCTAGCAATCTCTGTACCTTGTCTGACAACATGTCAGCCTTGTCTCTCTGTTTGTGTCTATCTCTGATGGAGTTGTCCTATTCACCATTACACTGTTTTTACCACCACCCCCTCCGGCCCAAACGTTTCCAGCTCTTCTCTGTAAACATCCCTCAACTGACCATTAAGTCACCAACAAAATGTCATCAGTTTGTTCAGAAAATAAAGAATACAGTTGTATCATTCCTTATCATATAAGCAATACTTACTTTCATAGTTGTCTGTGTTACAGTTGTCCCCAGTGCAGCACTTGTAGTACACTCTTATGCTAGCACCAATATCATCAGAGCCATAGGTAGACATATTGCATGGAAAATCTCTGGCACAACCCTTGGCTACAGAATGATATGTACCATCTGCAGAATGAAAATCAATGTGTAAGAGAATACAATAGTAGGAACATATTCCATAATTTCTGTATCCAGTAGGATGACCTCATTGCCATTATATTCTGGGATGGTTATGAATTATACATATTCCAGGACTGCATTGGATAATAGCAAGGCTATGGTCCAGCCCGGGAGTATACATTAATAATGCACCCACTACCCAACTATCATTGTTTGCAGAACTTCTTATCTAGTTTGCAACTCTTTCTCAGATAGCTTTCCCATAGCACTAGTTTGTCCCCAAACACCTTTATGCACCACTAGATATCTTCTAAAACTTCACCAGGTTTTTCCATGCACATTGTGTAGCTAAAATAGTGAGACTGAATATTCATCGCACCTCTTTTCACGTCCCATCACTTTTAGTGGTGAAGATTCGACCTGGGTTTTTTTTCTAAGTCAAATTCAGGTGCTGAATTTGAATTAATCTCAAAATGAAAGTTGACCTCCAAAGTTGAATTTTGTGGATAGACTCAAGAATGTTTGGTTGGTATTACAGGAAAAAAAAAAACATAACATTAGTTTCACTTGCAGGGATGTTAGTTTCCATTCTTTGGACATTTTGAGCTGATATATTCTCTTGTGGTACATCCTATTCCTTTTTTCCCATTTTATTTCTAATTTTAGAAATAAAAACCTTAACCAAAAAAGCAAAGCACTGCTTGTCTTGTTGACTAATACTTACTGACTTGGAAATATTCTGAGACGACAAGACACTGTTCGTCACCACAATCAACGGAATCCCCCTCGCAAGAATCTGTATTGTTCCCGAAGCAGTGAATACACTTCACACCATCGACTAGAAGGAAGATATATTGATGACATTCAGCATTTTCTCGACATGCTTACATTTTCACAAAATCTTCTCTTAAGCATTTTCTAGAAATTTGCATTGAACGCATAAACAGATGAATATCCTGGAATGTCATGGTTGTAAACAAGGATAATGGTCATATTAAATTCTGGATTACAAGGATAAATATGGCATCAAAATAAAGTCATACTTTTCTTAAAATTAACAATATATGGTTTGTATGGCGTCAAGACCATCTCACTTCCTTATCTCCTCTAATTACTAAAATCTCTCTGACAGCAGTTGTTTAAAAGGCGAGTTAAAAGTCAGTTGAGGTGAGAGGAACATTTCATCTCACTGACTCAACTGTACAGTAAGCAGGAACTAACCTGGTGAGTTCTTCCTGCTACAAGAACAGAGTTGACCCTGCAATGTATTTTAAGTACGTTTCTAAAGATTACAATCTGTATTATCTATTTATTCATGGCTAGCTGAGATCTTCAAGCAGCAGAAACTCCAGGTTTGTCCCTTCACATTGTAGAGTTAAGTCAGTGCTTTAAAATAAAAAATGTAATAATAACAATATATTATGATAATGTCCTCACCTTTGGTAGTAAAGAAGAAGACCAGACAGATTGTGAGTAGGAAAGATTTCATGATCATCATGGCAGTATAATTTGTTAGATATTTCATTTTTTCTTTTCTTTCTCTTTAATGTATGCCAAGCTAAAATGCTGATATTTATAAGGCAGAATATATTTTGTGCCATCCTCAAAGAGCAAAACAATGCCTGGCTTCTATGTGATGTTTACTGAACAGTATTCTAGTATAGAATACCCAGTGGAAGTTGGAAACTTGATCAACATTATTCTTCATGCCAAATGATGTCCGCTAGCTATGTGTTTGTTCAGGACCAGAGGTAAAACAATTAAATCTTCAACACCTGGTTGGATTTTGTTTTTGTTATGTAATTATTTATTTTATTACTTAGCCATTACAGACCCAGCTCCAACTTGAAAATGACTTACCTTTTTCTTATATGCAGATTAAGGTTAAATAATTATAAACATATATGCATGCCTTAAAATTTCAGGATCTATATACAAATCATGTTTAATTTACTCACAAATATCCGGTTAGAAGCTTCTACGGATCCTCCCACTACACTGTCAGTATTTAGCTTAGACCTGGGAGGGGGAACAGGAATTTTTAAAGTGTTTCCAAAATGCAAAAATCTGACTATCCATAATGATAAATGCCAAAATGAAATAGCAGAGAATGTCTGCAGACAGGTGTTTTTGGCAAATACAGCATCTGCTCTCAAACATAGGATAAGTATGGTGTGATGAAGCTTCTTAGTTAAGCAATAGTATTGCTGAGTAATTCATGGATCGGAGCATCAGCCACACACTATGTGTAACTTCTTAAAATGTAATCATTCATTCCATATATATGTATATATAAACAGCATCACACCATGAGTGGACCAAACAAAGCAGACAATATAACAGCCCCTGCTTGACGCGTTTTGTGCTAGATGCACATTGTCATACACTATAATATATATATATTTGTATATGGCATTAAAGGCCATCTTTTAAGAAATTACTCATGGTGTTTGCTTCAATCCATGGATTACTCTACTGTTGGAATGTAGTCTTGTAGTTAGAAAATCTGTAAATCCTGTAAGTATATGATGAGAAATAAAACAATCACTTCAAAATTTAAATGGTACAATCTTCACAGTCATATATGTTATTACTTGTAACAAACATGGTAGACAATGTGTTGGTTGCACTATTTGATAACTATTTGTAACAATGCCAATTTAAAAGCAATTTGCAGTTGGAGTAACTGAAAAGTAGAAACAGGTTCCAAAGGGGATACTTTGCCTGGGCACATGCGTCAACATGAAGCCTGTTGAATTTTCAGACTAGACACTAGATGCACAAAAAGGCCTACATTTTCAATATGACATCTCCCATTTTTTTTTTGTAAAACTCTAAAATTAAATATTGCTATTGTTGAAAATGCAAATAAGTGACATGATACTTGGTATATATTTCTAAAATGAAATGGTCTTATAGCTAATTATTATCTAACATACAATTGCAATTTAACGATTAAAACTCAATTCTTGTAGATATATCTGCATTTTTTATATTCAGTTTTTCTTTAGTGCGCTAATTTCATGCAGAGACATATCCAAATGTGTATGTTTTCATATCTACGTTCAATAGTGAGAGTTACAATGTTTCTTCCATCCTCAAATTGTATTCTCATCCAATAGTTATAAATAACAGATTTCTATTTTGCTTCTCTTTTGATCAGTCCAGGCTAGTTACACAGTATCACATATCTCTAGGCAAGTGAACTTGGTACATTGTAGTACCTACCACTTTATTGAAACAATTTATCTTCGAAAAGATCTTGCTATGAATTAGCCAAGAAACTACATCTAGCTCCTTGGCTATCATAACATTTAATTGTTTTTATTAATAAAAGCGAGATCGTTCTGCTGTTATAATGTTTGCGTGGGGTTATATTCATATACTGTTATGCTTTACATTTTTGTTTTTTCTTTCTTTTTCTGATTGGCACATTCAACAAATATACGATTTAAACACATATGGTGTACATATTTATCACTATACTGTAGTGTTGCATGTTAAATTGTTTTACTTCACAATATTTATGTTTATTATTATTTTGAGATATATATATATATATATATATATATATATATATATATATATATATATATATATTAGCATCTGTAATGTGTAAAGTATAGCATTTTGCAGACAAATTTCATGAATATGCCATTACATCACACAGGGGAAAACATTTGCAGGATAACTTGATCCACAGTATTTATTCCAAATAATCAGCACACACATGGCTTACTCCAATTAAAGGTTGCTTCCGAGGTGGCAGATACAAAGCCTGCAAACATGTCGCGCCATCGAAAATCTTCACTAGTGATGCACAAGGTGACACCTATACCATTAAACAGTTTCTAAATAGCAAAAGCACTTGTCATAGTGTTATCGACTGTGAATGTGGAACACAGTGCATTGGAAAGACAGTCAGACACTAGACAGACAAACACTAGAACATGTCGTGATGTCAACTGTGTCAACAGAAAAGTTGAGACACGTATTTCTAGACATATGAAAGCATGTCCCAATTCCAGCTCAGAGGGGTCCTTTCACTAAAATTTGAGAATAGCTTGAGGGGGTCAACTTTAATTTTGAAACAAGGTCAAGTTCTTCACCCAGGTTCGACTCTTCCCCATTGAAAGTCATTGGTTGTGAAATGATCAAACCTATTTTTGAGATTAAGTCTAATTCGGCACCCGAGTTGCCCCAGGCTGCTATTCTATATACCATCACCATCCTTATAAATGGATCGCTTGTCACTTATTTATATTCATTCAATGTCCCTCTGGATCCACGACCCGTATAAATCATTTATCTCTTATCGAATTTAAACCTTCAGTATATTTAGCTCTGTTTATTATTTACATATTTATCTGGTCGCTGTCAACCAGGCCTGCTAGCGTTAATCTCAAAACACATAACAAAATGGCGCACCAGACCAGCGGAATTTGTCAAAAACACCATTATTTATTTCATTTTAGCTGATTCAGTTATCACTCTCCTCTTCCATTCCCTGTGTTACCCACTAACCTACATTAGGGCTCATTACTAAGTCTGAATAATAAAGAAATAATTAATATTTTCCTCTTTATGATTTATCACCTCCCCCTACACACTTCTATCTATCATCTCCATGTATTTTGAAATCCAGTAGCTCTACAGTTTAACATCTATAGCTAACAAGTCCACAGTCTCATCTTTTTATGAAAAGGAAACTAAACTTTACGCTTCATGTGTTCTTTGAATATCGAAGCACAACTGAAAGGTCAGTTTTCCCTAATGTGAGCACAAACCGGTGTGTACTTATGATACTTCATGCCAGATTCTACTCTGATCAGCCTCTGCCATACTTCCATAGGAAGCGGCCAGCTTCTTGGTCCGTTACAGTCCCTCTCTGGTATGCCTATCACATACTCAGTCTGTGCTTTAACATTGGATTATGTTTATTAATTTGCCAACCAAAACTACCTGGCTATGCATCTCTCACCTGTATAAACCCTACCCAAATTTGTCCCAGCTAAGACAGGGTCCCTAGCCTGGTTTTTAGTTAATATACAGGGAGTGCAGAATTATTAGGCAAATGAGTATTTTGACCACATCATCCTCTTTATGCATGTTGTCTTACTCCAAGCTGTATAGGCTCGAAAGCCTACTACCAATTAAGCATATTAGGTGATGTGCATCTCTTAATGAGAAGGGGTGTGGTCTAATGACATCAACACCCTATATCAGGTGTGCTTAATTATTAGGCAACTTCCTTTCCTTTGGCAAAATGGGTCAAAAGAAGGACTTGACAGGCTCAGAAAAGTCAAAAATAGTGAGATATCTTGCAGAGGGATGCAGCACTCTTAAAATTGCAAAGCTTCTGAAGCGTGATCATCGAACAATCAAGCGTTTCATTCAAAATAGTCAACAGGGTCGCAAGAAGGGTGTGGAAAAACAAGGCGCAAAATAACTGCCCATGAACTGAGAAAAGTCAAGCGTGCAGCTGCCACGATGCCACTTGCCACCAGTTTGGCCATATTTCAGAGCTGCAACATCACTGGAGTGCCCAAAAGCACAAGGTGTGCAATACTCAGAGACATGGCCAAGGTAAGAAAGGCTGAAAGACGACCACCACTGAACAAGACACACAAGCTGAAACGTCAAGACTGGGCCAAGAAATATCTCAAGACTGATTTTTCTAAGGTTTTATGGACTGATGAAATGAGAGTGAGTCTTGATGGGCCAGATGGATGGGCCCGTGGCTGGATTGGTAAAGGGCAGAGAGCTCCAGTCCGACTCAGACGCCAGCAAGGTGGAGGTGGAGTACTGGTTTGGGCTAGTATCATCAAAGATGAGCTTGTGGGGCCTTTTTGGGTTGAGGATGGAGTCAAGCTCAACTCCCAGTCCTACTGCCAGTTCCTGGAAGACACCTTCTTCAAGCAGTGGTACAGGAAGAAGTCTGCATCCTTCAAGAAAAAAATGATTTTCATGCAGGACAATGCTCCATCACACGCGTCCAAGTACTCCACAGCGTGGCTGGCAAGAAAGGGTATAATAGAAGAAAATCTAATGACATGGCCTCCTTGTTCACCTGATCTGAACCCCATTGAGAACCTGTGGTCCATCATCAAATGTGAGATTTACAAGGAGGGAAAACAGTACACCTCTCTGAACAGTGTCTGGGAGGCTGTGGTTGCTGCTGCACGCAATGTTGAATGTGAACAGATCAAAACACTGACAGAATCCATGGATGGCAGGCTTTTGAGTGTCCTTGCAAAGAAAGGTGGCTATATTGGTCACTGATTTGTTTTTGTTTTGTTTTTGAATGCCAGAAATGTATATTTGTGAATGTTGAGATGTTATATTGGTTTCACTGGTAAAAATAAATAATTGAAATGGTAATATATTGGTTTTTTGTTAAGTTGCCTAATAATTATGCACAGTAATAGTCACCTGCACACACAGATATCCCCCTAAAATAGCTAAAACTAAAAACAAACTAAAAACTACTTCCAAAAATATTCAGCTTTGATATTAATGAGTTTTTGGGGTTCATTGAGAACATGGTTGTTGTTCAATAATAAAATTAATCCTCAAAAATACAACTTGCCTAATAATTCTGCACTCCCTGTATAACAGACCTTTTTGTTCTAACCCAATATTCCTATTTTCAACCTCCAACCTAGCAGTGGGAAGCAGCTATTGTTAAATCTCTCTTCTCTGTTTTTTTTTAGTATCTATTTGTTTTTTATTATTAGTGATTTATATTTTGCCTAAACCAGTACATCATTTTTTTTTTGCACTTGTAATATGTGTATCTTACCTAGGGCACACATGTACTTTGTAAGTGGGATGTTATACAGTTCAAATATCTCTTTTAACTTAACAATCATTAAATAAAATCATTATATTTTATCTTTGTTTTTTTCTCTCAGCTCTTTGTCCTATAACAACAAGAAAATAGTAGCAATTCAAAATATCGGGATCTAGACGGATTTTCGCTAAGGTTTATGTAATAAAACCATGGGAAAAAGTAAACGAAAACAGTTCCAACTGGTGAATGTGTAATTTGCATATCCGCCACAGGTGATGTCATACACCGGCGACTCCAGAGATACATGTAAAACACATTGTTCTCCTAATTTAGACATTTGCTTGCAATTTTGCTAACACAATGTATAGATCATTTTCAATGGTATTGTATTCTCTACATTCACAGTAAAAACAATGTTTGGGGCGTATATGTCCATGATGAGCCCACAGGTATTACTAATTGTAACGGGGGCAAAAGCCCTTTAGGATTTAAGTAGCAAACATTTAAAATATGCAGATCCATTTTTTTCATAAAGGGACTTGGTCATCATTCTAACATTGCAACAGAGCAACTTTCTATCGGTTGTCATACATTTAATATATATATATATATATATATATATATATATATATATATATATATGTATATATATATATATATATATATATATATATATATATATATATATATATATATATATATATATATATATATATATATATATATATAGTAAAGGTGGCATCCCTGTGAATAATAAAGAGGGCATTGGCAATGAAATGTGATAGGTAGTGCCCAGAAATCAGTCTTGCATGACAGGATCTCCCCACATGGTTGGAGACTGAATTTCAACTGTCTGCGGAGAGGGGCGTTCTACCTCTCGAGGGGGCTAGAGGGGAGATTCGAAGAGGTTTGGACTCTATGGAAGTCCGTGGGGCTAATTATTTAGTGGCTAACCTAATACTGTTTTTCTGTTCTCTCCTTTTGTGGGGGATGGCGGCGGTCTGGTGCGGGACGGACGGGGCGGATCCTTGGGGGGCTCCGCCTATTCCCTTTTCCTTTTTTTTCTCTTTTGCTCTATCTTTTCATTTTTTTTTTCTTTCTTTTTCTTCATGGTACTTGATGAATCTGCAATTATTCTTGGGAAGGTTGACTTGCACTTTGCACTTTCAGCCAGGAATGTGTCCACTTTTTATGTATATTTATGTGTATATCTGTTTTTGATATGTAGGTTGAAAGAAATAAACAATTTAACTGATACATTGTGACAGCCAGCCCAGTCATGCTAGACTTGCATGCATGCTACATTACAGACTGGTGCTTTAATGAAATAATACAAATACAGCACTTAATTAAGGCTGTAGTACTATCAGACATTGTGAGACAGATTTTCCTTCAACTGGCCCCATATTCTAAACAACATGTCTGCCACCTATACAAGTTGATAGACCTCCGAGATCTGATACCAAGTTTTTTTTTTTTTAAAAAACCTTGTTTCATTTGGCCTTCCATAGGTTTTAATAGAATAGGAATTAGTCGAATTTAAAAAAAAATAAAAAAAAAAATCAAATTTGGCATCCGAATTTGGAGGTTGAGTTGGACTCAACTAAAAAAAAAACACATTTCAAATCTTCCCCATTGAAAGTAATGGGAGGTGAAATGATAGAATGGTTTTACTTCTAAGACAAACTCGGAAGCCAAATTTGACTTTCATTCATCTAAGGCAAACTTGACCTCCCAACTTGACCTCTCGAGATGTCAGTGAATACCAAGTTTTACATCTTCCTATGGATCTCTATGGCAGGATGGGCGGTCAACTTTGACTTTGGCAGGTCGTGGCAAGAGGAGGTAAACTCGGATGATAGTGAATCATCCAAGAAGATCGAACTTCTTGACCTAATCTCAAACCTTAGTGAATAGACCCATCGGAAACACAGCAGGATAGAACATTGAACAACCAGGATAATATTATCATTTCATGATGGATGGTAAAAAAACGATGAATCAGAATTGTTTTGACTCCTTAGGTTGCAAAACGTTCTTAAAGACGTCTCTAAGAATGTGACTGGATTATTCACAAGCTTTGTAGTTTAAAAAAATGTTATATAAGCTCCTTGTTGATCACAAACAATGCACTTGTTGTCTTTAATAAATATTTATTGTGTGTAATTCTCCATTAATTAATATGATGCAATCCCAAGGTCCAACCAAGTACTAGCACAAATGTAAATCTGTCATACTAGCCATAATCAATAGGACAAATATATGTTTAATAAACAGGAGGCTTCTCATTGATTGCAGATCCTGAACTAGTTGGGTCAATGTGCCATATGTACGTAATTGAGTCACTTCACCTACTTACACTGGTGTCAGTCCTTCTTGAGTCTGTACAAAGCAGTCAAAAAATTTAGCCTTCACTATCTTCGCTGCAATAAAACCCAGTTTACATGTAAATCTGGAAATACAGCCTTTTGATGAAAATTTGACTTCTTTGCCATCTGGGAAAAAAAAAAAAGTAGATGATAATTACTGTGTATTATAAAGAGAGCTGTACTGAAAGCCAAGATAATGATTATGAAGAGCAGCAGATAGAGGTCTTTATGGAAAGAGCAGTAATGATGGAATTTAGAGCAGTAAGCAGTAGTGTTCACGGACACTGGTGTTCTTGTATGGCGGCTTTGCCTGTCCCTGGTCAGTTCACAAAGTTCCATGTTTTAGCTTAGCTTTGACTTGGGTCAGTTAGATTTCTAACTTTGCCCGATCATTCAATGAGTTACCAATTTAGCAGCTAAACTATTTCTAAATAGGACTATATGTTTTTGCTCTCTCTATCTTACTCGGTTGTATTTATTGGGGCAGCCGGCCTTATTGGAGTGGAAGAAAGGGAAAGTACTGAGTGGGGTTAGATAGTCTGGGGGTAACTATGGAGAGTTAATTAAAAAAAAGTAATTGAGAAAAGTAGTAATTATAGCCCCTTAAGTCCTGTTGAATCATGAATGTAAACAGGGGGTGTGGCCAATAAAACCATATCTAGTAATATTTTAAACACACTAAAAGAGAAAGAAATTACAGTAAAACACACTTAAAAAAAATTCCAGATTAATTCTGGTCCATAAGGTAATAGACTCCCTTTATCATAAGTTTTATTATAGGACCCACTATAGTCCTAACGGAAGGCAATAGGTTTTCTTAGTAAATTGATAGCTACCTGGTTTTAGAATTGTCCCAGCCAAGCGGTAACATAGATCCTTCTCATCTTTGCATCTCATTTGTGAATTACCAAAACATTCTTCATCGGTATTTAGACCAAAACATCTGTTACATAGAATTCCGTTGGGGATACCAGTGTCCTCTGGCACTAAGATAAAGAATACATTGGAATATACAATATCCATTGTTAAATATTGTGTATGCAACACGTCATGTCAATTATTGATACTTCATGGGAGCATATAATCATAGACTACAATGGTTGGCTATAATGCCCATAAATCAATATTGAAGAAGTCTTATTGCTTATTGTCTAGCCCCACCATGAGCCTGAACATACTCACCATTACCTCTAAACATGTCCACATGAGAAGAAGGGCTTGAAGAGATATTAAGTACCGTTGCTTAGCAACACCAATAACTCTTACATCCCTCCAAAGGGGTAATGTACTAAACAAGTACAGTGGGAAAGAAACTAGGTAAAACACGAGTAAGGAGCAATTTGCGACTATTTGTAACATTTTACGCTTTTTTTTCCCTGATTTGCACCTCTTCCGTTTATTTTTATTCAGTGTGCATTTTTTTGGTTGCGCTAATAAGTTGCGTTAATAAGTTATATTTGCGAATGCTTAAGAGTTTTACGAATATTTTGTCAACAATCAGTTTCTTTTTCATTACCAATCGGCAGCATCGCTTAATAAATAAAAGTAATTCCTTCTTTAAAATATGTTTTTTATAATTTTTTCCCTCTTGCTTATTTTGGTTAATTTTTTTTAAGCCAATAAACAACACAATAGTTGTACATGCCCATACATATAAGCACTTACTTTCATAGTTATCAGTGTTACAGTTATCTCCAGTGCAGCACTTGTAGTACACTCTTATGCTACCAGCAATATCATCAGAGCCATAAGTAAACATATTGCATGGTAACTTTCTGGCACAACCCTTGGATATAGAATGATATTTACCACCTGTGGAATGAAAATCAATGTGTAAGAGAATACAATGTTAGGAACATATTCCATAATGTCTGTATCCAGTTGGATGATCTAATTTCCATTATAGGGAAGGACACTTATGAAAAAATGCATATTTCAGGTCTTCATTGGCCAATAGTAAGGCTGGGAACCAGCCCTGGCATAAATATTTACAGTGCACCTGTCCCCCACCTCATCTTTTGTCCCTCTTTTCGGAGAGCTCAGAATGTTTAATTTGTATAAGTGTATCACAGAGCTCCACAGAAAGAACACTCACAATAAAGTGTGTGCAAACTGCATTACATGTGTCTGTTTATTAACTTGTGTATATAAAAATACTTTACTCTTATTGTTAATGACTTACCAAATAAATAAAATAATTATTACTTGGATGTAAAGTCAGTGAAAATGTTCCAGCAATGCCCGGCCCATAGCCATACCTTCAGGTTCTCCCCTTAAAATAAATGTCCCTCTTGGGCCATTTGAAATGTCGGGAGGTATGCATATACCATGTTAGAGGCTATGTGTCAGTTATGCAATTTGTAAGTGTTCTTTGATAGTGGGCATGGTCGTTGCAGTGTATTCTTGCAAAATTCTCAAGTGTCTTTTAGAAGCACTGTATGTAATTTGGGCTCTGATTAAGAGATGTATTTAGCGCGAGGCAAACAAGGCAAGTGCCTAGGGTGGCACAAAACACAAAAAAATGAATTCAGAAAAAAAGGGGCGGCTAGGAAGGGGGACTGTGATGGGGTGATGGAGGCATGTGATGGACTAATGGAGCATGTGATGGGGACATGTTAAGGGGGCATGTAACGTTTATGTTATGGGGTGATGTGAGCATGTAATGGGGTCAGTGGGGCAGCACAAAACCAAGATACACCACTGCTCTGATCCCTCTATTTGCTGTTGTGGTGTCCCTTTTTTCTCCTATCTCAGAATGTTTGTTTGTATCACAGAAGAAAACCCATAAAGTTAGGTTCACTTGCAAGGATATGTTACTTTTAAATCCTTTTACAATGTGAGCTACAATAAAATGTTATTCTCTCATGGTACATTTTTTTTCTTTCTACTTTAAAACTGTTTGTAAACAAAAAAGGTTGAGCTTTTGTTTTTTTAGAAATAAACACCATAAAATGAATTACAAAGCACTGCTTTTCTTGTTGACCAATACCTACCGACGTGAAGATATTCTGACACGACCAGACACTGATCATCACCACATTCAATGGAATTCCCCTCGCAAGATTCACTATTGTTCCCATGACAGTGAATACACTTCACACCATCAACTAGAAGGAAGATATATTGATGACATTAAATATTTTCTCGACGTGCTTATATTTTACTGAGATTTTCTTTTAACCCCTATGTGACAACTGAAGTCCCCGGCACGTCGCAGAGAAAGTTTCCAGTAGAGACAATTGACGTGCAATAAAAAGAGCAAAGAAAGCAACCAAAGATCACTTTCTTTACTCTTTTGGTGTTGCTGCAATTGAGGAACACAAAAAAAAAAGTGCAGGGGCGCCCTAAGATCACTCCCCGGAGTGATCGTAGGAGCCTTTTAAAAATGGAGGTGCCAGCTGCACTAGTGTGCTTAGGAAGCAAACAATATGTCTGAGCGCATGTATAGTGATCAGTAACAGCCCATCAGTGGCTAAGGCAGTTTGGTGATTGCTGAGATGAGGCATCACCATTTGCCTGGTCAGATCATTATTGGTAAATATTAATCTGACCCATCTGAATCTGCAAGAGTTTTAGTGAGTGAGCGAGACAGATCTATATAATATTAAAGTTTTTAACTTTAAGAAATTAATAAAATTTAATAAAAGTATGAGACCCAAGGACTTTTAAAAAAGCCCATCCTTGCCACTGAAGACTGCACAGCAGCATATTTTTTTCTTGTCTGTGCATTTTTAGGGGTTCATTTTTTTTGTACTGTAATTTATTGCAGTACAATCCAAAAGAGAAATGAAAATGTAAGGAAAGGAAAAGAGAATATAACAACATGGATGACACAAAAAAGTAAGCAGAGTAAAATTATTAACTCAGCAATTTGCAGAATCCACCAGTATAGTATGTCTTATCTTTTATGTTTTTGTATATTCATACATAAAAATGTAATACAAAAAATAATTAAATTAAAAGAAGTGTGTTCTATTGAATAAAAGTATTTTCTATGTATGAGAAATATATTGGGACTGCTAATACCTTTTTATTTAGGAATATAAAGTGTTGTGTTGCATCAAGATACTCTCACTTCTTTGTCTCCACTAATTATTAAAAGCTCTCAGCTGTTGTGTAAAAGACGAGTTGCATGTCAGTTGGGATGAGAGGAACATTTCATCTCACTGACTCAACAGTACAGTGATCCGGGACAAACCTGGAGAGTTCCGCCAGCTAGAAGAACAGAGTTGACCCTGCATAATGCATTGTTACAAATAGTGAGAGTTTCTAAAGATCTAATGCTCTATTATCCATTTATCCATGGCCAGTTGAGCTCTTTAAGCAGCACAGTGTATAGTTAAGTCAGTGAAATTAAATAATAACTGTAATAATAATATAATAAAATAATGTCCTCACCTTTAGTAGTAAAGAAGAAAACCAGGCAAATTGTGAGTAGCAGAGATTTTATGATCACCATGAGAATATAATTCTTCGGATACTTCATTTTTCTTTTCTTTCTTGCTCATGTATCCCTGGATAAAATGTTAATATTTATAGGGAAGAAGAAATGATTGTGCCATCCACAAAGAGCAAAAATATGTCTGGCTTCTATGTGACGGTTACTCAATTGAATGCCAGTATTGTTTGTAGAATTCCCATTGGGAGTTGGAAATTCCTTGTTGATCAACATGCTTTTTTATTACAAGTGATGTCCCCCAGCTATGTGTCTGTTCTGGCCCAGGGGTAAAACAAGTAAATCTCCCGCACCTGGTTGCATTTATTTTCAGTTATGCAAATTTTACAGCTGGATGTATTGAATCGGAAGTAGGAAGATTTAAGGTAGGATCTATTCAATTCAATAACAATAAAACTATAGCAATTCAGAAAGATCTAGAAAGATGGCCGCTGAGGTACAAGTAATAAAAAAAATGGGAAAACAAGTTTCCTTTTTTTTTTAGAAAAGTGCCCCGTCGTGTAAAAAACAAAGAAAGAAAAAACACAGGAAAAGGAGAAGTTTGTGTAAAATGACATGTAATGTGTAAAAAGCCAACCCGAATCCTATTGCTATCTTAGTCCAGTGAAATTTGTGTAGTGTATCTTGCAAATTAAATAAGTTAAGTAACCTTAAAAGAAAAAGGAAAGGAGGAAGAAAAAAAATAAAAACAGAGAAAAAAAAAATTCTTTCTCCCATTCTTGTTACAGTATTATTGATATTGGGTTATATTTAGATCCCCGTGTCCCTAAGGTTGACTGATTTAGAGTGTACATGGTGGTGAAACGTCCCACAAATTCAATATTAATAGCACTGTTAAATGAATGTTATAGGTAACGGCACTGATAATGGCACCGGCATGTTGTAAATTTAAAAAAAAATGATTGTTCTTATGTATATTAGGTCCTATATAGTGATACGCCTCACAAATTCAATACTTATAGTACTGTTAAATGTAAGTTACGAGTAATGCTGATAATATGTTAGACATGGGTACCGGCATGCCTGTGCCTTTGAAAAATGATTGTGTATGTATACATGGTTTAATAGGGTGATACATTCTATAATTTTAGTATCGATAGTATTACTATAGATGCGACATGAGCCCCAATAACGAGTGTCGTGACGCATATATGGTATATTGATATATGATACAATATGGCAATACATTTTATATGTCTAGTAATGATAGCCCTACCATATATGTGATATGATCCTTAATAATGAATGTACCATGAAAGTACACATGGTACAGTATGATAATGAGTTATACACCATATTTTGTAATCGTGATGTGAGTAGCGGTTATAATTTAATATGTACATATATATACCGGTGCTCTCTGATTCCCTCGCTTTGCGCTGACACTTGTTAGTGTTCAGATAGGACGAAATCTGAACAATTATCCAATGCGGGCACAGTCCAAACCCGCCTTGGATTTTGAAAATCTGAATGAATGGATATGTTTGTGGTGTCACTGAGGAGTTTGAGTAAAATGAAGGGGCTATTGGTTGGCCTCAGGCTAGACCAAAATGAAACTAAAACTGGTCACAATAAATACAAAATAATAATATTCCATATAAAAGGTCATTCTTGTACGATATGCTTGTTCGAGATAAGATAGATGTACGTTTCGCCCAGCAGACACACTGGCATTGCTGCGAACCTAGTTATTGGAAATATAGGAAATACCCTTTCATTTATAAGGCAGGGCTTAAGCAAGAGAAGAAAAGGCGAGTGACAATTTTGATCTCACATACAATTAAATTTGAATATATTCATCATATAGCGTATGAGAATGGAAGATTCCTAATACATTGGTAAACGTGTACTCTCCCAATGAGTCTCCAGTAATATTTCTGGAAACCCTTCTTGATGGCATAGATAAATTAACTCAAGGTATGCTGATAATAGGAGGTGGCCTTAACTGTGTGGCAGATGTTCTGCCTGATAAAAAACCTTCGGAAAGACAAACAGATGGATTTGAACTAAAAACACAACGTTACCTCCTTCTTGAGATTATTAAATAAAAATAATTTAAATGAAGTTTAGAGGGCACTTAGAAACATAGAAACATAGAATGTGTCGGCAGATAAGAACCATTCGTTCTAGTCTGCCCCAATTTTTTTTCTTTGAGTACTTTTATTAGTCCCCCGTTCCCGGTCTTATAGCTAGGATAGCCTTGTGTCTATCCCACGCATGCTTAAAATCCTTGACTGTGTTTACCTCTACCGCTTCTGCTGGCAGGCTATTCCATACATCCACTACCCTCTCAGTAAAGTAATACTTCCTGATATTACTTTTAAATCGTTGCCCCTCTAATTTAAGACTATGTCCTCTAGTTGTGGTAGTTTTTCTTCTTTTACATATACTCTCTTCCTTTACTGTGTATACTTCACTTAACCCCATGGGGAGGGACTACTCCTTTTTTTCTAATAGGCATATTTCTTACTCTAGAATAGACTTTTTTTAAACCAACACGAAGGATATTACAAACTGCTTGACATCTGAGATAGGAAATATAACCTGGTCGGACCACTCACCAGTTTATATGTTGATTTCCAACAATCCTTCCTATCTTAATAGAACCAGTTGGAGATGAAATGGAATGCCGCTACCATCTGATCAAGCAAAATCAGATCTCATTAATCAGACCAAAGAATTTTTACACACAAACGATAATCAAACTGTTGATAAACCCCACACTTTGGTGTGCTTTAAAATGGACTATCAGAAGTTACCTTATTAAATTAGGCTCAATAATGAAAAAGAGGAAGGGAAAAACCCCTTAACGAACTACATATTCTCTTAGCCCAGAAACAGGCACTTAACCATTTAAATCCATCGGTAGATTATGAGTAGAGAAATTCAAGAGATACAATCCCAAATTAAAGTGAAATTAACTCAAATGTGTAATAAGACCCTCTATTACTTAAAACAATTCAAAAAATCAATTCAGGAATAGGAGGATAGGAGAATTAAGAAAATAATCTACAAAAATACGATTAATCTGTTCCCTACACAGATTGGGAATACTTTTATGGATTATTATAAAATGTTATATAACTGAGAAGATAAGTAAACAATCGATATACAGATGGAACATTTTTTTAGGAAGACTTTACTTACCAAGATTGGAAGAACAAGAATGATATAATCCAAACCTCCCAATTAAATTAAAGGAGGTTAGACAAGCAATCACAGAGCTAAAAAGGGGAAATCACCATTTATTTATTTTTACAAAAGTGAGTGAACTGTGTAGGGAGAGAGTTTAAATAACCTAGTGGAAGTTACTTAGGATAGCTTGATGAATTAAGGATGAAAACTGTTAACAGCATGTGATAAATCTTCATAAAGACATCTCTATTAAAGGGACAGTCTAGCCCCCAAACTCCCTTTGGTGCAAGATGAAGATCACCGCTTGCATAGTGCACAGGCTTTTTTCCAGTGTGATTTGATGTAGGCAGTCTGTATAAATCACATTTTTAATATTTGACTCAAGCCCTCCCCCAGTGATTACTCTGCATTAGTGTTGAGAGAAACCCGAACCGCATTGTTCGGGTTCGTTCAGGACATTACGGTGTCCGTGCCACGAAACCGAACCCGGACATTTCACTGTATGTCCGTGTTGGAGTTCGAGGTTCGGCTATAAACTGAAAGTCTATAAACCGAAAGACCGAATGGGTCCCCATTCATAAGAATTTCTTATGAATGGGGACTCTAGTTCGGTTTATAGAAAGCCAATAGTATCACATGTATTCTATAAGCCGAAAGTCTATAAACCGAACGACGTTCGGTTTATAGACTTTCGGTTTATAGAATACATGTAATGCTATTGCTATTCTATAAACCGAAAGTCTATAAACCGAACGTCGTCGACTTTTTTCCGAAGTTCGGGTGAACCTCTCGAACCCGAACATCCAGGTGTCCGCTCAACTCTACTCTGCATGTTTACTGCAGGTGCAGCAACACTGACTCTATAGACACTGAGGATACAATGTTTTGTTTCATATAGTCACTTCCTGTCCTCCTCAAATTGAGTCTATTGAGTGGCCTATGAGTGACCTTGCTCTTGTACACAGTAGGATCTCTTAACAGTGCAACACATTGTCTGATGGCATCACTAGAGAGACAGGATATTCCATTCATTTGAATGGCTTTATTCTCATTGGTTTCTGCAGCAAAAAAAAAAAAAAGGAAATTACTTTTTCTCATCTAGTGTGGGCAGTCCTGGTTTCTTGCAAACTGCTGTAATTTCACAATTTCTTCTAGCTGTAAGTATTTTATATTTTAAGCAATGCAAAATGTAAGACATGCATTTTTAAAGTACTTTGAAAGCCGATTCATATGCATTAATATTTGGAAGATGCATTTTTGGCACTAGGCAGTACCTTTATTACAACTAGACTATGCACAAGCTTTTTAGTGTAAAACACATTAATATATGTTCCTTGATAATCACAAGCAATGCACATATTGTCTTTGACAAATCTTTATTATATGTGTAACTCTGTATTAATTAATGTTATGACATACAAAGGTCAAACAACACACTAGCACAAATCACTTGATGTAAATCTGGCATACTAACTATCATTAAGAGAAACAGATGTTTAGTAAATATGAGGCTTCTCATTGATTTCAGAACATGAACTAGTATCGTCAATGTGCTTTATGTACGTATTTTGAGTCCTTCACCTAGTTTTTCAGGTGTCTGATCTTCCTGAGTCTGTATAGAACATTCAAACTCTTTTATATCCACTACTTTCGCTGAAACTAAGGCCAGTTTACATGTAAATCTGGACATACAGCCTTTTGAAGAAAATGTCACTTCTTTTCCATCTGGGAAAAAAAATGAAAACAGATGATAACTTCTATTTTTTTATACACTAGAGCTGCGCTGAATGCCATCATTAAAAGAAAGCCATAGGTTTCCTAAAGAAAACAATGTATAGCTTGTAGGAATATATGAAAAGAGGAAGAAGGAAATTACAGCTAAAAACATAAAAAATTCCCCAAAAAGTTTGTGTCCTTAAGGTAATAGAAGCACTTTGTTATACACTTTGTTCTAGTGCCCGTCATAGCCCAAGCTATAGTCATAGCGATAGATATTAACAAAACATTATCTGCATAGATGGATAGCTACCTGGTTTTCGAACTGTACCAAAAAAATGGTGACATAGGTCCTTCTCATCTTTGCATCTAATTTGCGTGTTACCAACACATTCTTCATCAGGGTTTAGATCAAAACAGCTGTTACATAGGATGCCACTGCGTATCCCAGAGTCCTCTGGCACTGAAATAAAGAATACATTGGAATATACAATACTAAGTATTAAAGGTTGTGTAGATAACATGTTATAAGTCATAATTGGATAATAAGTAACAACTGATGTTTTCTGGGAGTTCATAATTATAATCTCCAATATTTATAAGTAATGGCCAAATTGACTACAAAGGAAGATGTCCTCTTGCTCGTTTCATAGCACCGACATGAGCCACATAGTCACCATTATTGTTAAATATGCCCAACCAAGAAGAAAGACTTGAAAGATACTTAGGACTGTTTCTATAGCCACATCAATAACTATTACATCCATCCCAAGTGTATCTATATAGAAGGGACAATCCATACCTTTACCCCAAATAGTTCTGTCCCTATTTCCTCCTCTTGTGACCCTATTTTTAATTAGCATGGAATGTTAGATTTGTTTGAGTGTATCACAGAGCACTGCACCTTGTCTGCCAACATATCAGACTTGCCTGTCTATTTGTGTATATCGCTAATGAAGTTGCACTGTGAGCCGTTACATTTTTTTTTTGGCCCACCCTAGGCCAAAAGTTGATAGCCCTCCCTCTAAACATATCTCAATTGACCATAGAGTCACCAAAAAACTTCAACCACTGCCTTCAAAATGAAAAGTTTCCCTTATGATATTACACTTTTTTGTTCCCCAATAACTTCCATTATTACAATCTACTTCTATTTTTACCTCTACCATCTTCCTCCTGCCTTTTCACTCACATTATGTTTCTCATGTTCCTCATCCCCACTAGATTGTAAGCTTCCGTGCAAGGATCTCTGCCTCATGGTTTATTCTGAAAATGTTTGTCTAATATTGTTTTTAACTCCCATTTTATGTTCTGTACCTAAGCGCTGAGTAAATTGTTGGCGCTATATAAATAAGTGATAATGTAATGTAAGGTAATTTTGAGGAAAAATCTGACAAATCTGTCCCTTTTTTATTACTTAACACGCCTGCTTTAAAAAAAATATTTTTTTCAGACACTAAAAAAGTATAACTGCCCCTTTAAAATATGTTTTTATTTTTTCCTTTGGGTTATTTGTTCCTTTTGTTAAGATAATAAACATTACAATAGTGCAATACAATTGCATTTAAGAATCACTTACTTTCATAGTTATCTGTGTTACAGTTGTCACCAATGCAGCACTTGTAGTACACCTTTATGCTTGCACCAATATCATCAGTGCCATAGGTAAACATATTGCATGGAAACTGTTTGGCACAACCCTTGGCTACAGAATGATATATATGATCTGCAGAATAAAAATCAATGTGTAAGAGAATACAATATTTGGAATACATTCCATACTGTCTGTAACCAGCAGGGTGACCTCATTGCCATTTTATTCCTGGATGCTTATTGAAAATGCATTGGCCAATAGTAACTCTGCGGACCTGCCCTGGAGCATGTATTTTCTAGTGTAATTCCCAGGTAACCATCATTGGTTGGAGAACTTCCTATGCAGGATGCAACCCTTCTTCATATAGTCTTTCCATTTCACCAGTTTGCCCCCACAACCCTTTGCATAATGCCAGATTGTCCCTTGCTGATGCAGTTGAGGCAGCCTGGATATCTTCACAGACAGCACATGGCAGTGAGGAAAGATGTGACCCCAACAATGATAACTCTGGCTCTGCAGTTTGCAGTCCTAGGTTTAGTCCTAGTCAGTCTAGACAGAAATGCAATATTGGACATGTATCATAAGCATCCCTTCATAAAACTACAATGTGCTCACTCTGGAATCCAGTCATGTTCAATCCACATCAAACCACCCAATTGTTTAGGAGGGACACTTCCTATTTTGCACCTAAATCCATCTTCCCTTGTCTGTTACCCCTATTTTCTGGGAGCTCAGAACTTTTGATTTGAATAAGTGTATCACAGAGCTCCACTGAAAAATCATGTTTATATATTAACTTGTGTAAAAAAAATACTTTACTCTTATTGTATATGACTCACCAAATACTGCCTATAACCATATCATCAGATACTCCGACCCAAAATAGGTGTCTCTTTTTGGGTGTTGGGAGCTATGCACAAACCATGTTCTAGACTAAGTGTTTAGTGTTATTTGATAGCAGGCATGTTAGTTGCAATAAACTCTTGAAACATTTTTTTAGAAGGACTGATTCTAATTTAGGCTCGGAACCCTTTGTTCCTGTTTACTTCTTTGGTGGCCCTCTTTTCTCGGACCTTACAATGTCAAGTTTGTATCACAGGACAAATCCCATAAAATTAGGTTCACTTGCAAGGATATGTTACTTGTAAAATTTGAGTTACAATAAGAAATCATTATTTCATGTTACAACCTTTTTTCCTTGTCTAGAACTTGTAAAAAGGTTTTGTTTTTGAGAAATAAACACAATAATTTGAATAGCTAAGAGCTGCGTATCTTGTTGATCGATACGTACCGACATGGAAATATTCTGAGGCCACCAGACACTGATCATCCCCACATTCAGTGGAATCTCCCACGCAAGAATCAGTATTGTTCCCGAAGCAGTGAATACACTTCACACCATCGACTAGAAGGAAGATATATTGATGACGTTACATTTTTTCTTGACATGCTTACATTTCCCCCAAAACTTTTCTCTTAAGCATTTTCTTGAAATCTTCATGAGAACCATAATAGAGTATGTATGGAGAATAAAGCCAACAATATTTTTATACCCTGTAAGATGACAGTCCTGGCATGTCATGTGTGTAAACATGGAGCGTTGTCAATTTTTATAAGTTCACATTAAATTCTGTTTTACAAGGATTGATATGGCATTAAAATAAAGTAATTAGCCACCTAAATAAAACAATATAAAGTTTGTATTAGTACACTATATATGAGAGTGAAATGAGAGAGTTAAAGCCTGTAAACAAAAACAAAAAATCTCCTGTCCTTATGGGTTCAATTGCATTCTATTACAATCCATAAAAAAAAGAACAAAAATATTCAAGGGATTTATCCACAAAAAGTTGATGTGTATATCAAACTCTTCATATTTAGAATTTACATTTTGGTTCCACTCTGAAGCATTATCAAGATATATATATATATATATATATATATATATATATATATATATATAAATATATATATATATATATATGTATATTTTATTTATTTTTTTAGTTGTGAATGCGGGAATTTTAGTCTTATCGGATTACTGAAACCTATTTGACAGCTATTGTTTTAAAAGGTGAGTTGCAGCTCAGTTGAGATGAGAGGAACTTTTCAATTCACTGACTCCTGGTGAGTTCCTCCTGCTAGAAGAACAGAGTTGGCTCTGCATAATCCATTGTTACAAAAGTAAGAGTTTCTAAAGATGAATCTCTGCATTATCCGTGGCCAGTTGAGCTCTTTAAGAACTAGAAACTCCCGGTTTGTCAGTGGTATGAAATAAAAAATAATAATAGTAATGCAAAAAATAATAAGAATAGTAAAAATAATATATTATGATAATGTCCTCACCTTTAGTAGTAAAGAAGAAGACGAGGCAGATTGTGAGTAGGAGAGATTTCATGATCATCATGAGAGAACAATTCTTTGGATACTTCATTTATTCTTCTCTTTGTCGAGGACTAACAATGGATACAATGCTGATATATATATAGGGCAGAACACGTGAGTGTATCATTAACTAATTGAATATGCCAGCATAGTTCCTAGAATACCATTTAAAGTTGGAAACATCTTTCTTCATGACAAATTATGCTCCCAAGCCATGTGTTTGTTCAGGCCCAAAGCAAAAACAATCACATCTCCAGCAGCTGGCTGAATATGTTCTCAGTTATGCAATTTTTATTTTAACTTTTTTCTCTATGCCAATAAAAGTTAAATATCTATAATGATGCATGTATGTATTAAAATGTCATGATCTATACTCTAAACATGTTTCATTTACTCATAAATATCAGGTTAGCAATTCTTACTAATCCTCCTGCTCTGCTCACAGCATTTGGTTCAGGCCTGGGGTAAGGGACATTATGAAAGTCTTTCCAAAATGCAAAAATCTGACAATCAAAAATGATATAAGCAAGTGGGGAAGCAGGAATTTAAAATTGCACTTTATGTCGATGACGTGCTACTATCTTTGACGTCACGGGAGAATGCTATCCCGCACATTCTCCAACTAATTAGCCAATATGGCTCTTTCTCCAATTACAAAGTGAATTTAAATAAAACTCAGGCACTTTCTTTTTTTCTATCATCCTCTCAGATAGTGAGGATCTCACGTATATTCACAATAAACTGGGGCAATAAAACTCTCACTTACCTTGGGATCAAGATCACTGTAGATCCCAGGCAGACCCTCTCCAATCAACTGGGCCAATAAAACTCTCACTTACCTTGGGATCAAGATCACTGTAGATCCCAGGCAGACCCTCTCCCTTAACTATGAGAACCTGATTCGGGACCTGAGAGACCTGTTCCTAAGTTGGAAAGGATTGCATACTTCATGGCTTGCTCACCTCAATATTCTTAAGGCATATGCTCTTCCGAAAGTTCTCTTTTTGATGAGGACTATTCCCTTGCGAGCTCCAATCCTATATCTTAAACAATTGAGTGTGCTCTTTTCCACTTATGTATGGGATGCTAAGAATCCACGTATCGCTAGTAAGACATTGAAGCGAAATCTTAGGGCTGGAGGGTTGCGCTTTCCAGATTTATTTGGGTTACAGGATATCTGTATATTCTCCCATTTTTTGGCCTGGAAACAGAAACCTTCCACTCACGCGGCTTGGCATTATCTAGAGACAATGGAGTGTACAGGTTGCAATCCCCTTTTCTTCTTTTGGTCCACTCCTTTGACATTTAACAAACTTAAAATCAACAATCCAATAATAACAGATGTAATGAGGGGGGCATTTAGATTTAAGAAGCTGTTCTCTTCGTGGCTCGGACTAACCGGCCTCGCCCCACTGGGTGCAGCGACATCCTTTATTCCAGACTTTCAGCACTCTTTGTGGAAACGGAATTCTCCATTTGAGCGATTTGTTTCACCAGGGTGATATACTTCCTTTTTCTGAATTAAAGACTCTTTATAAACTACCAGATTCTGAAAGCTTTAATTACTTACGTATTAGGAGGTTTCTTGAAAGTAACCCATTAGTAAAATCCTCCCTCCTCGATAGATTGGTGCATTCCGCGGGTACTACCAAAATAATCTCTAAGCTACAGGTCCTCCTTGATAACTTGTCCACCCAGGATAAGATTGATCACTTTAGACACTGGGAAGGAGATCTTGGCAAGATTTTTCCTGTGGAGGTTTGGTCTGCTGCATGCAGGAGTACTAGAGCAGCACTACATGGGATTACCCTACAAGAACAATTTTACAAAACTCTTTATCGATGGTACATGGTGCCTTCACGCCTTAATAAAATTTCCCCCAATATTTCAAATCAATGCTGGAGATGCGAAAGGAGGGAAGGCACTCACTATCATATATGGTGGTCTTGCGATTGTCTGACCCCTATTAAAGGAAAACTGTCCACTCTCACAGATCTTAGATTTCAAAAAAACTGTCTCTTTCTCCCCGCAGTCCTTCCTATTCCATCTTGAATTGGGTTCAATACGTTCATCAAAGGCAATTCTCGCAATTAACATATACAAAGCAGCCAAATTATCCCTAGCACGGGTCTGGAGAAGACACGAGATCCCAAGTTGGATCGAGATCCAAAACCAGACAGATCACCAGTTGATGTTGGAGAGAGGATTCTATAGTACCGGTGGGACAGAGCATATAATTGGAAAAGTAGAGGAACTTTGGACTTCAGTTAAAACCCAGCTCCGGGAGTTGGTATGATACAATAAAATCATACGGGTCGGGGGGCCTCGGACGGATGGGGTGGGGGGACGCGCCCCTGCGCGGCCATGGGGGAGTAGCTTCATCTTACCACTTACGGGATAAGTTAACCAGATACACCAAGCATAATTATGATTCTCAGCTCAGTAGGAATCAGGGTGCAGATGGGGATTTGCATTCTGTGGGGGGAGGGGGAGGTGATGGGACTAGGGGAGAAGGGTAGGGGTGGGAAGGAGGAAAGAACATTTTGGAAACATTGGCCTAATTGTTATTTGTAATTGTATGTATGTGTTGTCTATATATGGTCCCTATTTATAAATGGAAATAAAAGATTAAGTAGTAGAGACACAAGAATGTGCACAAGAATAAAACTGGGGAGGGTTAACCCCCTCACAATATTTTAACTGAGTGTCTGATAAAAAAAAAAAAAAAATAGAATAGCAATAGGATTATATGTATTCCATAAACCGAAAGCCTATAAACCAAACGTTCGGTTTATATACTTTCGGCTTATGGAATACATGTAATCCTATTGCTATTCTATAAACCGAACGTTCGGTTTATAGAATAGCAATAGGATTACATGTATTCCATAAGCCGAAAGTATATAAACCGAACGTTTGGTTTATAGACATTCGGCTTATAGAAAACGAACAGTAGTAGTGCCTTTCTATGAACCCATTCATAATTCTTATGAATGGGTTCATAGAAAGGCACTACTACTGTACTTTTACTATAAGCCGAAAGTCTATAAACCGAAGGTCGTTTGGTTTATAGATTTTCGGTTTATAGAATACATAGAATTACATGTATTCTATAAACCGAAAATCTATAAACCGAACGACCTTCGGTTTATAGACTTTCGGCTTATAGAAAACATGTAGTACTATTGCCTTTCTATGAACTGAACGAGAGCCCCATTCATAAGAATTTCTTATAAATGGGGCTCTCGTTCGGTTTATAGAAAGCCAATAGTATTACACGTATTCTATAAAACGAACGAATAAAATGAAACTAAACGAAAATAATGAACGAATTTCGTCCGAAACGAATGCAGTAATGAACGAAATTAGTTTTAGACAAAATAAATAAAATTTTCGTCCGAATGGACGAAAACGAAAATTTTAGTTTTGCACATGTCTAGATTTTAATATCAACGTTGAGAAGCAAAAAGTCTGACTGTTTGTATTTATCCTGTTTAGATATTGGAATTATATTCACTCAGTATTTATTTTGGCATCCCTTTCTGACCATCAAAGCCTTTAAATGTTCTTGTCAGCGGCCCTGTCAACTTATCCACAAAAATCTTAAAATAGGTATTATTAAATCTCTCCAGTCCTGGCAATTTGCTTTGTTTTAATTTGGATATTGCTGCTTTAGTTTCTATATTGGAAAATGGGCTTTTTAAGACTTGTAAATGAAACCTTAAACTTTTGAGAATTGGGATTGATGATAAGTATCTAGTAATCTCTTCTTCTGAGGAATTATTATGCAGGTTATATAAGTCTTCATAAAACCGGTTATAAGCCAAACCAATTCTTTCTGTGGTTAAGCATGTTTCTTTATTATCTTTAATTTTTGATGAACGTTTGTTTTAGTTTTTCCCTTTCACTATTGGTTAACTCTGTCCACCCTGTTCCCTTTATGGTAATATCTGACTTTTAGGT
This sequence comes from Pelodytes ibericus, assembly GCA_036172795.1. Lineage (NCBI taxonomy): Eukaryota > Metazoa > Chordata > Amphibia > Anura > Pelodytidae > Pelodytes > Pelodytes ibericus. The sequence continues at coordinate 69,001,730 of CM069866.1, forward strand.
ACTGTGGATTTTTATTGACTTCTTCCAATAATATGTTATTAATTTTTTGTTTAATGTCTGTCAGTTTGTTAAATGTTTTCACAGATGGGAAAAAGTGTATTGGTTCTTGACATTCCATATAATTCTATATAGAAATCTGCAAATGTTTTCATTTTTTTCTTTTTTGTTTCTGCTTCCCATTTAATCAGTTGGCCTCGGATCAATGCCTTGTATGTACACCATACATTTGCATCGTTCACCAAGCCATTATAACTCTCCCTAAAGAAACATTCAGTGTTCTGCGAAATATACTCAATGTTTCTTTTTTTTATTCAAGAAGAAGTAATTTAGTCTCCAAACCGGTCTTCCCACAGTTCTAATCGTATCTTGGATATTCATAATGACCCCATTATGGTCAGACTAGACATCTTCTTTAATCAAAGTTTAATTTTTACTCTCTCTATCAAAGCCAAATTTCCCAACATTAAGTCAATTCTGGAGTATGATTTATGGGTGAAAGACATGAAAAGTCTCTCTCATCTGGATGAAAACATTTCCAGATGTATAAAAATGCCAGCTTTGTCACAACTGTCCTTCAGGTCTTTAGCAGCTTTTCCTATCTGGACATATACCATTTAGAAACTTGTTATCTAACAGAACATCCATAACACAAATCAGGTCACCAGCACAAATTAGAACTACTGGCTTTATTCCGGATTAATTTCAAAATGAACAATGATTGGTAAAAAAAACAAAAAAAAAAAAACATAATTTGTATGAGTCAGTAGGCTGATAACGTATCAGAAAAATGTCTCTATTAGTGTGCTTGTACTGTGCAAAAATGTCTTGGTATAAAATAAATGAATATTTGTTTCTCGTTAAACACAAGCAATGCAATGTTGTGTTTAATTCATCTTTATTGTGTGTGTAAATATGTTTTATTTTTTTTCATTTTTAATTCTTTATTCCATTTTCATAGACATACAAACAGTATATAAAAAATTACACAATTATACCAAGTATAATATATTCACAAACAACAAACAAAACATACAGAAAGTGCAAAGAGCAAGTATTGGGGATTGTGACCTTCTAATTCTAGTCTCTTGTCTAAAGTGCACAGATATAACTTTAGCACTACTGGCTATATAGATCATTCCAATGATTCAAATCATCTCCCGAAATCAATGAGCTAAATCCTTCAGCTTAAAGGGCATGCTTAAATATGTATTAATTAATGTTATGACATCACAAGATCCAACCACACACTAGCACAAATCATTTGATGTAAATCTGGCATACTAGCATTTATCATAAAGAAAACGATATGATTAGTAAATAGGAGGCGTCTTATTGATTTCAGAACATGACATAGTTGGGTCACTGTGCCAAACGTCACTGAAACCTACTTATTCAAGTGGCGGATCTGGTACGAAGCAATTGAACAATTTCGCCTCCACCATTTTCACTGCAACAAAGCCCAGTTTACATGTCCAGGGGGAGATACAGCCTTTTGAAGAAAATTTGACTGTACAGCCATCTGGTAAAGAAATAAATTAAAAAAGATACTCATTACTATTTATTATACAAGAGAGAGGAAAATGGTTATGAGGAGCAGGAGATAGAGGTCTTTATGGAAAGAGCAGTGATGATGGAATGTAGAACAGTACATTCAGGAGTGTTCAGGAAAAGAGTTGCAGTGATAAGACAGAAGAGTCAGTTCCAGCATTAGGCACAGCATTGTTCATTGCAGACATTTACTGGACTTTGTGTTGGACAATTTAACGAAATTCTATGGACCTTTGCAGGCCTTTCGGACACTGGTGTTCTTGTTTGGGTACTTTGCCTGCCCCTGGTTTCTTCACAAAGTTCTATGTTTTAGTTGAGCTTTGACTTGGGTCAGTTTAATTTCTGAATTTCTGTGAGTTACCAATTTAGCAGCTCAACGTTGCAAAACACATTGGGACCCTGGTGTGTTCCGTGATCTCTATTCTCACACATACGGGATTATTCAGAGAGGGGATAAAAAAGTAAATGCAGAAACAGAATTTCGGTGGGTATCAAGGGAAAGGTCAATAAAAAATGATTTGACCCATGGAATTATAGCCCGTTAAGTATTGTCAAATCCTTAATGTAAAAACGGGGCATCATCAATCTAAAAAAAAAATCATATAAAATAAAAAATGTTAACAAAAAATATGGCATCAAAAGAAAGCCAAACAGTTGCTTAAGGTAGCAATACATAGTTGTACACTAAAGGAGAAATAAATAAATTACAGTTAAAAGCATGCATTAAGAAATACCAAAAATATCTTGTGCCTAAGGTGATAGGAGCCCTGTAATACATGTTTTATTCTAGGGCTAGCCATAGATCTAAAGGAATGATATAAGAAATAGTGCATTCGTTATCCTAGTAGACTGATAGCTACCTGGTTTTAAAGCTGTCCCAGCAAAGTGGTAACACAGGTCCTTCTCATCTTTGCATCTAATTTTCTCCTTACCAAAACATTCTTCATCAGTGTTTTCACTATAACATCTCTCACACAGGATTCCATTGCGCATCCCAGAGTCCTCTGGTACTATGATAGAAACATAGAATGTGTCAGCAGATAAGAACTATTCGGTCAATCTGGTTTGTCATATTTTCTACATAATTTTATAAGTCCCCAGTTCCCTATCTTATATCTACGATATTCTTATACCTATCCCATGCATGCTTAAACTCCTTCACTGTGTTCACCTCTACCACTTCTGCTGGAAGACTATTCCATACATCCACTATCCTCTCAGTAAAGTAATACTTCCATTAGTCCCTGGCCTTATCTTATATCTAGGATAGCCTTATACCTATCCCACGCATGCTTAAACTCCTTCACTGTATTAACCTCTACCACTTCTACTGGAAGACTATTCCATACATCCACTACCCTCTCAGTAATGTAATACTTTCATTAGTCCCTGGCCTTATCTTATATCTAGGATAGCCTTATACCTATACCACGCATGCTTAAACTCCTTCACTGTATTAACCTCTACCACTTCTACTGGAAGACTATTCCATGCATCCACTACCCTCTCAGTAATGTAATACTTTCATTAGTCCCTGACCTTATCTTATATCTAGGCTAGCCTTATACCTATCTCACGCATGCTTAAACTCCTTCACTGTATTAACCTCTACCACTTCTACTGGAAGACTATTCCATGCATCCACTACCCTCTCAGTAAAGTAATACATTCATTAGTCCCTGGCCTTATCTTATATCTAGGATAGCCTTATACCTATCCCACGCATGCTTAAACTCCTTCACTGTATTAACCTCTACCACTTCTACTGGAAGACTATTCCATGCATCCACTACTCTCTCAGTAATGTAATACTTTCATTAGTCCCTGGCCTTATCTTATATCTAGGATAGCCTTATACCTATCCCATGCATGCTTAAACTCCTTCACTGTATTAACCTCTACCACTTCTACTGGAAGGCTATTCCATACATCCACTACCCTCTCAGTAAAGTAATACTTACATTAGTCCCTGGCCTTATCTTATATCTAGGATAGCCTTATACCTATCCCATGCATGCTTAAACTCCTTCACTGTATTAACCTCTACCACTTCTACTGGAAGACTATTCCATGCACCCACTACCCTCTCAGTAAAGTAATACTAGCATTAGTCCCTGACCTTATCTTATATCTGGGATAGTCTTATACCTATCGCATGCATGCTTAAACTCCTTCACTGTATTAACCTCTACCACTTCTACTGGAAGACTATTCCATACACCCACTACCCTCTCAGTAATGTAATACTTTCATTAGTCCCTGACCTTATCTTATATCTGGGATAGTCTTATACCTATCCCACGCATGCTTAAACTCCTTCACTGTATTAACCTCTACCACTTCTACTGGAAGACTATTCCATGCACCCACTACCCTCTCAGTAAAGTAATACTAGCATTAGTCCCTGACCTTATCTTATATCTAGGATAGCCTTGTGTCTATCCCACGCATGCTTAAACTCCTTCTCTGTGTTTACCTCTACCATTTCTGCTGGAAGGCTATTCCATACATCCACTACCCTCTCAATAAAGTAATACTTCCTGACATTACTTTTAATTCTTTGCCCCTCTAATTTAAGACTATGTCCTCTAGTTGTGGTAGTTTTTCTTCTTTCACATATACTTTCCTTCTTTACTGTGTTGATTCCCTTTATGTATATAAATGTTTCTATCATATCCCCCCTGTTACGTCTTTCTTGCAAGCTATACATGTTAAGATGCTCTAACCTTTCCTGGTACGTTTTATCCTTCAATCCATGAACCGGTTCAATAGCCCTTCTTTGAACTCTCTCCAAAGTATTAATATCCTTCTGGGTCTCCAGTACTGCGTACAATACTCCAAGTGAGGTCTAAGCAGTGCTTTGAACAATGGCATGAGCACTTCCCTCTACTACTAATACCTATCCCTATGCAACAACACATTCGGATAGCATTTCTTTTTACTCTATTACATTGTCTACCTACCTCTAAGTCCTCTGAAATGATTACTCCTAAATACCTTTCTTCGGATGTTAAGGTTAGGACTGACTCACATATTCTATATTACGCTTTTGGGTTTTAACTCCTAAGGTGCAAATTATTGCACTTATCCACATTAAATATCGGTTGAAACAGCTCCGAACATTTTTCAAGTTTAGATAAATCAGTTGCCATTTGGCTTATCCCTCCAGGAACATCAACCCTGCAGCAAATCTACTTATCATCAGTAGGTTAAGCTAGAATGCCCCAAGGTCAGGTAGGTTCTATATTCTGGCCTTTCACGCTGATCCCATATGCATGCCCTTGTGTGAGAGGGGAGAGGTGAGTCTCCACCTTAAAATAACATTTCCTCCACTCTCGATTTCTGGATCTGAGGAAGAGATGGCATTAAAAGGCTATTGGAAGCCAGGTAAAAAAAAGAATTCAGGTGAAACCACTTGCTAAACCTGTCTACCAATCTCTGTACCTTGTCTGCAGACAAATCTGCCTTTGTATGTTTGTCTATTTGTGTCTATCTCTGATGAAGTTGCACTATGCCCCATTACATTCCCCCCCCCCTCTTTTTTGCTAAAATTTTCAAGCCCTCCCCTATAAATATCTCTCAATTGATGCCACCATATAACTTCAGGCCATTTGGAATGTCGGGATGTGTGATTATTCCAATTTATTGGCATTTTTTTTAAGGAGACCGGGAGTATTGAGATAAAATGGATCTGTTAACATGGAGCATTGCTTATTTTCAAATATATGTTTTGGACACGATGGGTGGAGCTACCCCTCAAAAATATATATATATTTTTTTCTTTCTCCCTTTGCTTCTTTGCTTCAGTATTGGTATGCATTGCCTTTTGTATAAGCAGCACTTACTTTCATAGTTATCTGTGTTACAGTTGTCCCCAGTGCAGCACTTGTAGTACAATCTCATGTCAGCGGCAATATCATCAGTACCATAGGCAGACATATCGCATGGATATGGCCCAGAACAACCTTTATATATAGAATGATATGTACCATCTGCAGAATGAAAATAAATGTGTAAGAGAATATAATACAAGGAACACATCACATAATATCTGCATCAATTAGATTGACCTCATTGCTATTATATTCAGTGGAGCTTATGACAAATGCATATTTCAGGGCTGCATTGCCCTATATCAAGGCTATGGACCAACCCTGAAGTATAGTAGTGTGTTTAGGTTTCGTGCCGCCCTAGAACGGAGTAACCAACCAATTTCTCTCAAGGCTGCACTCCGTCTTTATATTGCCTTTCCATTGTTCCAGTTTGCCACCCACACCTCTTTGCACAGCACCAGATTGTTCCCTGGTGATTGAGTGGGAGGCAGCCAAGATGTCTGCACAGGCAGTACTGGCCATGCCGTCTGCAATCCTAGGATTGGGTCTTGTCGTGCTAGACAGACATACATTCTACATTTATTATAAGCATTCCTGAATAAACTGCAATGTACTCACCGTAGCATCCAGTCATGATTAATACACACCGTACCTCTCAAGTGCTTAGGAAGGACAGTTACTATTTTGCACCTAAATCCTCATGTCTTTTGCCCCTCGTTTTCTGGGAGCATATAATTTGGGGGTTGTATAAGTGTATCACAGAGCTCCACAGCAAAATCATTCATAATAAAGTGCATTAAAACTGAATTGAATGTGGTTACATATTAATTTGTGTAAATAAAATACTTTACTCCATATTACTAAAATAATTTAATGTAAAGTCATTAAAAATGTTCCAGCAATGCCCTGCCCACAGTCACACATTCAGGTACTCCTCCCAAAATAAGTGTCCCTCTTTGGCCATAGGAAATGTTGGGAGGAATGCATACATCATGTTATAGTCTATGTGTGAAGGTTGTGTAGTGATGCAATTTGCAAGTGTTCTTTGATAGCAGGCATGTTAGTTGCAATGTACTTCTGCAAAATTCTCAAGTGTCTTTATAAGGACTGTATGTTCCCATTAACTTCATTGGTGTCCCTCTTTACTCAGACCTCAAAATGTCTGGTTTCTATCATAAACAAAACCCATAAACTGATGTTCCCTTGGAAGAATATGTTACTTTCCATTCCTTGTGAAGTTTGAGCTACAATAAGATGTTATTCTCTCGTCGTACGTCCTTTTCCTTTTTAACTTTTTTTTTTTTTTTAGAACTGGTTGTAACAAAAAGGAAGCAATTTAGTTTTTTGAGAAATAAACACCATAATTTTTATAGCGAAACTATGTTTATCTTTTTGACCAGTACTTACTGACTTGGAAAAATTCTGAGATGACCAAACACTGTTCATTATCTTCACATTCAGTGGACTCTCCATGGCAAGAATCAGTATTGTTACCGTAACAGTGAATACACGTGAGAGCATCAACTAGAGGGAAGATATATCGCTGACATTAAGTATTTTCTCTTACACCAAATTTACTTGAAAAACTTATTAGACCCAGTAAGGACAGATGACCGTCCTGGTACATGGGGCAAACAAGGAGCATGGTCAGTTTTTAAAAAGTTCACATTGAATTCTGGTTTACAAGGACATAAATATGGCATCAAAAGAAACTCATATGCTGAAAAGATTGTATTTTTTGGTTTCCCAACCATCTTTTCCTACCTTTTGACCCCAATTCTCATCATCACCCTAACCATAAATCGAATCCTAACCTTAGCACGAACCCACAATCTAACTCTTATCCATATGTAACCCTAAGTGATCTAGGGATTCATTTATATTTAGGCTTAGTTTAGGATATTTTGGCAGTCTAACAGTGATGGAAGTGACAGAGCCATAACCGAGTGATTGTGATGACAGAGGGGGAGCAAATTTCTCTCTGATCGCTTCCACCTCTCATTTTAGTCAGCTGAGGTGAAAAGAACACTTCACCTCAAAGATTCAGCTGTACACTGTGTAGGGACAAACCTGGTGAGTTTCTCCGGTCTAGAAGAACAGAGTTGACCCTGCATAATGCATTGTTACAAAAGTAAGATTAGTAAAGTAAAGATTCAACTCTCCATAGCCAGTTGAGCTCTTCAAGCAGCAGAAATGCCAGGTTTGTCCCTGCACATTGTATAGTTAACCCCTTGACAGAGTTCTATTTGATGTCCCTTGAAGACCATAATTCCATTATTTTTGTGGTACGTTTACTTAACTGTGATTTTGTTTTTTCGTGTTCAGACACCTACACAAATTATATATCATTTTTTAAAGGACAGTTCTTTTGATACTATTATTTTCATCATATGATATTATTTACTATAAAAAAAATGATGAAAATATGCCCAAAAATTTTTTTTCTAAATTTGACAAGTTTAAAAAAAAAAAAAAAACATTTACAAACGGTTTATAGTTTCTAATATGTGTCCTGAGTTTAGAAATACCAACGTTTCTATGTTTTTCTGTGTTTTTTTTTTTTCATGTGATAGGGCAATAACCAATAATAGTGTTTTTTGTTTCCTAATCATTTTCTCCTACAGTGACCTTTTGACCCCCACCACCCCTTAATCTTACCCTTGACCTAACCCTAATACACCTGTAACCCTAATTATAACCCTAATTGTAACCCTAATTGTAACCATAACCCTAGATCTAGGGTTAGTAGATCTAGGGTTAGCTTTTTCCTTTTATTTTTTTTTCTAAGGGGCAGTTTCAGAGCGACAAAAGAGATTTTTTTTTTAATCACTTCTGTCGCTCTCTGCTCGACACACTGAATTGGTGGAGCATGCTCCTCCAATATGGCACCCACGATCACCGGGTGATCGCGGTGCCCTGGGGGGCGGAGAGGCGTGTTGCATGATGCCTCAAGGCATCCTTGCAACACCTTTAACGCACAGTCAGTGACAGTTGATCACTGCCTATGCGAGTTGAAAGCCATACGATCACATTTGCGGTCCAAAGCAGCCTCTATGAGTAAATTCCGGCATGTAGCATTGCACTAAAGAGCTCAACACTACTTTAAAACTCAGGACGTATATGTACATTCATGTGGTTTATGGGGTTAAGTCAGTGATATGAAATAGTGATTGTAGTAATATATTATGATAATGTCCTCACCTTTGATAGTAAAGAAGAAGACCAGGCAGATTGTGGGTAGGCGAGATTTCATGATCATCATGAGAGCGCAATTCTTTGCATACTTCCTTTATTCTTTTCTTTCTTGCTGATGTATTTCCAGCTAAAATGCGGATATTTATAAGGCATGATGTGATTGTGTCATCCACAAAAAATCCAAACAATGCCTGGCTTCTATATGATGTTTACTGAATAGAATGCCAGTATTGTCCGTAGTATACCCAGCTGAAGTTAGAAACTCTTTGTTGGTCATCATGTTTCCCAATGACTAATGATGTCCCCTAGTGATGTGTTTGTCCAGGCCCAGAGCAAAAACATATAAATATCCAGCACCTGGTTGAATTCATTTTTAGTTATGTCATTATTATTCTTTTACTTGGCCATTACAGACCCACCTCCAACTTTAACATGATCAACCTGTTTTTTCCATGCAAAGAAAAGTTAAATAATTATAAACCAATATGAAGGTATTAACATTTCAAATCTGTATTCTAAACATGTTAAATTTATAAATATCAGGGTAGCAACTACCACTGATCCTCCCTCTTCTACAATTTTAAAGGGTTTCCAAAATAGAGCAATCGAATTATCAAAAATGAGAACTACACCTGCAATGTGTGAACACATATACTTGACAGGAGCCTGTGCAGAGCGCACAATCACAGGTTTTTTTCCATTAGCTGTACAGCTGGGATTGACAGGTTGGCTCATTTTTGTTCTGGACACATATAACGTTTAACTGCTCCCCTGAAAAACGTAGAATGTATGTGTGTCCAGGGAGAGCCAGTTAATTCATTTGGGTGTGCAGCAAATCTCAAACAAAATGGCCAATCATACAATTAGAAACTTTTTTATGAAAAAGAAGGTAAAACAAATGTGTCCTTTTTTTGTGTGCATACAGCCCATATCTAAAAATATTTTTCAGACATTGCAGGTGGTAAACTTGTCCTTTAAGTGAGACCTTGTAATTTTGACATTGCAGGCACTCTTTAACCTGCAGTACACTGTGATGATCAAGAGTGAGTATCTCCTTTCCATAATTCTAATCTTGGCTAGGCCAGCCAAGTGATGACGGGCTGGCTGTATGTTTTGCTCTCCGGGCGGTTTTCTTATGATGAGCTGTATCTCAGTTCTCCCACTTTGCAAATATTAGTTTGATAATGATGTCTGTCATTACGCCTCCCTCTCCTGGCGATATTTAATTTCCTACTCTGTTAACTGTTTCCAGTCATACTTGCTTTGGAAAAGGAAGTTTTAAATAAAGGTGCTGTGTGCGGTGTCATATTTTTTTCCTAGGGCAACTGGATGGGGGACAGCAGCAGACTGAACTTGGTCCTCCTTTCCACTACCTACAATGACATTTGGCAAGCCCCCACTAGATTACCAGAGAACAATATTGTGCAGTGGAAAGGGATGTGGGAGCAAATGGTGCTGTGGAAAGGCAAATGGGGACAGTCTGGCTTTGTGGACAAGGATGTGGGGGTAATCAGCTGTTTAAAGGTGATGCAAGGTTTGGGGTGGAATCTGGAGAGTTGGGGAGTGCAAGAGTTTTGTCTGGTCTAAATGCACTGCTGGCTTCATGGCACTTATTAAAATGCATGAGGATGGTTTAGCAAGACACAGATATAGTGAACATGGATTTTAAATGATGGTCTTATTCTCTATATATTACTTAATACAGTTTATTGTATGGAGTGGCATTTTTAAAATACACCACTAGAGGAGTAGTGAGCAGCTTTTTGGATAATTTCCTTTGTCTGTTTTTCTGTCATGTGGTCACAATGGATGTCTGACTCCTCCCCATGATATCGCACACAGGGATTGAGTAATGAGAGTCACACGCCCAGTCTCTTTATAAGGTGAAGTCACAGGTTTGGAGATTAGACTCTTTTTCATTACAGAATGGAACATCTTCTGTATATATATATATATATATGTATATGGGCTTAGCATAATATTACCATATATGTAACCAAATCTTTGGATTTTGTGTAACTAATTGGTCTCAGCAGCACCCCTTATAAGATATGCTAGTTTATGTGAGTGCATTTCTTTTGGATTTGTGTGTGTGTATACAACATTTATATATCTTTTACAGAACCACTAAAGTGTGTGCATCAGTTTGGATGTTAATTGTTGACTCTTGGGAAATGTAAGCATGGCAAGATGGACGAGGTACTTGTGTGAGTGTGGGGATTGAATTAGTTCATGGTGTGTGTGGCTGAGTGTATGTACTATACTTGGCTGCTAGAGGGAGCTAGTCTAGCATTAAGCTCAGCAACAGCACAAGCCCTCTGTCTCTATTCTGTAACAATAGGGTCTACTGTATTGTAATGTGTCCTAACTCTCTTTTCGTGTAACGCTGGTGGGGTGTGTCCTTTCCAATTGGTGTGGTAATCGTGCTTCCCCTCCCCTAATCTGAAATGGTGTGGATGTGACCAATGAGCCTAAGGCCGGCTAGTGGTTCATATTAAAAGGGGCATGGAGCCCGGGGGTTGTAATTTGCAGTTGATGTGATTTCTGTTTGATTGTTCTTACATACGTACATTAATAAACTTATTCATTGGTGGGTTGGTTTTAAATAAAGACTGTTACCTATTTTCACCAAGCTAAAATCCTATGTCATTTTTGATGCTCTGGGGTCAACTGGGCAAATGCTATGCCATGTCAGGAAGAAATTAAATCAGTGGGTGGACATGTTAGGTCAAATCTTCCTTCATCTGATCCAAGATTCTAAACAACATGTCCGCCCCCTGATACAAGCAGAGTGTGCTTAAAGTGGAACCTTGAATTAAAGCATTTCTGTTTACAATTTCTACATTTGATACAATCTTTCAATTAAACAAAACATATTTTTGTTGAAAGTTCTTTAATTACTCTACTGATTTATAAGCTATTTCTAGTTAAACTAGCAGAAGCTCGGAATGCAAGCTCGGACCCAATGTTCCTCTCGGAGAGCAAACATTTATCTTGGAATCCTATAGCTGGATAGAACAATGGGAAACCAGGCCTCGAGGTATTTAGTGCAGCTTAATGAACAGGGCACATGGATGAATCTGGAGGGTTGCTCTCTTATGATTGGTTGCATGCAGGAGGGCATGCTATGTGTGTGTCTGCATCCATAACAAAATAAAGTTAATTAGTGTTGTTTTAATTACCAAGCTAGCACCAAATAACTTCCATGCCTCCCTTTATGCAATTAATTAGTTTTTATTTCCACACCAGGTGGGCATATGTACTTGCCAGTAAGGGATTAGAAAGAGAAAAGAAGCAGATGATATGTTTGGAAAGTTGTGGCTCAACTGTCCCCTCGACTCTTGTGTTGTAAGGTTTCAGTACCAGTGGACGTGCCCGCCAAGCTTTGAGGCTCGCTGGGAATGGAAAGTGTTGGAGGTATGTGAAGATTTGTGGACAAATGGGGGGAGGTGAGCACCCTTGGGAAGCTCCATTGTGGGACTGGCAATGGCATTTTAGTTTGTATGATGTATTAGTTATTGTGTTAATGTATTGTTAAATTATTTGTAATGATTTATTTATGACATTTTATGTTTATGTTACGTGTTTTCTTACAAGGCTTAATGGTCTACTCAATATGCACGATCCGTCCCATTTTGGATTTGGATCCATCATAAAAGCTGATTTTTACGAAATCCCCGAAATGTGGCTTCTCAATATCCCTCAATTTGAGTCGGAATCTACTGTTCGGAATTGGAGGCGTTCAGTTCCGGATGTGTTCACCATGAAAACGGAAAAATGTCTCCAAGTCCCCATGGGCCATGGAAAATAGCACTGAACCCCTATAAAAAATGGGGCTAAGAGATAGCCAAATAGCTACAAGTATTATAGCGAAAGGTAACGGCCAAGAGTTCCTGAATTGCATCACACCATCAGGGGGTAAGCAAAGCATCCTTGTAAAGAATGTTCTGTATGTTCCAAGCCTAGAAGGAAGCCTCCTATCAGTGAAAACCCTTGGCCATTAGCTTCCGCTGTAATACTTTCACCATTTGCTAGGAAGACTTTGTCTTTTGCACTGTAATCAATTTCTGTAAGAAACGTGTCATCACTTGTCATGTGACTTGTTGGCCCTGACTCAATGCACCATCCATGTGATGTGCAATTCTGAGTTACTTTAAAGGTACCACTCCATGATGCATCTGCAGAAAAGATGAAGATATTAACTGTTTAAGTATTCGCTGTGGCCAAGTTGTTGATAGCCAGAAATTGGAAGGAGGTGAGATCGATAACCTGGCTGGAGTTGAAAAAAACCCAATAGGTTTTGTACCAACTACGTATGGAAAAAGGAACTTGGATGGATAAATGAGGGTACATTTAAAAAAGTTGAAGTATGCGACGATTGGATAGACAAAATCAATGATATATAAAAAATGGAAGACTTATAAAAGGGTTGATCAGTGTCTGGGAACATCCAGCTTTGTAATGCTTTGCAATGTTTTGTAATGTCACGTTAATAGTTGGGTAGTGTTATATGAGAATGTGATAAGACATGATGATAATAAGAATGTTTATATAAATATATGTAAAAAGAACAAAGGAGATAATTATTGTTGTATAGGCCCAGGACATGTATGTATGTGTTTTGGATATGTCATTTCTAGTATTGGATGACTTTTTTATATATATGAAAAATAAAATAAATATTTAAGCAAAAATTCCTTCTTTGGACTTTGGGTTTCTACCGCACTGGGCTGATTTTGCTATGAAGTGCAATCTCTACAGTCGGGATGGATTCCACCTGAATGCAACTGGGTCTTGTGCTTGGGGAGAGGATGGCACGACAGTTGGAGGAGCATTTAAACTAGGAATAGGTCCAGTAAACTCCGGGCTAAACAGTATAGAAAGAGAAGACAACTTAGTGTTTAGGAAAAAAATGATAAAACAGATAAGCAATTCTTATCTAAAATTATTTTTTCAGACACTGTAGGTGGGACTGTCCCTTTAAGTAAGGACCTCTAATTCTGTCATGGCAGGTACTCTTTAACCAGTGGTCTTTGAGGATCAACAGTGAGAACCTCTTACCCATTTTTCTAATGTGATGATGGTGTGCTGGCTGTACGTTTGGCTCAGGCGGTTATCTTGTGATGAGCTGTACCTCTATTCTCTCACATTGCAAATATTAGTTCGATAATGATGTGTGTGATTACACCTCACTTTCCTAGAGCTATTTAACCTCCAACTCCGCCATGGATGCTTTGGAAAAAGAACATTTACATAAAGGTGCTATGTGCAGTGTGGTATTTTTGCCCAGGCAGACTGGAGGGATAAAAGAGCAGACTAAACTGGGTCCTGCTTTCCACTACCTATAGTTTGTACGCTGTATTAAGTTGTTAAACTATTTGTAATGGTTTATTTATGAAATGTTATGTCTAATGTTTAGTGCATTCATCTGGGCAGTGCCCACTAGAACACCAGCGGACAATATGGTGCAGTAGAAAGGGGCGTGGGAGCAAATAGTGCAGTGGAAATGGATACAAGGGCAATTTAGCTTTGTGGACAGTGATGTGGGAGCAATTTGGCACTGCTGAAACGTATGTGGGGTAACCTGGCACTGTTTAAGGTATGTGGGGGGAATCTGGTGTAAAAAAAAGTTATACAAAGCTAGCGGTGCAATATGAAGAGAAAAGGTTGCACAAAAGAGGGTTAGGAGTGGCCTAAGGCAGCACAAGCCCTAAATGCACCACTGGCTACAGACATCGGACAATGCGATCAAGACCACAAAATTATGGTCCTGAAACCCACTGCTGTGGAGGGCCTTGCACAGCATCTGCTATAATCCCTAACACAGCCTCTGCTGCAATATACCTAGCATGTCTGATTATGTGCCCCCACTGCAGAAAACAACATGGCCGCTCAAGATCTATCTTGTTTATGTTCCCAAAGCTTTTGGGAAGTGAAAAAAAAAGCCTTTAATGGGGTCCACTCACTAAAATGTGAGTTTCAGGTGAGTTGAGGTGAACATTTCATCCCACCACTTTTTCCCACTACAGGTTGCCCCCTGCATGATGTATATTTAAATTTGGAAAAACATGCATTTTAGTAAGTAACCACCATTATCTTAGGATATATACTTATTCTTTACTCCCTCTTCTTTCCTCAAAAATAATTAACCCCCACAAATATTTTCCAGATCTGGTATCATTCAGTTAGCCCTGTATTCAAAAAATAAATCGCACAAATATTTCCAGTTTGAGATAACTTTTTATTGATCAAAAATAAAGTCAGATCCATTTTTTTGTGGGGGCAAGATAAGCACTAAATCAAAAGCAAAACAAAAAAACACTGGAACAGATGTATATAAAATAAAAATGTGTATCATTTATGTAAATATGTGACTCCTTTGGTGTATGTTCTCTCACTTTAGTACATTTCGTTCATGGACTAGGTCAGTCCCACACATGGGAATATTCACCCTCATTGGTGGTAAGTTTGTGTGTTTGCTGTTTGGTTATTATGTGTGCGCAAGAGAACATTTTAATGTAACTTTTCACTCACCCCAACTGTCCCGCCCAGATACCTTGCAGGAAGGTAATATTGGCTGAGTGGGATGCACTAGGGTGGTGCTTGATAAGTTTACATACATTATTACAGGGACAGGTTTGGAACATTTGCTACACATTTGAGACAGAGGAGGTCTATTCACTAAAAGGTGAGTTACAGGTGAGATGAGCATTTCATATCACAGATGTAACTATACACCGTGCAAACCTAGTGAGTATCTACTGCTAGAAGAACAGAACTGGCTCTGGATAATAGATTGTTACAAAAGTGATTTCATTATTTTATTTAAGATGTAATTGTTTTAAACATTTGATTCTGCGTTATCTATGGTCTGTTGAACTCTTCTAGCAGGAGACACTGACCAGGTTTGTTCCCTCACAATGTATAGTTAAGTCAGTGAGGTGGAATGTTCATCTCACCTGCACTCACCTGTTAGTGAATAGCCCCTGTTATTCTCTTTGCCTTATACTATGATCCAGTGTTTCACATACATCATGTTACAGACATAATGCAGAATCCAACTGGCAGTTTTAGCGACTAATTGTCCGTCTCTAGAACAAGTCTAATGATGTTTGTTACATTCACTGCAATCGAAAGATTCATTGAATGGTTCAGTACAGTTAAATTGTCTGTACACCAACTCTTTGGTCCCTGGCAAAGCTTTTACTCCCACAGGACACACCTCTGAGCTTACGCAGCCCTTCAAAATGTAATCACCAACACTGCCATCTGCAATAGATAGATAATAGATTAGATCAGCAGGTCCCACTGCTTTCCATTCATTTACAGATAAATAAACCATTATTTATGTTCTGAGGCTAATACATTTTTATGCACATGGGAGTGAGATGTATGAAGAGGAAAAGATAAAATATATTACTCAATATTGTATCAAAGCTGCACCTTATCCAATAACTGATATATAGACAACAGACAGTCTGTTAAATAAAAGAGATACATAGATAGGTAGATAGATAGATAGATAGATAGATAGATAGATAGATAGATAGATAGATAGATAGATAGATAGATAGATAGATAGATAAATAGATAGATAGATAGATAGATAGATAGATAGATAGATAGATAGATAGATGGATGGATGGATGGATGGATGGATGGATGGATAGATAGATAGATAGATAGATAGATAGATAGATAGATAGATAGATAGATAGATAGATAGATAGCTATAGAGATAGAGACAGATAAATATAGACAGAAAAAAGAGAGATTGCAATCTATATTCAATAACAGATATAAAAACAGACAGACAGAGAATGAGAGATAGATAGAGAAACAGAGATAGATAGAGAGATAAACTGTCAGACAGATGGAAAGACAGACAGAGGGATGAAAAGAGATACATAGACAGACATAAACCCCAATGCTCTTTAAAGTTACTTTTATAGTGGTTTAGGAATAAACACATTATGAAAGTGTGAAACGCGTCAAGCACCAACTTCTGACAAGCTCTTTGCAAATGTGCATTTTTCTAAATTATGTCTAAGGTCTAAAATAAGACAGTACAGCACTATCCTGATAAAGTGAGCATCTGGAATAACCGTGGCACATTGTTATATGTGCTTTATCGCTGGATATAGTCTATGATTACCTCCTCGTTCTAATGTTCCTGAGTAGGTAAAACATTGCAGTTCGTTTCCCCGGCAGGCCAGTCTATCTCTGGAACGACACATCTCCGTAGTGTGGTTTCTGTAACAGGTTTCACAGTATTTTCCATTTGGTTCACCTACTGTGTCAGGAACTGAAAGAAAAACATGAGATGAATTGTTGGATGAAGCCATTATGCCAGCGATGACTAACCTTGGCACTGCTAATGTCCCATCATGCCTTAAATCTCACTTAGTTTCATGGAGAGTGTAATTCTATACAGGTACCTGGGACATGAGGGGGTGGAATCTAAAGGGGAGGGGATAGTTATCATTTAGCTGCTAAAACAATGATTTTCATGACCCTGACACCTGCTACTGGCCCCCAGGTGAGGGATAGCCAGAATGGAGTCTTGTCTTCATGGTGCAGACATTCCGTAGGCCAGTCTATAATGCACGGTGCCAAACATAAAGGTCGGCATCTCAGCTATTCTGGCCCCCCCATTGTTGTGCCTGGTTCTGCCTCCTGTTAAATCTTTCTGATCCTCTCCATGTACCAGTTCTTACTAAAGTTTGACTACCTGTTTGGGGCTCTGACACTGGCTATTCCTGACCATTCTCCCGGTTATTCTCCAGATAAGTGCTAACTGTGCTTTACCCTGTGCTGCTTTGCTACCACCTACTTTGCTACCTTTGAAGTGCAAGCTTTGCTACAGCTCCAGTCTTCTGCTATCTTCCTTGAGGTTTATTCTTTGGATCCATTTTAACAAATCAGCCATAACCTTATGACCACTGACAGGTGGGAAGCGGACGGAGGCAGTGTGATGCTTTGGAGTGACAGGTGGAAAGCCGGCGGAGGCAGTGTGATGATTTGGACTGACAGGTGGCAAGCCGGCAGAGGCAGTGTGATGATTTGGACTGACAGGTGCCTATACGGCAGAGGCAGTGTGATGCTTTGGACTGACAGGTGGAAAGCCGGCCGGAGGCAGTGTGATGTTTTGGACTGACAGGTGGCAAGCCGGTGGAGGCAGTGTGATACTTTGGACTGACAGGTAGACATGTGCATTCGTTTTCAGGCGAATGCATTTTCGTCCGAAAATAGCATTTTCGTCCATTCGTCCGAAAAACGAAGAACGAAAATGCTAAGCTAACGTAAGCCGAATGAACGAATGGTTAATAAACGAAAATGATTCGTTCATTCGTCCATTCGTAGTACTATTGCATTCTATAAGCCGAAATAGAGTCGGTTTATAGAATACAATAGCATTTCACTACACGAAGACAAAGTCTCCATTCATAATTTTATGAATTGAGACTCTGTCTCCGTGTAGTGAAATGCCGACAGCCTATAAACCGAACGTTCGGTTTATAGGCTGTCGGCTTATGGAATACATGTAATCCTATGGCTATTCTATAAACCGAACGTTCGGTTTATAGAATAGCAATAGGATTACATGTATTCCATAAGCCGAAAGTCTATAAACCGAACGTTCGGTTTATAGACTTTCGGCTTATAGAAAACATGTAGTACTATTGCCTTTCTATGAACCGAACGAGAGCCCCATGCATAAGAATTTCTTATGAATGGGGCTCTCGTTCGGTTTATAGAAAGCCAATAGTATTACATGTATTCTATAAAACGAACGAATAAAAATTAAGAAACGAAAATAATGAACGAATTTCGTCTGAAACGAATGCAGTAATGAACGAAATTAGTTTTAGACGAAATAAATAACATTTTCGTCCGAATGGACGAAAACGAAATGAAAATTTTCGTTTTGCACATGTCTACTGACAGGTGACAAGCCAGCGGAGGCAGTGTGATGCTTTGGACTGACAAGTGACAAGCCGGTGGTGGCAGTGTGATGCTTTGGGCAATGTTCTGCTGGGAAACCTTGGGTCCTGCCATTCATGTGGATGTTCCTTTGACACGTACCACCTACCTAAGCATTGTTACAGACCATGTACACCCTTTCATGGAAACGGTATTCCCTGATGGCATTGGCCTCTTTCAGCAGGATAATGCTCCCTGCCACAAAGCAAAAATGGTTCAGGAATGGTTTGAGGAACACAACAACGAGTTCAAGGTGCTGACTTGTTGTCCAATTTCCCCGGAATAAAAGATCTGCTGCCAACGTCTTGGTGCCAGATACCACAGCACACCTTCAGAGGTCTAGTGGAGTCCATGCCTCAATGGGTCAGGGACTTGTTAGTGGCAAAAGAGGACCTACACAATATTAGGCAGGTGGTCATAATGTTTTGGTTGATCAGTGTATGTCTGCTTATTGTCACTACATTTTACAATCCTGGGGTTATACTCTATCCTGCTATAACTGCCAGTGAGTTGCTGGAGACAGACTTTGTGAATAATGCTGATTCTGTGTTAATTGTTCTGGACTCTACTGCTACTGTGTTCAATTGACTCTTATATTCCTGGCATTACTAGTCTGGTACTCCAAATTAGCTATAAAGCCTTGCAACTGGCTCTCACTACCAGAGATCCACTAAGTCCTGGACCGGCTGATTCTCTGGGCCCACAGCAGTGTAATTACGTTACAGACAAAAGTGTGACAATTATAAATATAAATAAGTGTATTATTGGATATACTTACTGTGATATGTTGTTTTCTTATTGCATAGGTCTTCCTCGCAGCATGCTACGTTCAACCCATCTATAACCTGATCCGTAACCCTTGCAATGAAGTACTGATTACATAAAACTGGTGTTGCACAGCCCTTCATCAGTGCTTGGACAAGTGTGTTTTCTATAAAGTGAAAACATGGGACAATTAAATAGACATTCATATTAGAGGGACTCAACCCAAACATCGCTTACCCTGAAAATGTAGAGAATGAAAAATGATTCAAACCTTGTGTTATTCATGGAGTAAGAGAACATGTGTCTGTGGTGTCTTCTACTCATGAGTAGTATTTTGAGTAGAGTAGAAGAAAAGCCGGCACTAGGGTTACGTTTAATCGATGAACAATCATAATAGGCGATACAGACGGCAAAACGTGGGATGCAGAAGAACACGTAACGTGTTTCATGTCAGGTGAGGCTTCATCACATGTGAAAGCAAAAAGTGAAAAAGCATGACATCATTAATTCAATTACTGCTCATAAAAAAAATGATATTAATTTTAATATGTTCTTTTTTAAACACATGTTTATTCACATTGTTACCACTCACTTAATGTATGGTCCATTCATCATATTCTACCAGTCATTTTTTTTATACACTTGTATGTATATATATATATATATATATATATATATATATATATGTATAACTTATATTTTAGTTTCCAATTAAAGGTTTATCCAGTTATTTTCCACCTTTTTGACCTTGTAACCACTAATTTTTCTTTAAATAAAACACATTGATCTTATGAGCAGTAATAAATGATGTTTTGCTTTTTTCACTCCCACTTTTAACCTTTTTAGTGATAAAAAGAAAAGTAGACAGCGCTATATCTTATAAATAATGTAAAAAGGAAATTGGCTGGACGCCAATCGTTTACAGGCTGAGGAAGTATCTGAAACGCGTCCCTTTTTCTTTTGGCGTCCCTTCTATAGAAAGACCTGGCCAGGCTTTCTCCCACTGGGATCAAAGTTCGTCATTTGTGGTTTTTTTGAGTCCAGCATCTACACGGGCAGACATACAGGTGTGTATGTATTGATTTATACATCCACTGTTCCTTTTCTCTGCTTTTACTGCTTACTAGTCTTTGCACTCAGCAGTTCTTATATTATGTATTTATTTATTATGATTTTCCCTATTGTACTGTGTTGATTCTGTATTGTATGTACATATTGATTATATTTTTGTATTTTTATTTATATTTATTTATTAAGTATATGTATTTTCTTTCATATTAAAATTGTACTTTTTTATCATATTCAGGTGTGTATTTTATTATTTCCTTTTTACATTATTTATAAGATATAGCGCTGTCTACTTTTCTTTTTATGCTTTTTTCTCCCCCCTTTCTTTGCAGTGGTATTCCACTGTGATATTTAGAGACCAGCAGCTGTTTTATTTATTTATCCCCTAATTGATGTCCTGATCACACCTGAGAGTTCCATCTCCATTATTATACCTATTATTCTTTCTGAGTTTGTATATTTTGTTAAATACTTTGGATTTATATATCTGTAGGCGCTTCGTACCTCTTTTCCTTTTTAGTGATAGGTTGTTGTTTTTATTGAACACAGTTCACATCTTGTTTTCACGTATGATTAAGTGTCACCCTCTGATGTGAAATGTGTCATGTGTTATTTTGCACCCCACTTTTTGCCGTCCGTATCATCTATGATGCCTATTCACCGAATGAACTTTTTTTAACCTGAGTCCCGTTGCCCGAGTTTTCTTCTAATCTACTCCAAGTTTTTCTGCCATTTGTAAGGGGGTGAAGTCTCTGCACCTCGGAGTATAGTTATACCTGCACCCTCTGCATTATTACACAGCCTGGAGGTGAGCTTTATGTTCCTATATTCAAAGTTTTTTTCCCCCCCCACATTTAAAACATATTTTTTCTCTTAGAAATGTGATATACACAGCGCCTATTATGTGAAAACAAAGTGAACCCTTTACCAAAAAAAAAACAATTTAAATAATTATTATAAATGTATACAAACGCGTTTCGTTCAGCATGCTGGTCTGTTTGCTTAGAGGCTGAAGAAGTTCCCCGAACGAAACGCGTCCCTCTTGTTAAAGTGAAGTTACCTGGCCAGGTTCTCAATTCTTCCTTCTTTACTGACCAGCACGTTTCTATATCCATGTACTATTCATGGTATTTTGCTAACCCAATCAGCAAGTGAGTAATTTGACACTCTGCCTGTGGTTACCTTTGTATCTGTGTCTGTTGATTTGTATTTAAAGGCACATATCATTGTTTCTTGTTTTTAACAATTTGTCATTTTTTTTACATTTGTGTATATTTTTTCTTTATGTATTTATATATTGCATTGGTTTTTATATATTATTAAATTTATATATTTTATATTAATTCACTATCTTTGGTTTTTTTATATTGATTGACACTTACTCTGTTTAACTGCCAAGCGCTGTCTACTCACCTTCCCATATTTTTTCTCTTAATTTATGCATTTCCACTGAATTCTGCCAACATAATTCACAGTATAAACCATACTAGTATTTAAGGGGTGGCATCTCCTTAGGAATAATAAAAATGTTATATATGTGTGTGTGTGTGTGTGTGTGTGTGTGTGTCTGTGTGTCTGTGTGTGTGTGTGTGTGTGTGTGTGTGTGTGTGTGTGTGTGTGTGAAAAATCATGCAGAGCTGTAAATCACAAAATTCTAAAAAGCCAAGTGTTGAAATAATTAAAATGATTCCTTGAATTTTCAGTGGGCTGAGATAGATTCTTCTGGTTCTTTGTCTTTTAGGTGTCTGGATGTCACTTGTAATGATTTTCCAAAAAACAGAGAAGACAAATATATAGTGTACATTGTTTGATGGTACTCTTTGCCAATAGACTTACACTCACATTTAAACAAGCAGATTGTATACTGCTCAACTTGGATCGCTACAATTATTGAGAAGCTGTTCGCTTTAAAAGCATATCGTGAGAAGGTTCCAGAATATCAATGCAACAGGAAACACACTGACAGGTTTTTACATAAGTGACCTCCCATTTCACAGATTTCTCAAAACATGTACAGGATAAACAGGACGTGGCAGCACGGATAAGACAAAAATAAGAAGTCCAGACGTTGTGTATGGCAGAATAATCTTTTATTCCGTAAAATGCGGCCACTACGGCAAAAGCGCACTCCTCACCTGGTGGACTGAACGCCTGCGCGTTTCGCAACAGGACTTGGTGCTTTGTCAAGGCCCATAATAAACTAAGTGATCCAATTTAAACAACATACAATCTGCTTATTTAAATATAAGTGTAAACATATGCAAATGGTGAAGACACTGATGGGACTATTCACTAAAAGGTGAGTTGAGGTGAGTAGCAGGCGACTTAAAGTGAATAACAGGTGAGTTAAAGTGAATAGCAGGTGAGTTAAAGTGAATAGCAGGTGAGTTGAGGTGAGATGAACATTTCATCTCAGTAAATTAGCGGTACATTGTGCAGGAACAAATCCGGCTAAGTAAACTCATCAGGTTTGTTCCTGCACAATGTATAGCTGAATTGGTGAGATGAACATGGCAGGTGAGTTGAAGTGAATAGCAGGTGAGTTGAAGTGAACAGCAGGTGAATGAAGTGAATAGCAGGTGAGTTGAAGTGAATAGCAGGTGAGTTGAAGTGACTTGAACATTTAATCTCACTAATTTGGCTATACATTGTGCAGGAACAAAACTAGTTAGTTCCCCCGCTAAGTGAACTTATCAGGGTTGTCCCTGCACAATATATAGCTGAATTGGTGAGATGGAATGTTCATCTCACCTCAACTCACCAGCTACTCTCTTCAACTCACCTGCTATTCACTTCAACTCACCTGTTATTCACTTCAACTCACCTGTTATTCACTTCAACTCACCTGTTAGTCACTTCAACTCACCTGTTACTCACTTCAACTCACCTGTTATTCACTTCAACTCACCTGTTATTCACTTCAACTCACCTGTTAGTCACTTCAACTCACCTGTTACTCAACTCACCTTTTAGCGAATAGCACCATGAGAATGTGGCTATTGCTGCAACTACAAAGCAAATGACTAACAATGTAACAACATGTAACAGTATGTCAGATTTTATCACCTAGATATATTAATTCAAGCTAATCTAACCACGATATTGTACTTGTTTCAAACTCTATTTTCATATCACATTTGAATTTTTCCATTTACCTTTGGTGCTTCTTCTTTTGCTTATTCCCACTGGTAGTTATAGCTTTTTTTTGTATTTGTTGTGAGTATTTTTATTTTCTAGGAATTTAGAAATCATGAGAAATTGCATGTACCTTTATTAGAGGATTCAGACATAGTCACACAACCGCCATCGCAATTCACTTCTTGTTCATCTTCACACATCGTTCCACCTTTTTTTAGGCATTTAACGCATTTCACACAGGCACCTAGTGCAAGAGTGGGGGGTAATATTTAAAATGATCATTGTTTATACTTTTGCTGTCTCATAGATTTGACTTTACTAATATTGTAAGAAAGAAAATGTTACAAATATTGCATCGTGGTGTCAGTAAATCTGAGCTCCCAGCATAGATTGAAGAAAATAATTTAAGAACACCAAATCACATAACTGCATTTATTTATTTGTAATCAAATAATAATAATAATAATAATAATAATAATAATAAACTGAATACGTTGTAGAGCTTGTGAGAAAGAATATTCAACATTTGGTTGAGCTAAGAAAACTCGCCTGAGAAATATTAATCATATGTACTAAAATAAATATAATGGCCACACTTGTTTGAGCTCATACAACTGACCTGTGCAATAATACTGATATTTGGCTAAGTCAATAAAACTCACCTGTGAAATAATACTCCCATTTGGCTCACATGTATATATACTTATTTGTACTTTTATATATTCAACTATGTTCATATTTAATAAAAATTGAAGAATCAATTAAAGAGAGAGAGAGACTCACATTAATAGACTCAATGTATCATTTACCTATTAGTTGGGATCCAAGATCGATGACGGAAAGTAAAGTTGTGGGGAAAAATGCTTATAAGATTATATTTAGATAGTTGATCTCACCTGTAGATACCAGGGCAGCGAACACACAGAGGACTATGTTGAAAGACATCATGGTGATGCTGGATTGGATTGGACGAATGATGCAGGTAGATGATTTAATTCCTTGAAAGCTGTGATACTTATAGTACTCTTTTGAGAGGGGGGGTCAACACCTTCATCTGATGTTCGCACAAAGTCAACAGGAGAATTGGAAATGTGAATAGCAAAGAAACTGGAGGCAAGATGCCAACTTCATGAACTCCTTTTCATTCGTAAACACAATTAATTCAAAAGCTCTTTGTGTCTTTGTTGCAGGTAAGTCTTCTGTTTGCAGAAAACTTTCCAAGGGGCAGTAGCATGTTATCCTCACATACCCATACTCTATCCTCCAGTTCTCCAGTTGCTGCCCTCCTCTGCTTTGTATTTGTGTTTGGTCAGTGTAACGGACTTTCTACCGGATGTGGTAGACCCTCTGTCCCTTTGTAGGAAATCACCTCCTTAGCCCCCGATTACAGATCAGCATTCAACCAGCAAGTCTTTCCTGAACCTTGCTCTTTGCACCCAAATAGCAGACAGGAGACCAGTAGCAGTTAGGTACAGCAAGAATGAACAACTCCTTTATATGTGTAACAACACAGACTTATAAAAAGACATAAACATGACATCACAGACATTAGTATGCAATGGGGGGATGGAACTCAGCATAGTTCTCCTACTAACTGGGGCTAGAACACATTAGACTTTCAGACTGCAAACCAAATAGGAATTAACATAAAGTGAGTAAACACACAGTAAGACACATAATGTACATAACATAATCAGTTTACCAGTTAATCCAGTTAATACAGAATAATGGATGTTGGAGTAAACTATCAATCATCGTCACTGACACATTATAATCCTTCAGAGTGGTCTACTCACAGAATTAAACATTACACATAAACCAATATACTCACAGAATCTGACTAACTAACAATATTAACATATAGAGTTATGGCACATAAGCCAGGGCCCATAATCTACAGGGAGGTGGTTGGCCCTCAGGCCCCTCCAAGAACCCCAGTCAGGAAGGCTGTCAGAATTCACTTCGTGACAGACAGTTTATATGCTATGATTTTCCTTTTTGTAACACTCTCTAGTACAATATACAACATGTTTTTGACTTGTGTGCAGTTTAAACCACCTCCCATCGCCTCCATAAGACATTTTTCTTGAGTATCAGGATGTAGAACATATCTGGCTAATCTGTCCATAAATTATATAGTCCCGCAGTCAACCAGTGTTTATTCCTCTAAAATGCCTATCTTTCCTGCTTGGCTACAAATCCATGATTTTTTCAGTTCATTTATTTATTCATTTTTGGTTAATAGATCTTCACATATTACTGATAAAGAATACTAAGATCATTACTCCCTGAGACTGAGCATACCCATAGAAGAGACCTGCATTATAATGGCCTGAAAGGGAGGTGGTCATACTGAAAACCTCAGTTCGACCTCAGTTCTCTTAACTTTTTTTTTTTGCATACCCAGAATCCCTTGCAGTGGTAGTAGCACTTACGTGGGAAAACAAGTCTTTTGACTTGTTCAGTGAGTGTAGATTTATGTTTAATAAAGCCTCTGCTACCCCCCATGTTTGGCTTATTTCATATAGTGGTAAAAACGATTGAATTGATTGCCAGGTTGTATAATTCGGAATAACAGTGAAACTGGGAACATAAGGGTGATGGAGAAGTACAAGGTCCTGATACACACTTGAGGCAGAGTCCAAAGTGAGCAGGATTAGGTGATAGGACACATGACCCAACAACACTAAGCTCAAGCCTGCCCATTGCAGGAATTCTTATCGTTTCGACTGTGAATAGCTCATAATATCAAGACATCAGGGGACCCCCTGAACAACAGATCGGCCAGCGATGGTGACTATAGGAAAATATTTGGATACAGTTGGTTGTTAATCACAGTTTAGTGAGCAGACTTTAATGAAGAAGCTACCAGCATAATTTAACTTAGAAAGACGCCTGAAGCCAATCCACATGAGATCCATGAGAACCTGTTTACCCTTGCCAGCACGGGGAATCTGATCATTAACTTTACTGTGTTTATTTTCTTGAACCCTGCAGACAAATGCAAATTCTGAGCAGAAAATAAGAGCTAATTCACTAAAAAGTGAGTGGAAGTGAATAGCAGGTGAGTTGAAGTGAATAGCAGGTGAGTTGAGGTGAGGTGCACATTTAATTTCACAATTTAGCTATACATTGTGTAGGGACAAACCTAGTTATTCCCCCTGCTAAGTGAACTCATCAGGGTTGTCCCTGCACAATATATAGCTGAATTGGTGAGATGAAATGTTCATCTCACCTTAACTCACCTGCTATTCACTTCAACTCACCTGTTATTCACTCCAACTCACCTGCTGTTCACTTCAACTCACCTGCTATTCACTTCAACACACCTGCAATTCACTCCAACTCATCTGCTGTTCACTTCAACACACCTGCTATTCACTTCAACTCACCTGCTATTCACTTTGATTCACATGCTTCTCACCTCAACCTTAGTGAATAGCCCAAATTGAGTTAGATCATCAATTATTGCCCATGTGCTTTCTTTTGGAAGAATATTTCATAACATAGCACAAAACATAACATAAGTTATTGTCTTATAGTAAAATATATGAGCCTGGTTGGCTTTTAAAATGTAGTTGAGTAGAAGTGAGTTGAGGTGAGATGAACATTCCATTTTACCAATTTAGCTATACATTGTTCAGAGAGAAACCTGGTGAGTTTGAACTACTGTTTATGTATAACGCTTCCCACACTATAATGTTTTGTGAAGTGAAAAAAGGTGCAATCACCATTCTCTATGCTGCGCCATACTTATACATCCCGACACTTTACAATGCGGGGGGAAGGTCCTTCCCCAGACTCTGTGTCTCCGACACCAATAAGGTGTTTTGAAAAGTCTGATTTGTACATATAAAGATTTTTACTTTATAAGTGGGCTGCATCGGCAAAGGGTGAACTTGTGGGAAAAAAATTACCTTTTAAACATGTCCCATGAATATCAGCTACACCCTCAAGTCCTTATCTTGGGCCCAGGGAAAGGGACCATCCAAAAATCAAAATATTCTACCTAACCAAAATCCGGTTTCAAAATCAGCCAATGGCAGGACTTGGAGATGGGAGTATTCTGGATGGCTGACTCAGAAATCTAAGATTTCCTGTTTTTACAGGGGCACCATTTGTTAGC
Organism: Pelodytes ibericus; assembly: GCA_036172795.1. NCBI lineage: Eukaryota > Metazoa > Chordata > Amphibia > Anura > Pelodytidae > Pelodytes > Pelodytes ibericus. Next base: position 69,029,387 of record CM069866.1, read on the forward strand.
CAAGAGGATTAGCAGCAATTTTACCTCTTTGGGGAGCCATGGGCCTCATGGAGGAAGGCCAGGGGCACTTGAGGCTGTCCCTGGATCCAAAAATTACTTATGACCTCATTTATGATAAAGGGGCTGGGAGCTCCTACCTTAGCTCGGTCCTCTTTATGACTAGGGGGCTGGGGGAATCAAGCCCAGCCTCTAGCCCCAGTTATATTTAGGGAGCACAGTCCCTGGCAGCACAGTTTGAAGGAGCATGCATTTTGGCAGCATCTGCCACTGCTTTTATGGGGGCAGCATACGGATGGTAGAGGGTTGGGTGTGATTATTACATTGCTGGTCCAGTTGCATTAAATGAACATATTTTTGGGAATAACATTGTTTTTCAAAAATTCCCTTACCACAGAACTAGCGCGTTAACAAATGTTAGACCGCTGCAGTATTCTTTGATTAAATCAAACCATTTGGAATAATGTGCATTACAAAACAGCTTAGAAAAACAAAGTCCAGCATTAAATCCAATATCTACAATATTAGGAAAATGGTAGATTTACTAATTTGCGCCAGTGTATCATTCTCTTTATTCTGCTACATGTGACAAACCACGGGACGTGGTCTGTTTGCAGTCATCAGTATACGAATATTGACACAGCAATTAGTTATATGTTTACCTTTCTTAAGCACTGCCACTGTATATAAATATCGGGTAGGTGACAAGAGAACACATACCAAATGATTGGGCTTTTTAAAAAAACAAATTGCATTGTGGGAGTTTTTATACATGTCACCCATAGCGTAGTATGTTTTTGTTCTTTAAATAGTTGCACTTTTTGAGAGATTTGACTGTGGTATGTCATGAATTATCAAGTATGGATGAGAATCAATAGGACAAAGAGAGCAATACATGGGAGGACTAATTATCTACCATGTCATTTATATGTTGCCGATGCTATTACCCATGCAAAAAAAACACCCCAAAGAAATTATGGTTGAAATGGAGCACGAGTTGTGTGGGCAACACTGTTACACACACAGCTTTTCTAATTTGTTGGGGTTGGACATTAAAGGGCAACTAGACTTTATGTTTCGTTTGTGCTTCTAATCAGAGGTGTCTGAGGGTTGGTGTCACCGCCCTGGATCTCCTCGCATACCAGACCCCACCGAATCCATAGGGGGCTATTCACTAAATGGTGAGAACCAGGTGAGTTGAAGTGAGATGAGGTGAGTTAAGGTGAAATGGACATTTAATCTAATTTGCGTATCTCCCCATTGTGTTCCTGCACAATGGATAGAAAATAAATGGTGAGATGAACAGTTCCTCTCACCTCATCTCCCCTCATCTCACCAGCAAATCTCCTACAACTCACCATTTAGTGCATAGACTGCTTTGTGATGCTTTTTGTACTAATGTTACTTAATATCATAATTCCTGTATCCTGGAATGGCAAATATAGTCAATATATTCCACAGTACCACAATTATATGTTATGGGTGCAAAGCCAGAGGCAACTGATATTATACAATTATCAAAGTAAGGTACAGTAATGTATACACTTCCAAAGCAATGTCATTTTATTTAATGCTTCTGGCCACATCCCAGATTGTCGGATAGCACTTGGATTATAACTTTCATCGTTATAGTCTAAGCCACACAAGACAATGGCACAGCATAACTCCCATCATTGCATAGTGAGCCAGATACTGACATACTTACCAACTCTCCCCCCCCCCCAAAAAAAACATCGGGGGCAGAGCTTGGGAGATTAAGTGTCTCTCTTCGAGAGAGTTTTAGCATGTCAAAGTGTGGAATTAATCAGTTACTTACATTGCAGGTTGAACGGAATTCACAGATCCATGATGATATTACTAAAACCCTTGTTAGAGCCACTAGGTGTCAGTGTCTTCCAATTCAATATCCAACTAGTCTCCACTTACAAAGGTTTTTTAAACTTCTCCAAGTGGGGATGATTTTATCAATATCCTTATAGGTAAAAGATTTTCAAGTATATATTTTCACTGTTATTAAGTTTATCTACCAGAAGGGTTCCCCTGTAAAGCTATTGGGCCCTTAAGTCAAGGTGAATTTAATTAATTAAATCAGAAGATTCCCTGGCCCAGCCCAGCAGGAGTTATAAACCATCCAGTAGTAGGGCTGGGACAGTGAGGCTTCTGACATAGTCAGCCAATCTGATCACTCCGATGCACATTTGAAAGCCCAGCCCTCCTCGGTTGAGCTTTATTCGGGGTTGATATCCTCTGTAAGTAAACCATTAGAGTTAGATCTGTTGCTGTTTTTTTTAAATTTATTTTTGTATTGCCCTTTCTTGGGCCAGATGATGAAGAGTCATTGCTGCTGGAACCTGGATACAGGTAATATTTTATTTACAGACCATATCTACGAATCATCCACGCGTACCTGGCCAAGGTAGAAACCGTGGAGTATGTGCGGTTATTTTATTTTATTGAATAATTATTTATTGTCGGGGTGGGGAATATTTAATTTTATTATGTGACATGGGGTCTTGGGAAAGCTCTTAAGTATTAATTATACTGGGCGGAATATATATTCCAGAGGTATTAGGCAAACCTCCCAGAATATTGCTTAACTGTGTATTGGGGGGATAATTATAACCTTCCATCACTGTGGGGGCATATTATTTGTTAACGGACCAGGAGCCCATTTGGCAAACTCCCATCCCTGATATTTATTAATAACATCACTGTTTTTCACTGAAGGGAATTTGAAATGGGAGATAGACCTTGGCAAGGTGGGGTGATAGGGAGGTTGAGTTTCTTTTAGTGGATAGGGTGAGGAGGTCGACTTGGGAAGGCAACTTTTAGAGACTTCCTGGAGAGTTCCTCCAGCTAGAAGACCTCAGATGGCCATGCATAAATTATAGAAAAGTGGGTTTTCAAATATTCAGCTATGCATTATGCATGGCCAGCCGAGCGTTTACAGGATGGGAAATTCCCCAGGTTGGTCCCTGTACAATGTATAGTTGAGTCAATGAGATTAAATGTTCACCAAAACTCAATGGGAACTCACTTTGTTAATTTCCAAGCCAAATAACAAAAGCTCATCAGAAAATACGATTTATAGAACTTTGGATTGTTCCTGTCTGGAGTCAAGAACCACAGTTAATTTTGGCACCTGAGAAGGGAGATGAAGAGAAAGAGTTTAGCAATGACAAGCTTCACCTGGGTTGCCACCCAGCAGGTATTTTACCGGCAGACCGGTAAAAAAAAGGCTTGCTCCCAATGTTAAGTCTACGGAGGTAATAGGAAGGCTATTTTTTTTTATGGAAAAGGTGGCTTCACCTCTTATCAGGGAATGATCTCACGCTGAAAGGATTCTAATCAATCGATACCACACACAGTTTATCTTTCTGGCAGCATTTCCCCTGGCTGACTTCTGCAAGAAACAGAAAAAAAATTCCTCCAACTCCTGCTACAACACAGCTGACAACCCAAACATCTTCTATGGGGCTTCTATGACGAAAGCGGAAGTTCCCGGCTTCTTCATAGAAGCCCCGGCGGTCGTGCCGGGAGGAAGCAGGGGAGTCTGCGCTCATCGCACAGACATCCCCTGCTGCCCCGCTAGCCACCAGGGAGAATCGGGCAGCAGACCTCCCTTGCTGCTGCCCCGCACCACCGCCGGGACTTTTGTGATCATATAAGCCGACAGCCTATAAACCGAACGACCTTCGGTTTATAGACTGTCGGCTTCTGGCGGTTCGCGGAGTTCTCCCGTTCGCGAACTTTTACGCAACATCACTAGTTAAGATCCCTCAGTCCTACATTGACCACCCAGTAAGGCTTAACTTCCTTCAACCCTACACTGACAGCACATTAAGGGCTAACATCCCTCAACCCTACACTGACAGCACATTAGGTTGCACACAGCTGCTCTTCAATTAGACCATTGCACATCACATTAACATATGTGCAGACAAACTGTTTACTACAGTCAAGGCTCTCTCTGAACGAACACAGTGGGACAGTGTCATATGATGCTAATTCCTAGTGTGGACCTTGCTTTTTTGTTAGTAAGTTACATCTGGTAACTGATTTAGGTTTAGAATTAATGTAAACTCATTGATACTGCATGACTTTCCACAGGGTTTAAAAAGAAAGGATCAACACAGGAACTTATTTTCCTTCCAGATTTGGTCCCTATTATACCCACATTAGTTAATTTATTCAACTCTCTGTACCTAAGTACTAAGTAATCGTGAGTATACACACTTGTTTTTTTTCTGCTAGCTAGTTTAGCAGCATTTTTCGATAGCTTCTCACCTTAGCCTGTCTCAAGCCACAATCAGTGAGACTCAATCAAGTGTTTGGTTCCACATATTCCTGGGCTGACTATTTGGTATAGAAATAAGAGCAGAGGAATGCAATGAAGAGAAGATTGAAAATTCAATAAAAAAACAATATTGGAAACAATTTAAATAAAAATCTGTAAAGGAGATTCAAGAGAATCTCAAATCTCACTACCTTGTTGTACAAGAAATACATTATATATTAAAGTGTTTAGAATTATTACATTTTGATATTGCAACTTATCTTTCATTTACATTTGTTTAATCTTCATTTGACATCTACATAATATGTCCTTTATATTTTATATTATATTTTTATATTTTCATATACTGTAGTTTGTACGCTGTATTAAGTTGTTAAACTATTTGTAATGGTTTATTTATGAAATGTTATGTCTAATGTTTAGTGCATTCATCTGGGCAGTGCCCACTAGAACACCAGCGGACAATATGGTGCAGTAGAAAGTGGCGTGGGAGCAAATGGTGCAGTGGAAATGGATACAAGGGCAATTTAGCTTTGTGGACAGTGATGTGGGAGCAATTTGGCACTGCTGAAACGTATGTGGGGTAACCTGGCACTGTTTAAGGTATGTGGGGGGAATCTGGTGTAAAAAAAAAGTTATACAAAGCTAAGGGTGCAATCTGAAGAGAAAGGGGTGCACAAAAGAGGGGTAGGAGTGGCCTAAGGCAGCACAAGCCCTAAATGCACCACTGGCTACAGACATCGGACAATGCAATTAAGACCACAAAATTATGGTCCTGAAACCCACTGCTGTGCATGGCCTTGCACAGCATCTGCTACAATCCCTAACACAGCCTCTGCTGCAACCCCTTACAGCTCAATATACCTAGCATGTCTGATTATGTGCCCCCACTGCAGAAAACAACATGGCCGCTCAAGATCTATCTTGTTTATGTTCCCAAAGCTTTTGGGAAGTGACTAGACATTGAAAAGCCTTCAATGGGGTCCACTCACTAAAATGTGAGTTTCATGTGAGTTGAGGTGAACATTTCACCCCACCACTTTTTCCCACTACAGGTTGGCCCCTGCATGATGTATATTTAAATTGTAAAGAGGAAGTTCACCATAAATAATCCCCACACATATTTTCCAGATCTGGTATCATTCAGTTCTGTATTCAGAACTGAATAAAAATAAATCGCACAAATATTTCCAGTTTGAGATAACTTTTTATTGATCAAAAATAAAGTCAGATCCATTTTTTGGTGGGGGCAAGATAAGCACTAAATCAAAAGCAAAACAAAAAAACACTGGAACAGATGTATATAAAATAAAAATGTTTTATAATTCATGTAAATATGTGTCAAGAAGACGTAGATTGCCTTAGGTGTATGTTCTCTGTCTTTAGTACATTTATTTCATGGACTAGGTCAGTCTCACACATGGGAATATTCACCCTCATTGGTGGTGAGTTTGTGTGTTTGCTGTTTGGTTATTATGTGTGCGCAAGAGAACACTTTAATGTCACTTTTCATTCAGTCCAACTGTCCCGCCCAGATACCTTGCAGGAGGGTAATATTGGCTGAGTGGGATGCACTAGGGTGGTGCTTGATCAGTTTACATACATTCCTACAGGGACAGATTTGGAACATTTGCTACACATTTGAGACAGAGGAGGTCTATTCACTAAAAGGTGAGTTACAGGTGAGATGAGCATTTCATATCACAGATGTAACTATACACCGTGCAAACCTAGTGAGTATCTACTGCTAGAAGAACAGAACTGGCTCTGGATAATAGATTGTTACAAAAGTGATTTCATTATTTTATTTAAAATGTAATTGTTTTAAACATTTGATTCTGCGTTATCTATGGTCTGTTGAACTCTTCTAGCAGGAGACACTGACCAGGTTTGTTCCCTCACAATGTATAGTTAAGTCAGTGAGGTGGAATGTTCATCTCACCTGCACTCACCTGTTAGTGAATAGCCCCTTTTATTCTCTTTGCCTTATACTATGATCCAGTGTTTCACATGCATCATGTTACAGAACATAATGCAGGATCCAACTGGCAGTTTTAGCGACTAATTGTCCGTCTCTAGAATAAATCTAATGATGTTTGTTACATTCACTGCAATCGAAAGGTTTATTGAATGGTTCAGTACAGTTAAATTGTCTGTACACCAACTCTTTGGTCCCTGGCAAAGCTTTTATTCCAACAGGACACACCTCTGAGCTTACGCAGCCCTTCAAAATGTAATCACCAACACTGCCATCTGCAATAGATAGATAATAGATTAGATCAGCAGGTCCCAATGCTTTCCCTTCGTTTACAGATAAATAAACCATTATTTATGTTCTGAGGCTAATACATTTTTATGCACATGGGAGTGAGATGTATGAAGAGGAAAAGATAAAATATATTACTCAATATTGTATCAAAGCTGCACCTTATCCAATAACTGATATATAGACAACAGACAGTCTGTTAAATAAAAGAGATACATAGATAGGTAGATACATAGATAGGTAGATAGATAGATAGATAGATAGATAGATAGATAGATAGATAGATAGATAGATAGATAGATAGATAGATAGATGGATGGATGGATGGATGGATGGATGGATGGATGGATAGATGGATGGATGGATGGATGGATAGATGGATAGATAGATAGATAGATAGATAGATAGATATATAGATAGATAGATAGATAGAGGGATGAAAAGAGATACATAGACAGACATAAACCCCAATGCTCTTTAAAGTTACTTTTATAGTGGTTTAGGAATAAACACATTATGAAAGTGTGAAACGCGTCAAGCACCAACTTCTGACAAGCTCTTTGCAAATGTGCATTTTTCTAAATTATGTCTAAGGTCTAAAATAAGACAGTACAGCACTATCCTGATAAAGTGAGCATCTGGAATAACCGTGGCACATTGTTATATGTGCTTTATCGCTGGATATAGTCTATGATTACCTCCTCGTTCTAATGTTCCTGAGTAGGTGAAACATTGCAGTTCGTTTCCCCGGCAGGCCAGTCTATCTCTGGAACGACACATCTCCGTAGTGTGGTTTCTGTAACAGGTTTCACAGTATTTTCCATTTGGTTCACCTACTGTGTCAGGAACTGAAAGAAAAACATGAGATGAATTGTTGGATGAAGCCATTATGCCAGCGATGACTAACCTTGGCACTGCTAATGTCCCATCATGCCTTAAATCTCACTTAGTTTCATGGAGAGTGTAATTCTATACAGGTACCTGGGACATGAGGGGGTGGAATCTAAAGGGGAGGGGATAGTTATCATTTAGCTGCTAAAACAATGATTTTCATGACCCTGACACCTGCTACTGGCCCCCAGGTGAGGGATAGCCAGAATGGAGTCTTGTCTTCATGGTGCAGACATTCCGTAGGCCAGTCTATAATGCACGGTGCCAAACATAAAGGTCGGCATCTCAGCTATTCTGGCCCCCCCATTGTTGTACCTGGTTCTGCCTCCTGTTAAATCTTTCTGATCCTCTCCATGTACCAGTTCTTACTAAAGTTTGACTACCTGTTTGGGGCTCTGACACTGGCTATTCCTGACCATTCTCCCGGTTATTCTCCAGATAAGTGCTAACTGTGCTTTACCCTGTGCTGCTTTGCTACTACCTACTTTGCTACCTGTGAAATGCAAGCTTTGCTACAGTTCCAGTCTTCTGCTATCTTCCTTGAGGATCTGTGGATCCGTTTTAACCAATCATCCATAACCTTATTACCACTGACAGGTGGTGCTTTTGGCAATGTTCTGCTGGGAAACCTTGGGTCCTGCCATTCATGTTGATGTTACTTTGACATGTACCACCTACCTAAGCATTGTTACAGACCATGTACACCCTTTCATGGAAACGGTATTCCCTGATGGCATTGGCCTCTTTCAGCAGGATGATGCTCCCTGCCACAAAGCACAAATGGTTCAGGAATGGTTTGAGGAACACAACAATGAGTTCAAGATGTTGACTTGGCCTCCAAATTCCCCAGATCTCAATCCAATCGAGCATCTGCGGGATGTGCTGGACAAACAAGTCCGATCCATGGAGGCCCCACCTCACAACTTACAGGACCTAAAGGATCTGCTGCTTATGTCTTGGTGCATTTCTGTTTATTGCCACTACATTGCACAATCCTGGGGTTATACTCTATCCTGCTATAACTGCCAGTGAGTTGCTGGAGACAGACTTTGTGAGTAATGTTTATTCTGTGTTTATTGTTCTGGACTCCTGCCTGCTACTGTGTTCAACTGACTTTTGTATTCCTGGGCTTACTAGTCTGGTACTCCAAATTAGATATAAAGCCTTGCAACTGGCTCTCACTACCAGAGATCCTCTAAGTCCCGGACAGGCTGATTCTCTGGGCCTAACCACAGAATTAGAGTTGGCTCACGGGGAAAAGCTCCCACAGCAGTGTAATTACGTTACAGACAGCAGGGCTGGCGCCACCGTGAGGTGCCGATATAGGCACTGGATGGGGAGATGATCTCTCCTCACCAGCCCTCTAAACCAGAGTGGAGAACCATGGGAGGGGGGAGAGTGAACAGGGGAGGGGGAGAAAGAACAGAGATGGGGTAGGAGGGGGAGAGGACAGAGATGGGGTAGATGGGGAGAGAACAGAAATGGGGAGGAGGGGGTGAGAACAGATGGGAGAGGGAGAGAACAGAAGAGGGGAGAAAACAGATCAAAGGGGGTGACAACAGAGATAGGGAGAGGGAAAGAGATATGGGAAAGGAGAGATAAGAAATATGGGGTTAGGGAAAGAGATATGGGGAGAAAGAGGATAGATAAGGGATATGGGGAGAGGGCGAGTTGGGGGACGACGACGGATGGACAATAAAAAAGAACTTTCGCCTGTGTAGCAAAAAATCCTTCCACTGACAGACAGAAGTGTGACACTAATAAATATAAATAAGTGTATTATTGAATATACTTACTGTGATATGTTGTTTTCTTATTGCATAGGTCTTCCTCGCAGCAAGCTATGTTCAACCCATCTACAGCCTGATCTGTAACCCTTGCAGTGTAGGTCTGATTACATAAAACTGGTGTTGCACAGCCCTTCATCAGTGCTTGGACAAGTTTGTTTTCTAGAGAGTGAAACATAGGACAATTAAATAGACATTCATATTAGAGGGACTCAACCCAAACATCGCTTACCCTGAAAATGTAGAGAATGAAAAATGAATCAAACCTTGTGTTCTATGAAATGCAAGCAAATGCATGGAGTAAGAGAACATGTGTCTGTGGTGAGTGCTGATTGTGAGTAGTATTTTGAGTAGAGTAGAAGAAAAGGAATTTAGAAATCATGAGAAATTGCATGTACCTTTATTAGAGGATTCAGACATAGTCACGCAACCGCCATCGCAATTCACTTCTTGTTCATCTTCACACATCGTTCCACCTTTTTTTAGGCATTTAACGCATTTCACACAGGCACCTAGTGCAAGAGTGGGGGGTAATATTTAAAATGATCATTGTTTGTACTTTTGCTGTCTCATAGATTTGACTTTACTAATATTGTAAGAAAGAAAATGTTACAAATATTGCATCGTGGTGGCAGTAAATTTGAGCTAACTGCATTTATTTATTTGTAATCAAATAATAATAATAATAATACAGCCAAATAAGATGTAGAGCTTGTGAGAAAGAATACTCACATTTGGTTGAACTAAGAAAACTCACCTGAGCAATATTATGTCTCTGTACTAAAAGAAATATAATGGACACATTTGTTTGAGCTCATACAACTGACCTGTGCAATAATACTGATATTTGGCTTATATATATATATAAAATACTACAGTTGCATATATACTTATATGAACTTTTATATATTCAACTATTTTTATATTTAATAAAAAATGTTATTGAAAAACACATTTCTTTTTTTTTATTTTATTTCTCTGTACCCACATTTCAAATGGCACTGGGGAAATGAACTGGGGCAGAAGTGACATTGGGAGCACAAAGAGTGAGGACAAATGTGATACTGGGAGCAGAGCAAAGACAGGGGTGATGCTGGGATCCAGATTTGCCCTTCAGGACTTTCCGTAGAGGCCATGTTTGCCCTCAAGACTAGCCCTGACCAGATTTGCATTCAGGATTTACTCCAGTGGCCAAATCTGCACTCAGGACATACCCCAGTGGCAATATTTGCACTCAGGATGCAACCCACTGGCCAGATTTGCTCTCAGAACATACCCCAGTGGCAATATTTGCACTCAGGATGAAACCCACTGGCCAGATTTGCACTCAGGACATACTCAGGACATACCCCAGTGGCCAGATTTACACTCAGGAAAGCCATACGTTGATAAAAGAGACTCTAAAGATTCATAAACAAAGTTAATAAACAGGTAATAGGTCATTCCTCTCATTGTTACCTCACACCTGCACTGAAATGATACTCTGACATGATGATGATACTTATAATGGCAGTCAAGGAGAGAGTTGTTAATGCCATTAAAACTATATATAGAATCCAAATGTTTATAGAATATTATATTCCACTGGTATCCATGGTGACTTCTCACATGGTTCTTGGTCTACTCAATGCCCAAACACTTATTAAAAACACTAACATTAGTTATGTTTCTGCTGATGCTGAATGGATCATCCCATTATCCCACTGTCCTTTTACACTGTCACATGTGTAACTAATTGGAAGGTGATATCTTTTGAACCAGAGTCTCATCCACATCGTGCAATAACATAAAAAATAGAATCAATTAAAGAGAGAGAGAGACTCACGTTAATAGACTCAATGTATCATTTACCTATTAGTTGGGATCCAAGATCGATGAAGTAAAGAAAAGTTGTGGGGAAAAATGGTTATAAGATTATATTTAGATAGTTGATCTCACCTGTAGATACCAGGGCAGCGAACACACAGAGGACTATGTTGAAAGACATCATGGTGATGCTGGATTGGATTGGACGAATGATGCAGGTAGATGATTTAATTCCTTGAAAACTGTGATACTTATAGGACTCTTTTGAGAGGGGGCGTCAACGCCTTCATCTGATGTTCGCACAAAGTCAACAGGAGAATTGGAAATGTGAATAGCAAAGAAACTGGAGGCAGGACGCCAACTTCATGAACTCCTTTTCATTCGTAAACACAATTAATTCAAAAGCTTTTGTGTCTTTGTTGCAGTTAAGTCTTCTGTTTGCAGTAATCTTTCCAAGGGGCAGCAGCATGTTATACTCACATACCCATACTCTATCCTCCAGTTCTCCAGTTCCTCCCCCCCTCTTCTTTGTAATTGTGTTTGGTCAGTTTATATGCTATGAATTTCCTTTTTATAACACTCTCTAGTACAATATACAACATGTTTTTGACTTGTGTACAATTTTTTTTATTTTTTTTTTAAGATATTTCTTTATTTTTCATCAGCTAAATAATACACATATATACAACATACATTAACAACATAGAGAGTAGATATATACAGGTTATACTAGACTCATGGAATACAGACTTGTGTCCAATTTAAACCACCTCCCATCACCTCCATAAGACATTTTTCTTGAGTATCAGGATGTAGAACATATCTGGCTAATCTGTCCATAAATGATATAGTCCCGCAGTCAACCCATTTTTATTCCTCCAAAATGCCTATCTTTCCTGCTTGGCTACAAATCCATGATTTTTGCAGTTCATATATTTAGTCATTTTTGGTTTATAGACCTTCACTCTTATTAGTGATAAACAATAGTAAGGTCATTACTCCCTGAGACTGAGCATACCTTTAGGCATGGGCATCCGCAGAATTTTTTTCAAGGGGGGGGGCATACTTTTTACCGTCGTCCATGCTGTGCCACGCCTCTTTTTGACAATGTTATGAAGTGGAAGAGCTTAGTCATTATCAGTGCAGCATGCAAACGGTTGATAAATGGTGATGCCACAGCATCACTTTGCCAATTGAAATAAACCACTGTCAGGTATCAACTAACATGCCACAGTCACTTTGCCTATTAAAATATGCCACCATTTATAAAAAAAAGAAACATATCCCAGCGACGAGGGCACCATGTGGGGCAAATGATAACCGGGCGCCAGGTTTGATTTCCTAGTCACCATAGTGACCTGGCTCCCATGGTTTGTCGAGCTAGTATGATTTAGCCAATTAATATGCCCGTATTATGTAGCCTGTTAATATGCCATTATGATTTAGCCAATTAATATGCTATTATGATTTAGCCGATCAATATGCCAGTATGATTCTGCCATTCAATATGCCAGTATACTTTTGCCACTCAATATACCAGTATTTTACCATTAAATATGCCAGTATTTTGCCACTAAATATGGCAGGATTTAGCCATTCAAAATGCCAGAATTTAGCCACTCAATATGCCAGTATTTTGCCATTCAATATGCCAGGATTTTGCCACTCAACATGCCAGGATTTAGCCACACAACATGCCAGGATTTAGCCACTCAATATTAAATTAATATACCAGGATTTTGCTACTCAATATGCCAGGATTTATCCACTAAATATGCCAGGATTTAGCCCCTCAATATACCATGATTTAACCATTTAATTTGACAGGATTTAGCCACTCAATATGCCAGGATTCAGCCACTCAATATGCCAGTATTTTACAACTCAATATGCCAGTATTTTTCCACTCAATATGCCAGGATTTAGCCACTCAATATGCCACGATTTAGCCACTCAATATGCCAGGATTTTGCCACTCGGTATGCCAGGATTTGGACTATGGATAGCTTGCACAAAATACAGGGAATGCTGTCCATAGGCAACAGATCGGCCAGCGATGGTGACTATAGGAAAATATTTGGACACAGTTGGTTTTTAATAACAGTTTAGTGAGCAGACTTCAATTTAACTTAGAAAGATGCCTGAAGCCAATCCACGTGAGATCCATGAGAATCTGCTAACCTTTGCCAGCACGTGGAACTTCACGTGGTCATTCATTTTACTGTGTTTATTTTGAATGCTGCAGACAAATGCAAATACTGAGCAGGGAATAAAAGGTCATTCACTAAAAGGTGAGTTAAAGTGAGTTGAAGTCAGTAGCAGATGAGTTGAGGTCAGGTGAACATTTAATCTCAAAAATTTAGCTATACATTGTGCAGGAACAAACCTAGTTAGTCCCCCCACTAAGTGAACTCATAAAGTTTGATCTTGCACAATGTATAGCTGAATATTCACTTCAACTCACCTGCTATTCACTTCCACTCACCTACTATTCACTTCAACTAACCTGCTATTCACTTCGATTCACATGCTACTCACCTCAACCTTAGTGAATAGCCCCAATTGATTTAGACCATCAAATATTGCCCATGTGGTTTCTTCTGGAAGAGAATTTCACAACATAGCACAACACAGAACATAAGCTATTGTCTTATAGTAAAATATATAATATATTTCACCAATTTAGCTATACATTGTACAGAGAGGAACCTGGTGAGTTTCCACTACTGTTTATGGATAAAGCTTCCCACACTATAATGTTTTGTGAAGTGAAAAAAAGTCCAATCACCATTCTCTATGTATAACAGAGGCTGCACCATTTTTATACATCCCAACACTTTACAATGCGGAGGGAAGGTCCTTCCCCAGACTCTGTGTCTCCGACACTAATAGGGTGTTTTGAAAAGTCTGATTTGTACATACAAAGATTTTTTATTTTATAAGTGGGCTGCATCAGCAAAGGGTGAACTTGTGGGGAAAAAAATAGCTTTTAAACATGTCCCATGAATATCAGCCAAAGTCCTTATCTTGGGTCCAGGGAAAGGGACCATCCAAAAAATAAAAATATTCTACCTAACCAAAAACCGGTTTCAAAATCAGCCAATGGCTGGACTTGGAGAAGGAAGCATTGTGAATGGCTGACACAGCCAGGTCTAAGATGTCCTCTTTTATTTTTATTTTTTGCTGTGCGTATTTGGTTCGGTGGAAAATTTTTATTTTTGGATGGCCGTTTCCCTGTACCAAAGATGAGGACTTGTGGAACGTATTTTTTATTTACAGGGACACCATTTGTTAGGCAGGAGGATTAGCAGCAACTTTCCCTGCCCCCGACCTCTTTGGGGAGCCATGGCCCTCATTGAGGGAGACCGGGGGCACTTGAGGCAGTCCCTGGATCCAAAAATTACTTATGTTCTCATTTATGATAAAGGGGCTGGGGCACCATGCCCTAAGCCCGGTCCTCTTTATGATTAGGGGGCCGGGGGATTCATGTCCAGCCACTGGCACCAGTTATATTTAGGGAGCACAGTCCCAGGCAGCACAGTTTGAAGGAACATGCATTTTGGCAGCACCTGCCACTGCTTTTATGGGGGCAGCATACGGATGGTAGGGGGTTGAGTGTGATTATTACATTGCTGGTCCCCTTGCTTTAAATGAACATATGTTGGGAATAACATTGTTTTTGAAAAATTCCCTTACCACAGAACTAGCGCGTTGACAAATGTTAGACCGCTGCAGTATTATTTGATTAAATCATACCATTTGGAATAATGTGCATTACAAAACAGCTTAGAAAAACAAAGTCCAGCATTAAATCATATATATAGAATATTAGGAAAATGGTAGATTTACTAATTTGCGCCAGTGTATCATTCTCTTTATTCTGCTACATGTGACAAACCACGGGACGTGGTCTGTTTGCAGTCGTCAGTATATGAATATTGGCACAGCAATTAGTTATATGTTTACCTTTCTTAAGCACTGCCACTGTATATAAATATCGGGTAGGTGACAAGAGAACACATACCAAATGATTGGGCTTTTTAAAAAAACAAATTGCATTGTGGGAGTTTTTATACATGTCACCCATAGTGTAGTACGTTTTTGTTCTTTAAATAGTTGCACTTTTTGAGAGATTTGACTGTGGTATGTCATGAATTATCAAGTATGGATGAGAATCAATAGGACAAAGAGAGCAATACATGGGAGGACTAATTATCTACCATGTCATTTATATGTTGCCGATGCTATTACCCAAGCTAAAAAAACACCCCCAAAAATTATGGTTGAAATGGAGCACGAGTTGTGTGGGCAACACTGTTACACACACAGCTTTTATAATTTGTAGGGGTTGGACATTAAAGGGCAACTAGACTTTATGTTTCGTTTGTGCTTCTAATCAGAGGTGTCTGAGGGTTGGTGTCACCGCCCTGGATCTCCTCGCATACCAGACCCCACCGAATCCATAGGGGGCTATTCACTAAAAGTTGAAGTGAGTTGAAGTGAGATGAGGGGAATTAAGGTGAAATGGACATTTAATCTAATTTGCGTATCTCCCCATTGTGTTCGTGCACAATGTATAGAAAGAAATGGTGAGATGAACAGTTCCTCTCACCTCATCTCCCCTCATCTCACCAGCAAATCTCCTGCAACTCACCATTTAGTGCATAGACTGCTTTGTGATGCTTTTTGTACTAATGTTACTTAATATTATAATTCCTGTATCCTGGAATGGCAAATATAGTCAATATATTCCACAGTACCACAATTATATGTTATGGGAGCAAAGCCAGAGGCAACTGATATTATACAATTATCAAAGTAAGGTACAGTAATGTATACACTTCCAAAGCAATATAATTTTATTTAATGCTTCTGGCCACATCCCAGATTGTCGGATAGCACTTGGATTATAACTTTCATCGTTATAGTCTA
The DNA here is from genome assembly GCA_036172795.1 of Pelodytes ibericus. Classification (NCBI taxonomy): domain Eukaryota; kingdom Metazoa; phylum Chordata; class Amphibia; order Anura; family Pelodytidae; genus Pelodytes; species Pelodytes ibericus. Next base: position 69,045,363 of record CM069866.1, read on the forward strand.
AGCCACACAAGACAATGGCACAGCATAACTCCCATCATTGCATAGTGAGCCAGATACTGACATACTTACTAACTCCCCCCCTCCGCCCCCCTCAGCAACCCAAAACATCGGGGGCAGAGCTTGGGAGACTAAGTGTCTCTCTTCGACATCAGAGTTCTCCTAAGTGAAAAAAATAACATTTCACTTTTATTAAGTTTATCTACCAGAAGGGTTCCCCTGTAAAGCTATTGGGCCCTTAAGTCAGGATGAATTGAATTAATTCAATCAGAAGATTCCCTGGCCCAGCCCAGCAGGAGTTCCAAACCAGCCAATAGTAGGGCTGGGACAGTGAGGCTTCTGACAGAGTCAGCCCATCAGATGTACATTTGAAAGCCCAGCCCTTCTCGTTTGAGATTTCATTCGGGGTTGGTCTCCTCTGTAAGTAAACCATGAGAGTTAGATCTGTTGCTGTTTTTTTTTTTTAAATGTATTTTTGTATTGCCCTTTCCTGGGCCAGATGATGAAGAGTCATTGCTGCTGGAACCTGGATACAGGTAATATTTTATTTACAGACCATATTTAAGAATCATCCACGCGTACCTGGCCAGGGTAGAAACCAGGGAGTCTTTGGGGTTATTTTATTTTATTGAATAATTATTTATTGTTTTGGTGGGGAATAATTTTTTTTATTATGTCCCAGGTCTTGGGAAAGCTCTCAAGTATTAATTATTCTGGGCAGAATATATATCACTGTAAACATGTATTAAACCTTCTGCAGGACCTATTCATTGCACTTGTGCACACTACTGTCTGTTTGCTAATTTCCAAGCCAAATAACAATAGCTTGGGAATCAGAAAATAAGATTTATAGAACTTTGGATTGTTCCTGTCTGGAGTCAAGAACCACAGTTAATTTTGGCACCTGAGAAGTGAGATAGAAACATAGAAACACAGAATGTGTCGGCAGATAAGAACCATTCAGTCCATCTAGTCTGCCCAATTTTTTTTTTTTATATGAATAGATTTGATATGATAGATGAAGAGAAAAGAGTTTAGCAATGCCATGCTTCACCTGGGTTTCCACCCAGCCGGTATTTTACCGACAGACCGGTAAAAAAAAAAAAGGCTTGCTCCCAATGTTAAGTCTATGGAGGTAATAGGAAGGCTGGTATTTTTTTATGGAAAAGGAGGCAACCATAGCTTCGCCTCTTATCAGGGAATGGTCTCACGCAGTACAGTCTGACCCCCATAAGTTAAAACAAGAAAGCAGCATTACCCCTGGCTGACTTCTGCAAGAAACAGAAATGCCTCCAACTCCTGCTACAACACAGCTGACAACCCAAACATCTTCGTCAAAGTGAACACAATGGCACAGGTCCCAGGCAGAGCTATAATGTTTTACATTCCAAATGCAAGAGACGGAGCTAGTTAAATATTTACCCACAAAATGAACTGCTATTGTCAGCCTCCTTTTAAAGGTTGACCCAGTTTTACACAATGGCATATTTACCACTCGTTGTATATTCGAGTGTTGTCAGTCTGTGCCCTTTACACATCATTTAACCCTCTAAAGGACCAGAGGCTTTTTTTGGATTATGTGTCTGTTTTAATGCTAATACTCATCTTTTATACTTAACATCCCCACCAAATCACATTTTGTTTTTGTTGTAAGTTAAAGAATTACTTTCATTTTATATTATATTAATTCATGTACAACATTATTAGTAATTTAATAATGTATTAAATAACAACTGTCATAAAATAAATATGGTATTTTTAATAGAAATGATTGTATGAAAGAATACAAATATAGAACTCTAGTAAGCCCTTTGTGCATGGATGGCAAGGGGCTGACATCTTGGTCAGAAGACCCATCTGACCCAAGTCACAATCAGTGAGACTCAATCAAGTGTTTGGTTCCACATATTCCTGGGCTGACTATTTGGTATAGAAATAAGAGCAGAGGAATGCAATGAAGAGAAGATTGAAAATTCAATAAAAAAACAATATTGGAAACAATTTAAATACAAATCTGTAAAGGAGATTCAAGAGAATCTCAAATCTCACTACCTTGTTGTACAAGAAATACATTATATATTAAAGTGTTTAGAATTATTACATTTTGATATTGCAACTTATCTTTCATTTACATTTGTTTAATCTTCATTTGACATCTACATAATATGTCCTTTATATTTTATATTATATTTTTATATTTTAATATACTAGATTTATTAAACAAAATATAGTAGTAAGTTAACATTGTTTGCTTATTTGGTAAGTATACAATATGTATTATTATTGATATGAATAATTTAAATCATTATTTATCATTTGTTTCGATTATACAGTAGCTAACACTATCAAGCAGACTGTAATGAAAGCAGTCATGGGTACAAACATTGCCATAAAAATCAAATCAAATTTGGACACACATTCCTATCCACTAACAAACACTGATGTTGACATGTGCTCAGAGACACACATGCAGACATTTACTCACCGACACATCTATATTCGCACACATGGACAAAACAACAAACACAGATACAGTCAACTAATTAAATACAAAACAAATAATAAAACATTGTTTTTTTTTTTTGTAGGTTCATCCTTGATTTTTATTTTTTCTGTTGAGGTACAGTCTCGTACGTATGCAAAAACGGAATGTCACGTGTCACATTCTGAGTGTGAAGAATGATCACATATGGGGTAGGCAACCATTTTTGTGACAATGATAAACATTTACACCTGTGCACTGCTCTAACCTGCTTATTAACCCTTGCATGAAGCTAGGACATTCTATGCCATCCTATTTTTCTGGACCTAAAATATGTTAGGATGGCAGAGAATGTCCAGCATTTAAATCTTTCTATCTTTTTATATTTTCTGACAATTTTTTTTAAGCTCTCACACATTAGGAATGGTAGTTCAAGCCACCCTATTTAATAAATCAACTGTCAGTCTCACACCTCCTTTTGATCGCTGATTATTATTATATGTATAATATAATTATACACAACCCCTATGCTGGTATGTTTGTAATACTGTCAGTCTCACACCTCCTTCATACTGGATGGTCTGGGTCCCAGACAACCAAATAATATACAGATTGTCCTTCTCTTACATAAACATATTTTGTATCTTTTTGATATGTTAAGTATGTCTTTTTACTTTTATTGTATTTATGGGCCCCTTTTAGATGTCCCTTCTAGATGTATTTTTTGTATTGAAATAAATTATCATATATACTTTTTTTTAATGTCATGTTATTTCTACACTTTGAGATGTTATATGGACATGGGCTACCCTGACTTCAGTGTTTGAAGTTCCTGATAATCTTACAACTAGACGCCCAGCACTTGATACAAACGTGAGAACTTTATTGATCAGACGCAGGCAACGTTTCACCTCTCGCGGGTTTTTTTGCGAGGCCTGATGAAAACTTGCGAGAGTTGAAACTTTGCCTGTGTCTGATCAATAAAGTTCTCGCGTTTGTATCAAGTTCTGGGCGTTCGTTGAGTTTGTATGCTGTTAAGATTTCTGTGGCATCTTCGTCCTGGAGTCAGTTTAGAGAGAATCCATAGGAGCACCTTGCCACCCCTCATCTTCAGGGCACTCAAATTCCAGGGCTGACCATGAATTTAGAGCATCAGTGCAAAACAGTAAAGCGTCTGATGCTAGATCTTCAGAAATATGTCTCTATCAGTGCGACTGGACTATGCACAAGCTTTGTAGTTGAAAACAAATCAAAATGTGTTCCGTGTTAATCACAATCCATTCACATGTTGTCTTTAATAAATCTTTATTGTGTGTGTTAATCTGTATTAATTAATGCTATTCAATCACAAGTGTAGATCGATATTAATTATAATGTTATCCAACCACATACGAGCAGAAATCACTTGATGTAAATATGGCATTCCAGCATTTATCATTAAGAGACATATATGATTAGTAAATAGGCTTATTATTGATTTCAGAACATGAAACTGGTTGGGTCAATGTGCCATATGGAGACACTTCGCCTAGTTATACAGACGTCTTGGTGAGTATTGACCATTCTTCTCTTACTCATTCGGTTTGAAGCAAGTGAATATTTTCGCCTCCTTGACTTTTACTGCAATAAAGCCAAGTGTACATGTCCAGGGGGAAATACAGCCATGTGAAGTATATTTGGCTACAGTGCCATCTGGTAAAAAAAAAAAAAAAAAAACAGATGATAATTAGTATTCGTTATACAAGAGAGCTGCACTGAAAGCCAGGATAATGGTTATGAGGAGCAGAAGATAGAGGTCTTTATGGAAAGAGCAGCGATGATGGAATTTAGAGCAGTAAGCAGTAGTGTTCAGGAAAATAGCTACAGTGATCAGTCAGAAGGGTCAGTTCCAGCGTTAGGCACCAACATCGTTAGTGGAAATTTACTGGAGATTTTGATGGACAATTTAATTAGTTCTATGGACCTTCACAGACCTTGTCTTGGTGTTCTTGTTTGGGTTATTTGCCTGTCCTTTGTCAATTAATAAAATGTAATGTTTTAGTTTAGCTATGACTTGGGTCAATTAGAATTCAGAGTTTGTTTGGACCCTGGTGCATTCCATGGTCTCAGCTGGCTATAACCACATAAGTGAGTATTCACACTTTGTAAAGTGATTTAATTAGGGGTACATCTTGGGATAACTTCTGAACATTTTAGTTTGTAGGCAACAGACACAAATATGGATGTGTTAAGTCCCTAATGGAATGTGACCTAAAAACAAATGTCCAAAATCCTGGATAGATAAGACTCCAGTCCACAAAAACCCTATATGTTTTGTTAGAATAAACCAAAATGCATAGGGAAGCTGATGTGAGGGTGAGACACCACTCACCTGGCAGTGTTGTGTAACAGTTGTGTCCTTCTGTGGTCAGTTTGTCTTTTTAATGCATACAGATTTTGTGAGTGTAATTCAACCAATATATTTTGTACAGTTTTGACTTCTAAATTCTGTAGCACAATATGTTTCTACTCTCTATCTTAGAAAAAATGTATGATTGTGAAGTATCAGAAAAATAAAATTGAACTTTTAATAATATTATTCAAAATGTATTATTAGAAAAATACTTGTGACAAAACCAGTGCACAAGTGCCATGAAGGTGCAAAAAAAGTGGGGGAAAAAAGCATGTATAATATAATTATACACAACCCCTATGCTGGTATGTTTGTAGATGTGTATAGTGATTAGTCACAATAATTCAAATTATATTTGCTAAGAATAAATATGGCCTCAAAAGAAAGCCATATGTTTAGGTAAGAAAACAATATATAGTTTGTATAAGTGTACTAAATAAGTAACAAAGAAATTACAGTTAAACAGTATAAAAAAGTTCCAAACTGCTCTTATCTCTAAGATGATAGGAACCCTTTATTAAAAGTTTTATTCTAGAGCACTCCATAGTCCTAAAGGAGGGCAATAGGAGTTAGTGTATACAGTATCTTATTAGATTGATGGCTACCTGGTATGATAACACTCCCAGCAAAGTGGTAACATTGGTCCTGTTCATCTATGCATCTAATTTGCGTGTTACCAAAACATTCTTCATCAGTGTTTAGTCCGAAGCAGCTGTTACATATGATCCCATTGCGTGTCCCAGAGTCCTCAGGTACTAAGATAAAGAATACATTGGAATATATAATATGTGATGTTAAATGTTGTGTAGATAACATGTTATGTTACATGTATCAATGACTGGAGTTTTATTGGAACTAATATTATAGTCTCCAATATTTCGAAGTAATGATGCATTTAGTTGGCTATAATGGCTGTAAATCAATACTGAAGAAGTCCTCTAGCACCACCATGAGCTACACACACACTCCTCATTACCTCTAAACATGCGCCTAGCAGTGGCAGCCTAAATAACTATTTACTACTACAGGTTGAGTATACCATATCCAAAAATCCATTATCCATTTTTTTTTCTTTTAGATTTTGCCAAATTCCAAACACACCTATCAGAAGGCAAGAAAATAGTTGATTCCCCCCCTCCCACTGCCCCCCAAGCCAAAAGACCCAATTCTCCCCTACAATCAACTGCCATTAAAAGAGGGTTGTTATTTTTTTCTCCATTGTTTATTCGGTTATTTTGTTATTAAATACACAGTACAATAGTTGTGCACAGTCCATGTCATATAAGCAACACTTACTTTCATAGTTATCTGTGTTACAGTTGTCCTCGGTGCAGCATTTGTAGTACAATCTTATGCTAGTGCCCTTATGACCAAAGGCAGAGGCAATATGATTGCATGGAAACTTTTCGGCACATCCCTTGTATATCGAACGAAATGTTCTTTTAGCTGAAGCAAAAAATTCAATGTGTAAGAGAATACAATTTTTTTTGAGTACTTTTATTAGTCCCCCGTTCCCGGTCTTATAGCTAGGATAGCCTTGTGTCCATCCCACGCATGCTTAAAATCCTTGACTGTGTTTACCTCTACCACTTCTGCTGGCAGGCTATTCCATACATCCACTACCCTCTCCGTAAAGTAATACTTCCTGATATTACTGTTAAATCGTTGCCCCTCTAATTTAAGACTATGTCCTCTAGTTGTGGTAGTTTTTCTTCTTTTAAATATACTCTCTTCCTTTACTGTGTTGATTCCCTTTATGTATTTAAATGTTTCTATCATATCCCCCCTGTTACGTCTTTCCTCCAAGCTATACATGTTAAGATGCTTTAACCTTTCCTGGTAAGTTTTATCCTTCAACCCATGAACCAGTTTAGTAGCCCTTCTCTGAACTCTCTCCAAAGTATCAATATCCTTCTGGAGATACGGTCTCCAGTACTGCGTACAATACTCCAAGTGAGGTCTCACCAGTGCTCTGTACAATGGCATGAGCACTTCCCTCTTCCTACTGCTAATACCTCTCCCTATACAGCCAAGCATTCTGCTAGCATTTCCTGCTGCTCTATTGCATTGCCTACCTACCTTCAAGTCCTCTGAAATTATTACTCCTAATTGGTTGCACCACATCTTCTCCAGGTTGTACCCCTTCCTTGAATAGCTTTTCTACTGCCCAAGTTTTGCACACCACCATATTGCTCCCTGGTGATCTAATGGTGGGCAGCCTGGATATCTGTGCAGGCAACACAAAGCAGTGAGGAAGGACATCCCACTAACAATAGGCAATGTGTGGATGTTGTGTAGTTCTGCAATTTGCAAGTGTAGCAGGAATTTATGTTGAGTACAAATTATTAAGTGTCTTTAAGAAAGACCATTTCTAATTTGTAGTTCTCTTGGGTCTATTCACAAAAATTCGACTTTGGAGGTCAACCTTCATTTGGAGACTAAGTAAAATTCGGCAGCCGGGTTTGTGCTTAGAAAAAAAAAACCCTGGTTCAAATCTCCCAACATTGAAAATAATTGGTGGCGAAATAATCAAAGCTATTTTTGAGACTAAGTCAAATCCGGTATTTTATTTACTCTCAAAATGAAAGTCGACCTCCAAAGTCGAATTTTATTGAACAGACCCATTTGTACCTATTTACTTCTTTGGTGTCCCTCTTTAATCTGACCTCAGAATATTTGGTTTGTATCACATAATAACGACCCGAAAAATTAAGTTCACTCAAGGATATGTGCTACAATAAGATGTTATCCTCTTGTGTTACATCCTTTTCCTTATTTTCCTTATTTAAATCTTGTTGTAAAAAACACACCATGAGTCGAATAATAAAGCACCGCTATTCTTGTTGACTAATACTTACCGAGTTGGTAATATTCCGAGGCCACCACACACTGATCATCCCCACAGTCAATGGAATCCCCCACGCAACTATCAGTATTATTCCCGAAGCAGTGATTACACATCACACCATCGACTAGAAGGAAGATACAGTGATGACATTAAAGGGACGGTATCACCTAAACATTGTTTTTACTGTAAATGTGGAGCATAAAAAATGATTGAAAATGATCTATCCATGGTGTTAGCAAAACTGCAAACAGATGCCTAAATTAGGAGAAAAATGTGTTTTAAATGTGAGTGTGGTGTCTTCTGCTTATGACATCACCTGTGGCACGGTATGCAAATTAACTGCTTTTCAGTGGCAAATGTGTAATTTGCATACCGTGCCACATGTGATGTCATAAGCAGTAGACTCCATACTCACATTTTTCTCCTAATTTAAGCATTTACTTGCCGTTTTGCTAATACAATGTATAGATCATTTTCAATTAATTTTTCATGTTCTCTAGATACAGTAAAAACAATGAGGTGATACAGTCCCTGAAAGCATTTTCTCTTAACACCAAATTTGCACGAAAAAATGTAATAGAGTATTGAGGGTGAATTAAACCAAAAAGAACATTAACCCGGTAAGGACAGATGAACCTGTGGAAAAGTGGAAGGGTCAATTAAAAAAAAAAAGAAGTTTATATTAAATTATGATTTACAAAGATAAAATAAATTCATATACTACCTTTATAAAATTATACATAGTTTGTCTGAGTAAACTGATGAGAGTGTGAGATTAAATTTAAATGCATAGCAAAAAAAAACAATATGATCTTGTTCTTAAGGGTTGAATTTTGTTCCATTTGATTTGTTGCATGCAAATGAAAGTATTTTATATATATGAAAAAAAATATATCTATATCTATATATGTATGTAAGTATAATTTATTTAGTTGTGACTGCTAGTACTTTGGCTCTTTAGAAATACACTTTTTTTTTCTGAATCAAGACCATCTCACTTTTTTGTGAATGTTTATTTACTAAAATCTCTCTGACAGCTATTGTTTAAAAGATAAGTTTCAGGCCAGTTGAGTTGAGTTCAACATTTTATCTCACAGACTCAACTGTGCAGAGAGCAGGGACAAACCTGGTGAGTTCCTCCAGCTAGAAGAACAGAGTTGACCCTGCACAATGCATTGTTACAAATAGTGAGAGGTTCTAAAGCTTCAGCTTTGTATTAGCCATGGCCAGTGGAGTTCTTCAAGCAGCAGAAACGTCAGGTTTGTCCCTGCACATTGTATACGTAAGTTAAAATAAATTAAAATATTAACTGTAGTCATAAGATATTATGATAATGTCCTCACCTTTGGTAGTGAAGGAGACGACCAGGCAGATTGGGAGTAGGAAAGATTTCATGATCATCGTGAGAATGCTCTGGATGTTTAATGTTTTCTTTCCTTTCTCGTTAGTGAATCCCTAGCTAAAATTCTGATATTTATAGGGCAGAAGACGTGATTGTGTCATCCACAAGGAGAAAAACAATGCCTGGCTTCTATATAATGTTTACTGAATAGAACGCCAGTATTGACCATAGAATACCCAGCGGAAGTTGGAAAACTCTTCGTTGATCGTCATTTTTCTTCAAGCCAAAGGATGTTTCATAGCTATGGGTTTGCTCAGACCAGGAGGTAAACATATAAAACTCTAACACTTGGCAGGGTTTAATTTCAGTTATTTTGAGAGCCAGAAAGAAAAAAATAATAGAGGTTGAGCAAACCAGTAGTGTTACAGGTGTATACAGTAAATTACAAAATGTGTATATATCATATCTGGTGTCCACTAAGACCTGTCTGCTGGAGTAAATATAGAAAAAGAGGAGAAACATGGTCACTTACCCATAAATTTACCCATATAGTGACACACATGAATGGATATTACAAGTGACTGTAATGTTCTGTATTAACAGTGTAAACAAACAACAGAATCCATACCTTGTGATAAATTGACAAGTGATAAGTGAACAGGGGATAACTATCTTTTATTAGATTGCACGCTCCCTTGTTAAATTAAATTAGAGGGGCAACGATTTAAAAGTAATATCAGGAAGTATTACTTTACTGAGAGGGTAGTGGATGTATGGAATAGCCTTCCAGCAGAAGTGGTAGAGGTTAATACAGTGAAGGGGTTTAAGCATGCATGGGATAGGTATAAGGCTATCCTAGATATAAGATAAGGTCAGGGACTAATGAAAGTATTACTTTACTGAGAGGGTAGTGGATGTATGGAATAGCCTGCCAGCAGAAGTGGTAGAGGTAAACACAGTCAAGGATGTTAAGCATGCGTGAGATAGACACAAGGCTATCCTAGCTATAAGACCGGGAACGGGGGACTAATAAAAGTACTCAAAAAAAAATTGGGCAGACTAGATGGACCGAATGGTTCTTATCTGCCGACACATTCTATGTTTCTATGTTGTGTTAGTAAAAAAAAAAAAAATAATTATACTTTGCAAAATAGCATTCGTCTTGTCATATAAAAACCTAAACAATAGAAGTGACTAAATGGAACAAAACTGATACATGGTCAGTGACTGCACACTATCAGCGCTGCAGTACCTGTAGGATAGGATGCAGGGCTGGAGGAGAATGTTAACATTTGGGATTGATGCAGAATGCCTGCATCAAATCACACTGGAAGAAAGCCGGTGCACTGTACAGACAGTAATCTTACACTTGCACTAGTGAGTTTGGGGACTACACTGACCCTTCAAGTTGTAACCACTTAAATAAAAATAAAGCTGCAGTCAGCTAAAATATACCATTGCAAAGAAAGTATCCCAGGAATGCTAATTCTAAGCTATCGTATTAACAGTATGATGTTGGTGGCACTAACACCATTGCCGCTAGTTATAGTGCAGGGCTGCACAGGACAGGATTTCTTTTTTGCAATTTCTAAATTATGAGAATCCAACTGTTGTTACGATTTGGTTCTTTATGGGGGGATATGAGCACACTACAAGAGAAAGAATACAGTTACATCCTCAGATAACAAACAAAAGCTCTTGTCCTTAAAGGGTCAACATGACTTCATTTAATATTTTTGTTTAAACTTTTTTTTTGAGGTATTTGTTTGAGATCATTAACATGTCATGAATAGTTAATGTTGAATTGCATGACTATTTTCCATGTTAAAGGGACTGTCTACTGCCCAAACTGCATCTTCCAAATGTTAATGCATATCAATGTGCTTTCAGAGTACTTTCAAAATAATGTTTTTACATTTTGCATAAAATATAAAATACTTACAGCTAGATGGCATTGTGACATTACAGCAGTTTGCAAGAAGCCAGGAATGCCCACACTAGCTAAGTAAAATTAATTTTCATTTCTTTGCTACAGGAACCAATGAGAATAATTTAATTGAAATGAATGGAAATTCCTGTCTCTATAGTGATGTCATCAGCCCGATGTGTTGCACTGTAAGAAATCCTTCTGTGTACAAGAACAAGGTCACTTAGAGTCCACACAATGTATTCAATTCCAGGAGCATAGGAAATGACAAAATGAAACAAAACGTTATTTGCTGAATGCCTGTATAATCAATGAATCTGCATCTCATCTGCAGTAAACATGCAAGGTAATTACTAGGGCAAGGCTTTAATTCTGTATAGTCATTGTCAGCCAGGTTCCCATTTGTTTTCATCAGAGCATCAGTGAGCATGTTGTGAGTTGGTGAGTTGGTGATACCACTATCCTCATACCAGTGTTTGGTTATTGTATGTGCTTTACCTTTGTGTTTGTCAACAATACAGATTATCTACCAAATCTCTGTATTGTTTGTATCATTAACATGTATAGCTTGGAGGAAAGACGTAACAGGGGGGATATGATAGAAACATGTAAATACATAAAGGGAATCAACACAGTAAAGGAAGAGAGTATATTTAAAAGAAGAAAAACTACCACAACTAGAGGACATAGTCTTAAATTAGAGGGGCAACGATTTAAAAGTAATATCAGGAAGTATTACTTTACAGAGAGGGTAGTGGATGTATGGAATAGCCTGCCAGCAGAAGTGGTAGAGGTAAACACAGTCAAGGAGTTGAAGCATGCGTGGGATAGACACAAGGCTATCCTAGCTATAAGACCAGGAACGGGGGACTAATAAAAGTACTCCAAAAAAAATTGGGCAGACTAGATGGACCGAATGGTTCTTATCTGCCGACACATTCTATGTTTCTATGTTTCTATTACACAACCCCTCATTCAGTGGGATATTGGATTCCCAAGAAATTATCCCCTCAAGTATTGTAGTTTTTCAAGTGTGTGGGGGATGTTTATAAGTGTATGTGTTTCCCTATCCTGGATCCATGATATGTGTGGATTTTGACATGTGACCACTAAGAGGTCCTTCCATGACTCTTGGCTTGGAAGTATGGCCTGGGTTATGTGTTGCAGCATAGAATACATTATTTGAGACCAACAATAACCAACTTATTTCAAATGAAAGTGAAATAAATTTACTAAAAATGATCTCGTTATTGAGTAGAGCCTTCGAAGATAGAACTTCTGTTTGTAGAACATTTTCCATGGTAGGCATAAATGTATTCCCCATGCTCTGTCCGGCAGTTCTTAAGTTGCTGCCCTCCTCTCCACTATATCTGTGTTTGGTTATTGTATATGTTGTAAATTGTCTTCCCCTTTTTTCAAAACACATTCTAGTACAATAAATACAATGCCATGTTTTTGACTTTTTTTTTTTTTACTTGTATTGTTTGCAGTTTTCACCTTTTATCATCTCTTTAACCCCTTAGTGACCGAGTGCTATGCTGCATTTGATGTACCTTGAAGACCAGAATTCCATTATTTTTGTCAAATGTTTACTAAACTGTGAATTTCTTTCATTGTGTTCAGTACACCCACACAAATTATATATCATTTTTTTAAAGGACGGATAGGGCTTTCATTTGATACTATTATTTTCATCATATGATATCATTTACTATTAAAAAAATATAAAATATGATGAAAATATGCCATAAAAAACTATTTTTCTAACTTTGACCTGATTTTTTTTTTACACAATTACAAATGATAAAAAGACCCCGTCTATATATTTCTACTATTTGTCCTGAGTTTAGTAATATCAATGTTTCCTTGTTTGTCTATGTTTTATTTCACGTAATAGGGCAATAAACAATATTAGTGTTTTTTTGGTTTTCTAACCATTTTCTTCTACAGTGATTTTTTAACCTGAACCCTAAATTTACCCCAACTCTAAATTTACTCTAACCCTAAATTAACCCCCACCCCTTAATCTAACCCTTGTAATCATCCGCACCCCCCTTTAACCCTAATTATGACCCTATTTATGACCCTAACCCTAGATCTAGGTTCAGTAGATCAAGGGTTAGCTTTTTCCATTTATCTATTTATTTTATTTATTTATTTTATTAATTTTCTATTTTTAACTGTAATACTGTCTAACTGCCTGTAGGGGCAGTCAAGTAGCGGTTTCACAGCGACGGAAGAGATTTTTTTTTTCTCTCTTCCGTCGCTCTCCTCTGGGCACGCTGTATCGGAGGAGCATGCTCCTCCGATACAGCACACGGTGATCGCGGTGCCCAGGGGGCACAGAATGTGTTGCATGATGCCTCGATAGATGCAACACTTTACACACATAGGCAGTGATCAGCTTTCACTGCCTATGTGTGTTAACGCGCATACGATCACATTCGCGGTGATCATATGCGCCCGGGGGGGGGGGGGTGTGAGGGGGGGCTGAAAGCCCTCTCAGAGACTGCTTCGGATCCCAAGCAGCCTCTGAGAGTAGCTACAGACATGTAGTGTTGTGCTAAGGAGCGCAACACTACATGAAAACAGAGGACGTATATATACGTCCTCATGGTCCTTAAGGACCATGCTTTTCAGGACGTATATATACGTCCACATGCGTTAAGGGGTTAATATATGCAATTTGTCTTAACTTTCCCGAGGATCAGGAAAAATATATACACATAATCACTACCCTTGGGATGCATAATTTTATTATAGAGGGCCACAGGCATTCGTTGGGGAAGTTGAACTTCTGAACACAACAACAGTGGCAAAGTGGGCTCGGGGTGAGTAACTCCGACAGTGGTGAAGCCAAGTTGCTGCATGACACTTATATCATCATTACCTGATAGAGATGTGGCCAAATTAAAGAACCCAGCTCTCCTGTTAATGTATATTTATTTCACCATCTTTTGGTTAATTCAGATGGGCTATTTACTAAAATTTGAGAATAAGTTGAGGAGTTCAGCTTTGGAGGACAACTTTCATTTGAGATTAAGTCAAAATCGGCTCCCGAGCAAGACATACTAAAAAGAAGCTAGCATAATGTGTATATATCTAGATCTCGTTACTAGAAGTGCATTAATTAACTTAGAAAGGCTCTCTGAGATCCAATAGATGCTACTTCCCTTTGTCAGCACATGGAACCTGACTTGGCCATGCATTTTGTTATGTTCTTTTGATGGAATGTTTCAGACAAAGGCAAATATTGAGCAGGACACATGAGCATGTTCTGTTAGAACATAACATACCATCTATGGGCTTTCTTATGTCGGAACAGTTCATATTAGCCTTGTGTGTCTCAATCTGAAAATCCGGTTATTAACTGGTTCATAAAATCAATGGTGTCTATTCACTGAAAAGTGAACTGTGCAGAACAGACACAGGCACTGCAAAAAACATGCATTACTTGGAAAAACTGAAAAGATGAAGAAATGTCTGCATTTCAACTATCATTTCATTTGAGTGTATAAACCCATATGTGACCTTTTAGTTTGCACTTATAAGATGTTGATAACTAGCTTTGTGGCTCAACATGATCATAGAGTAAAGCACATTAGCTGTGTTGGTGTTTAAAATGTAAACTGTACTTAGCTCTACAAATATGACCTAGGATCTATTCATTAAAAGGTGAGTTGTGTTGTACATTGCATCTCACCAATTTAGCCATACATTGTGTAGGAACCAACCTGGTGAGTTTCTCCATTAAGCAAACTTACTTAAGTATGTCCCTGCACATGGTATAGCTAAACTGATTATAGAAAATGTTCATCTCACCTGAAACTCACCTTTTTGTGAAGAGTTCCCTGAAGCACCTCATTTTTAACAGCTTTCAGCAATGCAATGTCAACCCGCATGCCGGCTCATCCGGGCTGTATTCAGGCCTTTCTGTGTCCTTCTTGCTTGTTTATTATTTAGGCTTGTTCCTGTATTGTCTTTGCATTCAGGTATCCCTGTTCCTTGTGCCTTCCCTAGTTCAGCACAAAGTGGTACTTTCAGGCGATGTGAGAGCCCTGTAGGGGAAATGCCCTATTCTAGTTTTGCCCTGTCTTAGAGCCCTGTAGGGGGAATGCCCTATTCTAGTTTTGCCCTGTCTTAGAGCCCTGTAGGGGGAATGCCCTATTCTAGTTTTGCCCTCTCTTAGAGCCCTGTAGGGGAATGCCCTATTCTAGTTTTGCCCTGTCTTAGAGCCCTGTAGGGGAAATGACCTATTCTAGTTTTGCCCTGTCTTAGAGCCCTGTAGGGGAAATGCCCTATTCTAGTTTTGCCCTGTCTTAGAGCCCTGTAGGGGGAATGCCCTATTCTAGTTTTGCCCTGTCTTAGAGCCCTGTAGGGGAAATGACCTATTCTAGTTTTGCCCTGTCTTAGAGCCCTGTTGGGGGAATGCCCTATTCTAGTTTTGCCCTCTCTTAGAGCCCTGTAGGGGAAATGACCTATTCTAGTTTTGCCCTGTCTTAGAGCCCTGTAGGGGGAATGCCCTATTCTAGTTTTGCCCTGTCTTAGAGCCCTGTAGGGGGAATGCCCTATTCTAGTTTTGCCCTGTCTTAGAGCCCTGTTAGGAGCCTTTCCAGATTCCTGTTAAGAGGTTTCCATGTGATTTTAGAGAAGCCAGTACTCTCTGCAATGTAAGCATGGAAAACATGTGTTATGCGTATCACACAAAAAAAAAAAAAAAAGAGGCAACATGAAAGGAGAGAAAGAAATGTTGATGCTAAAATTGGCACAGGATTAAATCATATAAATGAAACACATATGGGTGAAACACATATAAATAAAACCTCTAGTTCTATTATGCTTATTAACCTGGTGAGAAGGGGTGTTTTTTTGTATACGC
Source organism: Pelodytes ibericus (assembly GCA_036172795.1). Lineage (NCBI taxonomy): Eukaryota > Metazoa > Chordata > Amphibia > Anura > Pelodytidae > Pelodytes > Pelodytes ibericus. The sequence continues at coordinate 69,061,230 of CM069866.1, forward strand.
TATGGCTGGAATTTGCAACAGTGTATGATTCGCTTTATTTGGGTCTTTGTAATAAAGCCCAGCATCCGTTCTAATTGCAGTCGTCAACATAAGGAAATTGACATAGCAATTAGTTGCCTGTTTACATTTCTTAAATGCTGCCACTGTATAAAAATATTGGCTAGGTGAAAAGAGAACATAAAATATAAACACTTGACATGGTGCATATATTGATATGTAAAGAATTATATTAAATCTATCTAGTAGATTGGTGGATTTTTCAGTAGTTGCGCGTTATATGACTGTGGTAAGGCTAGAATTACCTTTCTATACTCTGAAAATTAGCGCTATCTTCTCTACATCACCATATCAGAATCTTCCCGTTTGTCTATTTATTACAGAGAGAGCCGTTACTGATGATAACTCAACTAAACAACATACATACTGAGCTATCTTTCTTCTTCTTCTCAAGGACACACAATTACTCTCTTTTCGGAAACATGAGAGAGTGTTCACTAGTCCTCACTCATCACTTACTTTGTTGGTGAACCTCTGATGAAGAATTATTATGAAACACATCAGGTTTTTTTTCAAAATCCATTTGGGTGCTAAGATTTCTGATATTCAGTGACAATTCTTTGTCTTTTTTAACATTTAATTTTATGTTTTTTATTGTCTATTATATTTCATTCAAAGTTTGTAGAATTTTTTTCCTGACATATTTTACATAGGGGTTGATACTAGACGTCGGTGCCAGAGGACATTTCTCTTTGTCCGAATGCATTTGACAAAATATAATTTTGGTACATCCCCAAAAAATTCGACCATTTCAAATGAAATTTGTCCATTTTTTTTGTTTTGGGAATTCAATTCGGACGAATGGAAATGTGCTGAAGTTCATTTTGAGTTGACAATTTTCTATGAAAAAATCTGCACTCCAAAATTCTGGTCCAGTTGGATCACTTTGGTGGGCTACTCAGACACCACCGAAGTGATCTTGAATCAGCCCAATGCAATGTGGCTAATTTTCATGTTGACATTTCGGCAGCTGACCTACTTTGGAATTTGGCTGCTGAAATGGTAGCCTCGGTCCTCCCCATAGACATCTACTGGGGATGGCATTGTCTTATTTCTGTGACCATTTGAGGGGGACCTCAACTATTATAGAAATATTCTAAGTCCTCCCATCGAAGTCAATGAGAGGACTTTGGCTATTGCTCAAACAGTTGAAGTTCCCCCAGAAATGGCCTGAACTTTAATAAAATTAAAATAAAATAAAACATAGAGTATAAAGAAATAAACAAAATTGTAAAAAAAAAAAAAAAAAAAGCATATATTAAATTACAAAATAATAAATAGTATGCAAAATAAATGAAATAAAATAAATAGATATAAAAAAGTCAATTAAATTATTATTATATTAATACTATTATTATATTCATGCTGTTATATCAGAGTAATTTAGATACACAAAAAAATAAAACATTTTAACATGCCATAATAGCATCACAAACAATGCACATGTTGTCTTTAATACATCTTTATTGTGTGTGTAACTCTGTATTGATTAATGTTATGACATCACAAGATCCAACCACAAACATAGCATAAATCACTTGATGTAAATCTGGCATACTAGCATTTATCATAAAGCAAAATATATGATTAGTAAATAGGAGGCTTCTCATTGATTGCAGATCATGAACTAGATGAGTCAATGTGCCGTATGTACGCAATTGAGTGCCTTGGCCTGGTAATGCCGATGTGTGAGTTTGCTGGGCCAGAGCGAGTCATGGCCTATATGAAGCATTTGAACACATTAATCTCTGATACATCCACTCCAATAAATGAACCTAAGCCCATGTCACATATTAAGCTGGAAATACAGCCTTTTGAAGAAAATGTGGCTACATTGCCATCTGGAAAATTAACAAAGAAACAGATAATAATTAGTATTTATTATACACTGCACTGAAAGCCAAGTCTAACATTTGAATTGTTAGATTATCGTAAAATAATTATTGCTATGGGCGAAAGCAATCCTTTTATATCAGAGACGATCCCAATTTATAAATATATATGAGCAATGTACATATAAGAGATTTGTTAGATTTATAGGATTTATGCATACACGTTTTAGCATTAACTAACAGGTAGTCTTAAGGCACACACATAGCTGTCAGACTCAGACATCTAAGGTTGAATAGGACAGGAGGTGCAGGTTGTATGGGTAGGACTATTTATTATCCAGTAAACAACAATTTTGTTTTGAAGAGTACCTGAGACTGCTGATTGATTTTCAGGTTCAACTGAACATAAATTTCTTGAGAGGGTAGTGGATGCATGGAATAGCCTTCCAGCAGAAGTGGTAGAGGTTAATACAGTGAAGGAGTTTAAGCATGCATGGGATAGGTATAAGGCTATCCTAGATATAAGATAAGGCCAGGGACTAATGAAAGTATTACTTTACTGAGAGGGTAGTGGATGTATGGAATAGTCTTCCAGTAGAAGTGGTAGAGGTTAATACAGTGAAGGAGTTTAAGCATGCATGGGATAGGTATAAGGCTATCCCAGATATAAGATAAGGTCAGGGACTAATGAAAGTATTACTTTACTGAGAGGGTAGTGGATGTATGGAATAGTCTTCCAGTAGAAGTGGTAGAGGTTAATACAGTGAAGGAGTTTAAGCATGCGTGGGATAGGTATAAGGCTATCCTAGATATAAGATAAGGCCAGGGACTAATGAAAGTATTACTTTACTGAGAGGGTAGTGGATGTATGGAATAGTCTTCCAGTAGAAGTGGTAGAGGTTAATACAGTGAAGGAGTTTAAGCATGCGTGGGATAGGTATAAGGCTATCCTAGATATAAGATAAGGCCAGGGACTAATGAAAGTATTACTTTACTGAGAGGGTAGTGGATGTATGGAATAGCCTACCAGTAGAAGTGGTAGAGGTTAATACAGTGAAGGAGTTTAAGCATGCGTGGGATAGGTATAAGGCTATCCTAGATATAAGATAAGACCAGGGACTAATGAAAGCATTACTTTACTGAGAGGGTAGTGGATGTATGGAATAGTCTTCCAGTAGAAGTGGTAGAGGTTAATACAGTGAAGGAGTTTAAGCATGCGTGGGATAGGTATAAGGCTATCCTAGATATAAGATAAGGCCAGGGACTAATGAAAGTATTACTTTACTGAGAGGGTAGTGGATGTATGGAATAGTCTTCCAGTAGAAGTGGTAGAGGTTAATACAGTGAAGGAGTTTAAGCATGCGTGGGATAGGTATAAGGCTATCCTAGATATAAGATAAGGCCAGGGACTAATGAAAGTATTACTTTACTGAGAGGGTAGTGGATGTATGGAATAGCCTACCAGTAGAAGTGGTAGAGGTTAATACAGTGAAGGAGTTTAAGCATGCGTGGGATAGGTATAAGGCTATCCTAGATATAAGATAAGACCAGGGACTAATGAAAGCATTACTTTACTGAGAGGGTAGTGGATGTATGGAATAGTCTTCCAGTAGAAGTGGTAGAGGTTAATACAGTGATGGAGTTTAAGCATGCGTGGGATAGGTATAAGGCTATCCTAGATATAAGATGAGGCCAGGGACTAATGAAAGTATTTAGATTTTTTATTTTTTTTAGACAGAAATTGGCCAGACTAGATGGACGAATGGCGCTTATCTGCCTACACATTCAATTCTATGTTTTTTTTTCAAGAGACTCTTAAACACATGCATAAAAATCCCCTTAAAGCTTTGTTCCTAAGGTGATAGGAGCCTTTATTAAAAGGAAGGCAATAGGTATTAGCGTATATGGTGTCTGAGTAGATTGATAGCTACCTGGTTGTGTAGCTGTCCCAGCATAGGTGTAACATTGGTCCTTCTCATCTTTGCATCTAATTTGCTTTTTATATGAACAGTCTTCATCAGTGTTTTCACCAAAACAGCTGTTACACATGATGCCATTGCGTACCCCAGAGTCCTCTGGCACTAAAAATAAAAAAAAAGAACAATGTAGACTTATCATGATTCAGTGGTAAATGTTGTGTATAGAACATGCCATGTTGTCAGAACTGGACAATTATCAATAACTGAAGATTTCTATTCTAGTCTCCAAAAATGTCACAGATTCAATTTACATAGAATTAGTCTCCTTGCTCATTGTCTAGCACCACCATGAGCCACACACAAACTCACCATTACGTCTAAACAATGCCCCTAGCAGAGTCAGCATAATGAAGTAGTAACAAGACATGTGCAAAACTAAAATTTTAGTTTCGCTCTCGTCCATTGGGACGAAAATGTTATTTATTTCGTCTAAAACGAATTTCGTTCATTACTGCTTTCGTTTCAGACGAAATTCGTTCATTATTTTCATTTAGTTTTATTCGTTCGTCTTATAGAATACGTGTAATACTATTGGCTTTCTATAAACCGAACGAGAGCCCCATTCATAAGAAATTCTTATGAATTAGGCTCGCGTTCGGTTTATAGAGAGCCAATAGTATTACACGTATTCTATAAGACGAAAGTCTATAAACCGAAGGTCGTTCGGTTTATAGACTTTCGGTTTATAGAATACATAGAATAAATTTATAGAATAAATTAGAATAAATAGAGTTCCCATGCATAAGAAATTCTTATGAATGAGGACTCTAGTTCGGTTTATAGAAAGCCAAGAGTATTACATGCATTCCATAAACCGAAAGTCGTTCATTATGTCGGTTTATGGAATGTATATGTAATGCCATTGGTATTCTATAAACCGACTCTATTTCGGTTTATAGAATTCCAATAGCACAAATGGACGAATGGACGAATGATTTTCGTTTCTTAACCATTCGTTCATGCGTCTTTCATTAGTTTAGCATTTTTGCTATTCGTTTTTCGGACGAATGGACGAAAATGCTATTTTCGGACGAAAATGCATTCATCCGAAAACGAATGCACATGTCTAGTAGTAACTGCTACTTAGATACTCAAGAGGTATTGTTTTATAGTGAGCTCATCTGAAATCCTTATGTCTAAAAGTTTCTACTCATTGTTGCACCTTTTATAAGTGCACATGTGCCTGTGTAGATGAGCACTTGTTTTTACTGGAAGACTATTTAAAAGAAGAAAAACTACCACAACTAGAGGACATAGTCTTAAATTAGAGGGGCAATGATTTAACAGTAATATCAGGAAGTATTACTTTACTGAGAGGGTAGTGGATGTATGGAATAGCCTTCCAGCAGAAGTGGTAGAGGTAAACACAGTCAAGGATTTTAAGCATGCGTGGGATAGACACAAGGCTATCCTAGCTATAAGACCGGGAACGGGGGACTAATAAAAGTGCTCAAAAAAAAAAATTGGGCAGGCTAGATGGACCGAATGGTTCTTATCTGCCGACACATTCTATGTTTCTGTGTTTCTGTATTTAAAGTTAAAGTTCTTCTGCAGTTTCTGTCACAATGAATATAATTTCACCAGGGACTCTAAAATAAGTTATTATTAATTAGGGTTGTGGTTATAGCAACATCAATAATTAATAATCCCTCCCAAAAGTCTCTATTCAGGAAGGACAGTCCCTATGTTTGCCCCAGATGCTTTTATCCCTATTTATTTCTTCTATCCCTCTTTCTAAGGAAGCTTACAATTCCAACTAGAACACTCGTTAATTAACCTCTGGTCTGACTCACCTAGCTCCAACTTTCCCTAAATACTGTGCTGCCACCACATTCTTTTTCACTCACCTTGTGTATCACCTGTCCACAACTTCCTACCCGCTCTCTAACTCATGTACCAGTCTTTCTCTGTTTACATGTGTATCGCTGATTAACAAATGGAAGACTACTGAAGACTACAAAATCTAAGTGGTTTTTTTTTTGCCTCACAATTCGAGCCCACTCTCTTTGCTCACCATGAAGTATTTATATTATTTATAATCCCACACTGATTGTTGCTTTGTGTTCATATATTAGTTGTCACAGCCGTTCCTTATGTTGAGTCCGGTCAGGGCAGAAAGTTTAGTTTGCACACTCAATATCTGTGCATTGCCCGGAGGAAGTGGGTGGTGGACGGGGCAGAACATACTCAAGGACAAACTAGAAAAGGTCAGCATCCTCACTGAACGCTACCCTCTGTGGTTCTTGTTAACTGTTGCTTTCAGTTCTTGTATTCGTTACCTGATTATCCCGTGTGCCGATTTATGCCTGTCTGCTATTGAACCTGTTTTTTTGTACCAGTCCCAAATTGTACGAATTTCTGCGTTGTGTTACTTGATACTGGGATTTTTGACCATTCTACTGGATTACCCCTATCAGCACCATATTCACCATTGAAACATTTGAATTCAGTTAAGTGGTTCTATTGGTTCTGTCTTGTGCATTGTTTCTATCTGAAGTACAAGCTCAGCATTAGTTTGCGCTATAGTATTCCTGCTACATCTTCTATGAAGTGTCAGCTTTGCTGCATTCTGTATATCAGAATATGTCAGTGCTCGGCTTCAAGTGAGTGTAACCTCTGCTACTTTTTCTCCTGGGTCTATGCACTAAAATTTGGAGGTCGAGTTTGACGGCACCTGAGTTTGACTTAGTCTCAACATTAGCTCCAATCATTTTGCCTCCTATTCTTTTCAATGGGAAAGATTCTAACCTAAGTTTTTTTTTTCCTAATTCAAACTGGTGCCAAATTGGACTTAGTATTTAAGTGGACCTCCAAAGTAGAATTAGTGAATAGACCCATTAATCTGTGCCATGCTATATTTTAAATCCAGTCTGTGTATATCAAGTTCATTCTGGTGTCCATACATCCTGATATATCCATATAAAGTCTGCTGATTGTTCCTGACTCTAATCAGGAATCCTTGCCAGAGACAGTAGAAGTCATGTATAAAAACTCCTGCATTGGAAAGTGTTCTGGGTTTATAAAAAAGCACTACCACAGGTGGGAAGCTAGATCAATAACTTTTAAACAATACAGGAGTTGCGCACATTCCCTTTCATATAAGCAACACTTACTTTCAAAGTTGTATGTGTTACAGTTGTCACCAGCGCAGCACTTGTAGTTCAACATTATAGTAGCAACAGATTCATCAGAGGCATAGGCAGACACATTGCAAGGTAACTCTCCGGCACAACCCTTGGAAACAGAATGATGTGCACCAACTGCAGAATCAAAATTCAAGAGAATACAATCTTAGGAGCATACAAATTACGAAAAAGTAAGACAGTGTTAAAATAGCCTTACTTGTGCAATCCTGCCTTCTCCTTCCCATGTGATCTGGATATCTGGGCTGCCTCTGGAGCTGGTTTACAAGATCTACCTGCTCTTATCTGAGCTCACCCGCGCTATTTATCTTGAGCAGGGTATTGCTCATGTAAATGTGAGTGTACCATTTATGCACTTTGCACTATTATACCATTGCACTGATATACTACACTATTATTGTTTTTGTGTTTTTTTTCCTCCCTTTGCATAATATCTGAGCATTTCGTCTTATAGAAAAGGGTAATGCTCTTTTTTTTCTAGTGTTGGTCAATAGCGCACATGTTCACTTTATTGTATTTGTTAAAATAGCCTGCCCTAAAGGATAATCCCCACTAAGAACAGACATCTCAATTTTTTTTTTTACCCTTACTTGCAGCATTAAAGAGGAGACCTCTATATTTGCATATTAGACTGGTCCCACCCATCTTTACTCATACTCACACCCATACAGTGTTAATTTCCATTCCTTTTACAATTCGATCTACAATTCGATCTACAATAAGATCTACAATAAGATCTACAATAAGATCTACAATAAGATCTACAATTCGATCTACAATAAGATCTACAATAAGATCTACAATAAGATCTACAATAAGATCTACAATAAGATGTTAGCTAAAGATTCTATTTTCGAGAAATAAGCACTATAACTCAAATAACAAGGCACTGTTGATCTTGTTGACTAATACTTACTGATATTGTTATATTCCGAGATGACCAGACACTGATCACCATCTTTACAGACAACGGACTCCCCCTCACAAGAATCCGTATTCTTTCCAATACATTGAATACATTTCAGACCATTGACTAGAAGGAAGATATATTGATGACAGTCAGCATTTTCATCTACACCAAATTGACATAAATATCATCCAAGAGTATTGAAGGTGAATGATACCAAATAACTTTAACCCCATTAGGACAGATGACAGTCCTGGAACATCATAAATTTAAACAAGGGTCATAGTCAATTAAAAAAAAAAAAAAACGTTTTATTAAATTCTGGATTACAGGAATAAATATGTATTCAAACTTTTGCTTGGCCAATCTTTTCCACATTTACAAAAGGTGTTTCAAAAAACCTGCTAAATGGATTATCGTATTTGTCCTGGGTTTAAAAATATATCTAACTTCTTTAGTTTTGACTGCTACATTTGTTTTCTGTTTAGAAATATACAATGCTTTTCTGCATCAAGATCATCTCACTTCTTTGTTTCATCTGATTACTGAATCTCTCTGAAAGCTATTGTTTCAAAGGCGAGTTGCAAGTCAGCTGAGGAGAGAGGAACATTGCATCTCATGAATTAACTTTACCGTGAGGAGGAACAAACCTGGTGAGTTCCTCCTGCCAGAAGAACAGAGTTGACCCTGCATAATGCATTGTTACAAAAGTAAGTTTCTACACAGTCATTTCTGTATTTTCCAAGGCCAGTTGAGTTTTTGAAGCAAGAGAAACTCTAGGTTTGTCCCCTGCACATTGTATACTTAAGTAAGTGATATTAAATAATAATTGCAATAATAATTATAAAAATATATTATTAGAATGTCCTCACCTTTGGTAGTAAAGAAGAAGACGAGGCAGATTGTGGGTAGGAGAGATTTCATGATCACCATGAGAGCGCAATTCTTTGGATACTTCATTTATTCTTTTCTTTCTTGCTAATGTGGCTGTAGCTAAAATGCTGATAATTATAGGGCAGGTTATATGATAGTCCCATCCTCAATGTGACGTTACTTAACAGAATGCCAGTATTGTTCGCAAAAATTATAGTGGGAGTTGAAAACGCTTCATTGATTAGCATGTTTGTTCATGCCAAACGATATCCCCTAGCTATGTGTTCAGACCCAGAGGTAAAATATTTAACTCTCCAGAACCTGGATGGATTTATTTTTAGTTATTTAAATGTCCATTAATGTTTCTTTTGCATGGCCTTAGTATGAGGAGAAGCTAGCATAAACTATTTAAGATACATGGCTGTTTATCCTCTTTTGTAGCTGTCTGACACTGGATGGACTTCGATCTGCAATGTAGCTGGGGTATGGGACACACACTACAAGCCAAGGCATTAAAGTGATGGCTTTCACCTCAATAATAACACACCCTTGGTTGAACTGGGTGCGGAATACGACTGAGAACATTTCTAAGACACTCACTACCAGGCACCTAGCAAGAGGAAACCAAAGAATATACACTGAGAGGAGCACAGAAGAACGAAGCAATAGATGAAACAGGACACCATGAGAAGTCGGAAACTCAGGAATGGGCAGGGTCAGTAACGAGAGAACCAGAGGATGAAACAGAAGAATAATCAGTGTCACAAGCAGTGGTCAGAAACAGGCCGCAGACAAAAAAGGGTCAGGAACAAGCAAAATCCACAACAGGAATCTAAAAATAGAATAATGCACAAAAAGGCTAATGATTCACACAAGGCACTATCACAGGAGAAGGCTAACTTGTTGCTGAAAGGTTAGCTAGCCCTCTGGTACACACCCACAGAGCAATTAAGATGAAGGAGCATAATTTATAATAAAATATGTATTTATGTCCTTTTGTACATGCCCTGATGGGAGTGTGATTTTACTATGCCTGCACCCCACCACAGGGGCAGAAGAGCCCATAAACAGTTGCAACCTTGCGTGTCTTCTGAAGGGAAAATTCACAGTACAGCAGGCCATTCCTGTTCTTACAGTCCTTCTATGCCTCCCATGGCTGTCTTCCATAGGGCTTTAGTCTGAACCTCTCAGCCCTGTTCAAAGAGTGTGACTATATGTAATTGTGTGTGCAAGTCTGACTGTATGTAAGTGTATGTGTGTCAGTGTGACTCTGTATGTAAGTGTGTGTCAGTGTGACTCTGTGTGTGTGTGTGTGTGTGTGTGCGATTGTCTCTATTTTTGTATGTGTGTGGATTTGTGAATGTATGTGTGGCTGTGTGTGTATTTGTGTACATGTGGCTGTGTGTGTAATTGTGACTTGACACAGTTGTGAGGCAGCGTCCTAAATCTCTTACACACAGGATGGCGGTGCACATGGAGTGCACAGCCATTTTGCCTGCATGATGAGTTAACTTGTCATAAGGTCGCGAAGGGTTTAACTTAGAAAGTCACCTGAAGGCAATCCGCGTGCAGTCCATGAGATCCTGGTTATCTTCATCAGCACATAAAACCTGACATTAATTGTGCTGTTTATTTTCTTGCATGCTGTAGACAAATGTAAATATTGAAGAGTGAGCAAGAGTGTATTGCGTGAGAACAGCAAATACTACATCTGGCAAAAAATGGACTGCAATTCAGTGCAATGTGCTTGTATAAAAATGTGACATGTTAAACCAAATAAAATAGTGAATAAATCCAGTTTTGAACTTATTTAAATAAAGGAATTGTGATACACAAGTGGTATGATACACAAGTGGTAATGATAAACACAATGACAGAAATGGAACCTGCTAAATGACCCCCGCTACCCCTGCTAATATTACTGGAGCTGGGAGCATGCTAGATGGCTCCCAACCTCCCATTAATATTACATGGACTGGGAGCCTATATGTTTCCCAGCTACACAAAAATGAATGTGCCAGTCAGTAATAACAATGCAGCATGCACCCAGCACCAGTAATGGCGCAAACCTATACATTGCAGAAGTGTCTCTATACATTTAAAATGTCCCAGGTAAGTGATATAACTGAAGCATTTAAGCTCCATATAAGCAAAAGTATTTTGTGTTAGGACCCACCAATATTGGAGTACTTTGTTGTAGTGGTGGGCTAAGCATAATATGGCCATATCATGAGACTAAATCTCATAGAAACATAGAATGTGTCACCATTCGGTCTATCTAGTCTGCCCAATTTTCTAAATACTTTTCTTAGTCCCCAGTTCCCTATCTTACATCTAGGATAGCCTTGTGCCTATCCCACGCATGCTTAAACTCCTTCACTGTATTAACCTCTACCACTTCTACTGGAAGACTATTCCATACATCCACTACCCTCTCAGTAATGTAATACTTTCATTAGCCCCCGGCCTTATCTTATATCTAGGATAGCCTTGTGCCTATCCCATGCATGCTTAAACGCCTTCACTGTATTAACCTCTACCACTTCTACTGGAAGACTATTCCATACATCCTCTACCCTCTCAGTAATGTAATACTTTCATTAGTCCCCGGCCTTATCTTATATCTAGGATAGCCTTATACCTATCCCACGCATGCTTAAACTCCTTCACTGTATTAACCTCTACCACTTCTACTGAAAGACTATTCCATGCATCCACTACCCTCTCAGTAATGTAATACTTTCATTAGTCCCCGGCCTTATCTTATATCTAGGATAGCCTTATACCTATCCCACACATGCTTAAACTCCTTCACTGTATTAACCTCTACCACTTCTACTGGAAGAATATTCCATGCATCCACTACCCTCTCAGTAAAGCAATACTTCCTGATATTACATTTAAATTGTTGCCCCTCTAATTAAAGACTATGTCCTCTAGTTGTGATAGTTTTTCTTCTTTTAAATATACTCTCTTCCTTCACTGCGTTGATTCCCTTCACGTATTTAAATATTTCTATCATATCCCCCCTGTTACGTCTTTCCTCCAAGCTGTACATGTTATTCTATCCACTTCTATCTTAGAAAGGTGTTTTAAGTAGACTTAATGAAAACTATAGCTTGAAGAGTAACCTGTGTAACCTGTTTAATGTGAGGGCACACTATGGATAGTATACTCCAATGTAACAAGTTTGTTCAGTGTTAATTCAGAGTGAGTTCAGAGTGAGCAAATAGTACTGTGAAAAAGGTCATGCTCAATATGCATGTAGGGATGCTGCAGTTGGCTGATTGTATTCTCAATTTACTCTTGTCTAGGAGAGCAGTACGATAAGCAATCACCGTGTAGTGTAAGGGTATCAGGTTCATCCTGACTTCAGTGTTTCAAGTTCACGATAATCATACAGAAATGTTTTTGTTGGTACGGTTTACTGCTTAGAGGATAAACCTCAGTCAACACATACTATGACTGCCACCTAGTGTAAAAACGTGTCAGCAGGCATTGAAGCGTGTTTGTCCAGATCTTACTACATTCCCAATCACTCATATAGAGATTGGCGTAACGTGGCGCGTACCTGGTGCCTGTTGCGGTCCCCATATTCTGCAAATAAAACACTCTGAAGCAAAAAATAATTGTGGTGTAAAATAAAATGTATAGATTGTAACAGAAAATCCAACAGCAATGGATCCATCCATGTGTCTCTCTGCAAAACACTACTGCACCTGTGGGAACAAAATTGGTTTTAAAATGTGTCCTGTGGTGATCTGAATGCCATTAAGTCCATATTTTGGCCCAGGGAAATGGGGGCCATCCAAAAATAAAAAAATATTGCACACCACCAGCAAATAATAAAAAAACAACAACTCTTATACTATCCATCCTCCGCTGCAGATGGACGGAGACTAAAAGCCCAACTTGTCCACTGCTTTTATGGGTAAAAGAATGCTAGGGTACCTTAGAATATTCCCTTACCATTGAACTAGCGATTAATACAATACGATTTGCTGACATATTTTTCTGTTATTGAATTGCAGGCTATTTTTAGTGGTAGACCCAATTATTATTTTAATTATTTTTTTTTTTTAATTTTGGCCCATTTCAGGTAGCATAGATATTTGTTCAATAGCTGAAGTCCTCCCACTGACTTCCATGGGAGGACTTCAGCTAAACCCACTGCACCCAAAGTGTTCTTGAAAATTGATGATCCATGTATGTCTTTTTTTTTCAGTCAGCCACAATGGAGGACTTTTGGTTTGATTCCAGATCACTTTGTTGGTCTCTGAGTGACCAGAAATCAAGGGCCAGTTGTATCACTGAAATGGTTAGACTTTGTGGCTTCACTTTTCCCTCAGAATATACCTTTTAGTCTTCAGAATCCCGGCCAAGTTCTAGAACATTATGAGAATGGTGGGTTTTCTAATTTCACCCCCAAATATGCTCACACCGTAGGAGCACGGCTTGATAGATATACACACATTACTTCAACGTATTAAATTTCAGAGCTAGCAGCAACAGTAAACTCATGAAAATCAAAACAAGGCAAGAAGCTTTTATGGACAGAAGATACTTCCAGGGCGGAGTGTATCAAAGTACAAACATATTTGTTTCATACCAAATGGTACTTAGTAAAAGGGTTTTCTAATTTTCAAAAATGTGTAATTCTCTTTATTAAAAACTTTATTTAAATAACTCGACTCACCTCTACCGTGGCCACATAGGGGGCACAATCTAAAATAGCCCCAGAAACTCTTAAAAAAACACACCTTGACTGCCATGAGGGTGGGCAGTGAAATAACTGCCTGTATCCCTGGCACACAAACACTGTCCTGTGAAATAATATATGACCAGTATCCAGGTTACACCAGTGATCAGCAATGCCCAGAGAAAAGGGCCATCCAAAATATATAAATGATAATAATATTTTATTTTATTCATTATGTCATCCAGGGTCTTGGGCTGGCCCTGGACATGGGAAGCGCCAATATTATTTATTGGGAAGGGTAATTATTTGTTTTATTTTTGGGACCTTGGGTAAGCCAAAATAAATATTTATATAACAGTGTATGGGGGTGGGGGGGGGGGGGGGGGGGGTTAATTATAATCCCCATCACTGCGGGGACATGTGAATTTTTAAATGGGCCAGGGACCCCATGAGGAGACTTGGAGCTATTTGGCAGGCTTCCAGCCCAGTTCCTCTTAGCAGAAACACTTATCCTGGCTGGTTTTGAAAGGTGGGGTTCATTTTTAATTATTTTACACCAGGGAAGGATTTTCAGGTTAAGTACAACTCAACAGATAAACTTAGCCTGAAAAACATTTCATCTCAGCAGGCTTCATCTCACCTCAATCTTTGCTAAATGGTTAGTGAATACCATTTTGCAAGGTTGAGATGAGGAATCCGATGTCTGTGCTGGGAAATCCTGCACATGTTCTCCATGTACCCTAGGAGAGCAGTAGGATACGTTACTACTCTTGCATGTAAGGTTATCTTGGAGAGTTTACTGCTTAGCGCAGTTTACTTCAATGAGGATAAACCTCCATGAACACACAGTATGACTGCCCTCTAGTGTCAAAACAAATATCAGCAGATAATGACGCTGACAACAGCACTCAGTCAATAGCAGTTCAGGTTTGCCCTAAACTAGGGGACGCTTGGTAACTTTTGGCTCATGGGGCAAAAGCAATTTAGTGGCCCATAATCAGTCCTCCCCATTACCTTCAGAAATCAGTCCCCCCATTACCTTCAGAACTCATCAATCCCCCCATTACCTTCAGAAATCATCAGTGCCCCCATTACCTTCAAAACTCATCAGTCCCCTCCATTACCTTCAGAACTCATCAATCCCCCCATTACCTTCAGAACTCATCAATCCCCCCATTACCTTCAGAACTCATCAGTCCCCCCATTATTTTCAGAAATAGACACAAATAGACAAAAGTAGATATATTTACAAGATATGGGACAGACAAAACAATTGCAGAGAAAGATAGAAAATGCTACACCCTGAGGCATTTAAAAGTCAAAAGTGGAGAATCCCCATGCCTGTCACAACCTGGGATAGCAGCCTGTCTGCACCCCACGATGCAGAACTATGAACTGGTATGAAGTTGGATCCTCTGTGTAGAAATAGGTAAAGGTTATTACAACGGACCCAGGTAAAAGAACAGAATTATTCTGCCTGAAGGAAATATTGTTGAGCCGCAGGCTTCTTTCCCCAAGGACTTTTGCACTCTGTCAATACAGGGATACCAAAGCTAAAACCAAGAAAAAGGAAACTGGAAAAGGTGTACAGGATCAAGGCGAAGGTACCGGCAAGAGAATCGTCAAACAGGCAAGAATCGAGGCTGGCAGCAAACAAAACGTAGTGAAGGCAGGCAAACAGGTCAGGACAGGCAGAAAATAGACGTGGTCAGAACTTAGCAGGATTCAGCAACAAAATATCAACCAATGAATTCAGGAATGCAAGCACAAGGCACTATCACAGGCAGCAACCAAAGCAATGCAAAGGCACTGATTGCCATAAGCTGCAGGTTTAAATAGGCAAGGGCTGAGGATAACGAGGCAGCTTATGGCAACAGGAGAAGAATGGGTACACTACAATAGCGGCCACTAGTGGCTGAAGAGAAAACAACCACAAACCCAGAATAACCGTGACAATGCCATTGATTCAGTTTAGAGAGCAGTCAGGGAAGCTAATGCAGGTTTTATGTAACCAATCATTGCTAATGGGAGCAGTCCAAGAAGATTGGAAAGTAGCAAATGTTGTGCCCATTCACAAGAAAGATAGTAGGGAGGAATCGGGGACCATAGGTCTGTTTTACACCAGTAGGGGCGAATTAATGTAAATAATGATAAAGGATAGGAAATCTTTAACCTTGGCCTCATACCAAACTGCCTGTCATGACATTAAAATATTGGTTTGTAACCCTTGGTACCCTATTTCCGTCCATAACGTCTTAATTGTATAGAATTTAGCAGGGCTAGCCATACAGATATCTTTTAACAACCATATTAAACAGATCGGCGGGTTTCTCTATTTATATTTATAAATAATTGAGAATACAATAAAAATAGGGAGTTGGAAGCAATAACCTTTTGTCTTTTTAAATCTTTTATTGAATATAAATAAATATAGACAATGTTATAAAAATAGCTCTATAATCCATAATAAAAGCAGAGTAAATAAAGTTAAATGTATATGCTTGCAATAAGTAAATTATGTGTTATCGGGCTACCACTAAGCATATTGTGGTCCCTAGCCTATCACCCTAATGCCTCTAGGTTGATAGAGGGGTGCAAAGAGTTTTCAGGAGAGCCCATTCAAGTACTGTCCCCAGTAGTGATAGATTGTGGGTGGGGATGGGTTTGCAACCATTATTCCCGTGTACAACATTGCCCACAAAGATTCTAGTGTGGGATATTGGGTTACATAAGATGTTGGTATATGAAACCGATTTCAGGGATTGTGTGTTTGTGACTGATGTGAAACGTGTGGTTGATGTAATACATGTAACATTGTTTGCTTTGTGACAGGGGATCAACATCCAAATGAGTATAGAGCAGGGGTAACACCATATTAGTAGGATGTTTTTAATGGTGGTTACTATGCAGACAGGAAATGTACTATTGTGCATGATTTGTAGTGCAATTATAAGTGTGATGCTACACCTTGTTTCATATTTTTCTCTCCAATAGATTGGAGGCCATTTTTAGGAGATCCTGATTTTCTATTGTGGATTGTTGAAGAAACTTCAAGCAGCAGGGGATATGGAGTTACACTTCCAGTGACTTTATTAAAATTGATGTCTTGACAGGATCAAGATGGAGGAGTGCCTCGTGTGGGGAGGATTCAGTTGGACATTCTGTGGGGATTATTGTTGAGGGTTTATATTGTCTTTTTTATTTGTCTTTATATGTTTGTGTGTCTAAGGTATCACTGTGAAATGAGTGCCATAGTTGGGGGATTATCTTCTGGAGAGATACATTTATAGATATTGTTGCTATATGATGTGAATCAAGAGGTGGATTGTATTGGATATGGCTTGCAAAGTCATTAATTAGTGATTCACGTCACAGAAGCAACTTCATAAGTGTATATTAATGATATGAAGTACCTCCCTTTAGATAGACCCCTCCTCTGACTATGGCATCCACCTGATACCCGATTTATGTAGCATTGTAAGAAGTGCATTACTCCTACCAACAGGGGTCACTAGGGAGTGAGTGATGGGAGTGAGTGATGACCACTAGGGAGTGAGTGATGGGAGTGAGTGATGACCACTAGGGAGTGAGTGATGGGAGTGAGTGATTACCACTAGGGAGTGAGTGATGGGAGTGAGTGATGACCACTAGGGAGTGAGTGATGGGAGTGAGTGATGACCACTAGGGAGTGAGTGATGGGAGTGAGTGATGACCACTAGGGAGTGAGTGATGGGAGTGAGTGATGACCACTAGGGAGTGAGTGATGGGAGTGAGTGATGACCACTAGGGAGTGAGTGATGGGAGTGAGTGATGACCACTAGGGAGTGAGTGATGGGAGTGAGTGATGACCACTAGGGAGTGAGTGATGGGAGTGAGTGATGACCACTAGGGAGTGAGTGATGGGAGTGAGTGATGACCACTAGGGAGTGAGTGATGGGAGTGAGTGATGACCACTAGGGAGTGAGTGATGGGAGTGAGTGATGACCACTAGGGAGTGAGTGATGGGAGTGAGGGATGACCACTAGGGAGTGAGTGATGGGAGTGAGTGATGACCACTAGGGAGTGAGGCCGGCAGGCCGGTAAAAAAATTGGCTTCAGGCCAATGTTAAGTCTGTGGAGACAGTACCAAGGCCGGTATTTTTCTGAAGAAAAGGTGGCAAACCTAAGTACACGTGATATCTAATTAATACAATGCTATATAGAATATAACAGTTGTATGTTTGTAACTTTGTTTGTGATATCCTTTTAGATATATTGTTTTTACCGCCAGAGGAATAAATAAAGTATATTATATATATCACAACGTCTTTTGGTATTCATCTTTACATAATTTATCTGTATTCTCGAATCAAATAAATGTATTGTTGTACTGTTAGTCTTGTTTGTCTAAATAAATATTTATTAATTATTTAATAATTATTTAGCATAATTTAGCATACAGCAGGCCACGACCGCGACAGTCACCATTACAAAATGTAATGATGTATTAAACAATGAATGCAGCTCAATATGCCTACGCATTTTTGGTCCACTTTGGTACAAATCTTGAATGCTACTGGTCTATATAAAGTTATATATCCTTTTCCTTCCATTAACAATAGTTTAGGGGAGTGACTATGCATTCAAACACCATCATTGGGGGTTATTCACTAACAGGTGAGTTGAAGTGAAATTAATATTTCATCTTACCAATTTATCTACACCTTGTGCGGGGAAAGACCTGATGAGTTTGCTTAATGGGGGTCAAACTAACCAGGTTTGTCCCTGCACAATGTATAGCAAAACTGGTGAGATTAAATGTTCATCTCATCTCCCCTGCAGACCTTTTAGTGAAAAACCCCTCCACTGTCTTAGATTAAAACTCACTCATTCCCCCCAAAATAATTAACTCCCACAAATCTTTTTTTCAGATTTGGACCATCATTCAATTAACCCTGGATTTAAAGAAAAATCACACCAATAATTCCAGTTGAAGATGATAATTTTTTTTTTTATTGATCATAAATTATCTGTGAGATTCAATAGTTTAGCAAGACAAGCACTAGTACAAAAAAACAAAAAAACAAAACACTGGAATAGATGTATATTAAATAAAAATGTGATAAGCATTTGTGTACATGTATATTTCAAGAATATATAGATGTCTTTCTTTTATTAAAAACGTTGTTTCAGAACATTGACAAAAATGTTTTTGCAAAGCAGGAGAGAGTTTGCTAAGGTGTATGAGATGTTTTTGATAGGTGTATATTCTTCTGATTTACTTCATGGTCTAGGTCAGTCCCACACATGACAAAATTCAACATGATCCCACTCAAAGAAGTTCATGAGTGATGACACTGTGCTTTGTGTTGTATGTGTGAAGTTTGGTAATTACAGAGTCGACTCAATAAAGAGAGAATTGCAGGGAACAAAGGCAGGAATGTTTAAACTTTAAAAGCCAACGTAACTGAATTGGAAAACAAATATCCGATGCGGCTGAATGGAAGAGTTTTTCCAGCTCAGCTGTTTTGACCATGCGTTTGAAATGTACATTTTAATTCACTGCAATTGTCTCAGGAATTTAAACCATTAGGCTGAAGGAAGAATGTACCCAACTCATCTACTTTGGTCTTAGGTTTGAAATTCCCATCAAAGTTCCCTTTTATTCTCACTTTATTGAATAGACACTTATGTGTTATCTATGGCCTGTTGAACATCTCACCTGCACTCACCTGTTAGTGAATAGCCCCTGTTATTCTCTTTGCCCTATACTATGATCCAGTGTTTCACATGCATCATGTTACTGAACATAACGCAGGCTTCCATCTTGCATTTTTAGCGACTAATTGGCAAGCTCTAGAACAAGTCTAGTTTATGTTAGTTACACTTCAATTCAATAGGTTATACCATAGGAATACACTTCATTTCTCTTTTCTTCAACTCAACGGTCCCTGGCAAAAGAGACATACCCAGAGGACACGCAAGGGCACTCATGCATCCTTTAATAACATAATCACCAACAGTGCCATCTGCAATAGATAGATAATAACATGGATTAGATCAGCAGGTCCCAGCGCTTTCACGCAAATACATTATTAATCAAGTTCTGGTGCTAACACATTGGCTGACACAAGAGAGTGAGACGTATGAATTATTACTCTGCATTATTAAAATATTATAATGGAAATATATGTGTACTGTATATATGTGCGTATATTGGCATCTGCAGGTTTTATTTCCGGGGTGGGGGTAAAATATCCTCCACACCTTTCCCCTGAATCCAATCTCTCCTTCATATTGCCTACCTTTGTTGCCTCAGGAGTGGGGTTTCCTGGTGAGAGGCAAATGTTAGTTACCCATTAGCAGGAAGAATGATATGGCCATGGCAGTAGTCATAATAGACCAGCAGGAAATTGAACACATTACCCGAGTCTACAACTCCCATGGTGTTCAGTGCCTGTATATCATGGCAACTGCTGACTACAAATAAGTTAGCCAATAAATTACCAGGCCAGATGGTATGCAAACAGGCAAAATCTCAATTAGACAGCCTGATAGGATATAACCTACTCAGGGTCCAGATCCATATTGCCTGGCAAGTCTCCCCTGCATGAGGAATACAGCAACCACAAATGAACGTTTCAGCCTCGTGCAGAGGAGATCTGCCAGACAGTTTTGATGTGGACTGCCCTTGGGACCAGTCTGATATGCCAATGGAGAGGTTTCCTCTGTAATGGTGCAAGTGAGCAAAAACAAAAACAGTGATTGCTACCCCGAGTAGGTTACATCCTAAAGGGCTGGCTATTTGAGATTTTGCCCGTTTTCACTGAGAGGGATTCCACTGCCTTTTTTCTATTTTTTTTGTAACTCCGCACATTGAAATATGTTAATCATGGACTTCCTGAGCATTATTGCTTGAGGGCATTGGAGAGGCGTGCTGTTTTGCTCCAGATTTACTTAGATTTCTCATGTTGGATGGCTGGGATCGCCGTCTCCAAGTTGCACTCTCACCTGTTCATGGACTGTTTAATTTACTTGTGTCCGATGAGGAGAGTTTTGGGGTGTAAATTCTATTTTGCTTTAGCACTGAATAGTATGATTATTACCTCCTCTTTTTATTTGTCCTGAGTAGGCAAAACAAGTATTTTCATTTCCTAGACAGGCCACTTCTTCGCTGGAATCACAAATCTCCGTAGTCTGGTTTTTGTAACAGCTGCCACATGTTTTCCCATTTGGCACACCTAGATCAGGAACTGAAAGAAAACACACAATTCAGTTTTGGATGAAGCCCTTGTACCAATGAGGACTTACCATGACACTGCAGGCATTTGGGAAATACATGCCCATCATGCCTTTAATCTTACTGCTCTTCATGGGATATGTAGTTACATACTTGCCACATTTGAGTGGCAGGTTTTTCTGAGGTATTAAGGGGTGAGACCAAAAATGGAGGTTTTTTAATCTGTATATGCTTAAGCAATAATGCATTTAATGCAATAATAACTATAAACCATTCTGCTATTGAACACCAAAAGGTTACAGGATCTTAAAATGTATAGTCTGGAGAAAAGATGAGACGGGGGTGGGGGGGGGGGGGTGGATACGATGGAAATAAATAAATACATAAAGGGAATCAACATGGTAAAAAGTGGAGAGTATATTTAAAAGAAGAAAAACTACCACAACAAGAGGACATAGTCTTAAGTTAGACAGGCAAAGGTTTAATAGTAATATCAGGAAGTATTACTTTACTGAGAGGGTAGTGGATGCATGGCACAGTCTTCCAGTGGAATTGGTAGAGGTTAACAGACTAGATGGACCGAATGGTTCTTATCTGCCGACACATTCTATGTAACACAGTGAAGAAGTTTAAGCATGCATGGGATAGGCATAAGGCTATCCTAGATATAAGATAAGGCCAGGGACTAATGAAAGTATTACGTTACTGAGAGGGTAGTGGATGTATGGAATAGTCTTCCAGTAGAAGTGGTAGAGGTTAATACAGTGAAGGAGTTTAAGCATGCATGGGATAGGCATAAGGCTATCCTAGATATAAGATAAGGCCAGGGACTAATGAAAGTATTACATTACTGAGAGGGTAGTAGATGTATGGAATAGTCTTCCAGTAGAAGTGGTAGAGGTTAATACAGTGAAGGAGTTTAAGCATGCATGGGATAGGTATATGGCTATCCTAGATATAAGATAAGGCCAGGGACTAATGAAAGTATTACTTTACTGAGAGGGTATTGGATGTATGGATTAATCTTCCAGTAGAAGTGGTAGAGGTTAATACAGTGAAGGAGTTTAAGCATGAGTGGGATAGGTATAAGGCTATCCTAGATATAAGATAAGGTCACGGACTAATGAAAGTATTACTGTACTGAGAGGGTAGTGGATGTATGGAATAGTCTTCCAGTAGAAGTGGCAGAGGTTAATACAGTGAAGGAGTTTAAGCATGCATGGGATAGGTATAAGGCTATCCTAGATATAAGATAAGGCCAGGGACTAATGAAAGTATTACATTACCGAGAGGGTAGTGGATGTATGGAATAGTCTTCCAGTAGAAGTGGTAGAGGTTAATACAGTGAAGGAGTTTAAGCATGCATGGGATAGGTATAAGGCTATCCTAGAATTTAGATAAGGCCATGGACTAATACATTTGTAAAATTGATAAGACTAGATGGCCCAAATGGTTCCCGACTGCTGACATATTCTATGCTTCTATTAAGACACTTACGGGTATATGTTGTTTTGTCATTGCAATTATCTTCTTTGCAGAAAACTGTGTTCAACTTAACAATGACTTCAGTTGTAGCCCTTGCACTTATTAATGAACTTCCAGGTAGTATTGCACAGTCCTTCTTCAGTGCTGGAACAAATTTTTTTTCTACAGAGATAAAAAAATAGGACAATTACATAGGGATTAATATTAAACAAAATCTGTAAACCTAAACATAGTTTACACTGCAAATGTAGACAATGTCAAATGATCCGTAAAATGTGTTATCCAAAATTCAATCAAATGCATGGATGTGCATAGACTACTCTCTCTTAAATGTGTATCAAAATCTTTCCCAAATCTTTCATTAAATAGAAAACTAACAAGGAAATTGCAAACATCACACATTAAAAATCTGCGTGGCAACAAAATCTTCAACTTTCTCATTTTTACCTGGTTGTTGCTATTCTATTGTCAGTTCACCACATTTCGCTGTTTATTGAATAGACTACGTTAAATAATGCATTATTGCCCACTGAGCACAGTCAATCTTCTCGTCATTCAATCCATCCTTAATTATAATACAATCCATCCTCCAAAGTATAATACAACCAAGAATGGGTTTACCTGCCCAGTATGTTATGCTTTAGACACCTATCATTGTGTGCCTCCTGGATATATAGAAAAGTCCTGATGAAAGGGCAACATGACTGAGCATGAGAAAGCCAAAACTAAGTAAGAGTCCTCAATGATTTGAGTTGTAATTAGTACTAAGATGGCCATTTCATGTAATATGAACCAGTAATGACATACAGGTTTCATTTATTTAAGATTTGATATAAATACTCATTATCATAAGTGGGTGGTTGCATATTTAATAGCAGCATTGACAGAAAGCATTGATAATAGACATGTGCATTCGTTTTCGTACGAATGCATTTTAGCATTTCGTCCATTCGTCCGAAAAACGAATAATGAAAATGATAAACTAACAAAAGCCGAATGAACGAATGGTCAATAAGCAAAAATCATTTGTCCATTCGTCCATTCGTGCTATTGGCATTCTATAAACTGAAATAGAGTCGGTTTATAGAATACCAATAGCATTACATACATTCCATAAACCAACATAATGAACGACTTTCGGTTTATGGAAGGTATGTATGTAATGCTATTGGCTTTCTATAAACCGAAATAGAGTCGGTTTATAGAATACCAATAGCATTACATGCATTCCATAAACCGAAAGTCTATAAACCGAGAGAGAGGTTAAAATAGGTCAATTCGTACGAATTAATAAAACGAAACGAACATAATGAATGAATTTCGTCTGAAACGAATGCGGTAATGAACGAAATTCATTTTAGACAAAATAAATAACATTTATTGGACGAAAACGAAACGAACATTTTAGTTTTGCAAATGTCTAATTGATAAAAAGACCGCTTTACTGACTATTGAAGAGGCATTAACATACAGAATGTACACGAGTTTGCTGTGCAAGGTACCGCTAACATGTGTGGAATTAGCTAAGTGCAGGACTCTCCATGGATTGGGACCATGGAGGGTAGCAAATTGAATATTTTCATTTCACATATGGGTATTCATATTTTCCTTTGGTTCATCTTCTTTGGTTTATTCTTACTGATGTCCTAAATTTTTGTAGGATAATTTTTCTTGGAATTTCTAATTTATGAGAAATTGTGTTTACCTATAAAACAGGATTCCGAAACAGTCATGCAACCTAAGGGGCAATCCACTGTTACTGCACTGTCACAGACCTCTCCATTTATTTTCAGGCATTTAGTGCATTTTGTAGTGTCACCTAGGGCAGGGAAAAAAAAATATGAGTACACTCCATAAGAAAGAGAGAAATTACACTTAAAAACACATATTGAAAAAAAAAATCCCCCAAAAAGCCCTTGTCTCTGAAGACAATAACTTCCTATCTTTAATTAAAATAACTTCCTATTTTTAATTAAAATAACTTCCTATCTTTAATTAAAATAACTTCCTATCTTTAATTAAAATAACTTCCTATCTTTTTTTATGCTTTAGCATTTGATGTCTTGTAGCTCACAACCCTTCTGAGGGAGCCGCATCATGGCGGCGAAACACATGGGATCCACTTCTCACCAATATTACGTTTTGATTTGTGATTTGACATAGATTAATTACCTTAAAATTGCCTTTTGTGTACTTTTATTTTAAGAACGCTGTTTTAATTATTTTTTTTATTATTATTAAAACTTGTAATATAAATCTCCTGCCATTTGCTACACACACACATGTCATCCTAGGACATTACGTATGTACGTAAAATTTCATGTTGTTATACAAAAATAGGAGATTATGACCACTCCAACAGAGCGCCCACCGACACTTGTATTTTCAATTTTTTCCTTTCATGCCTAGAAGCTTAAGCAACAGCTTACTATAATCAGAAACACCCAGAATAACCTGAATATCTCTATATTTTACTCTAGTTTTGTTTTTAATTTTATTATTTGTTTTGTTCTCAAGCATTGCATTTAGAAAAGAAGGGTGACAGAGTTTTGCTCATTTTTCGAAACTAATATATTCGTGTTGTTAGCTGGAACATGTAATAATTAGTTCATGGGGTCAGTAAATCTGAGCTCCCAGCACAGGTAAAAGAAAAACATGAAGGGATCAAATAATATCAGTAAACAAGATTTTCTTTGTAAAAAGTTAAGGAGCTTGTGAGAAAGAATTCTCACATTGGATTGAGCTAAAAAAAAAAAACTCAACTGAAATTCTACTTATTTTTGGTTGAGCTGATAAAAGTTTAAGCTAATAAAACCCACATTAAATGATACTCACCATAAATAATACTCACATTAAATAATACTCACATTAAATTACACTCACATTAAATAATACTCACATTAAATAATACTCACATTAAATTACACTCACATTAAATTACACTCACATTAAATAATACTCACATTAAATAATACTCACATTAAATTACACTCACATTAAATAATACTCACATTAAATAATACTCACATTAAATAATACTCACATTAAATGACACTTACATTAAATAATAATCACCTTTGGTTAAACTATTAAAACTAAACATAAGCAGAGACAAACCATGATTTTTCAAATGACTGTAAATGGATCATCCCATTATCCCTCTGTCCTTTTACACTATCATATGTGTAAACTAATCGGAAGGAGATATTTTATGAACTTGAACCACAGTGTGATGCACATTGAGCAATAACAGAGATTTTAGATTCAATCAAAGAGAAACTCTTGTTAATACAGACACTTTATCATCTGCCTATTAGCTGGGATCCAAATAGATTAAGTAAAGAAAAGACGTGGGGAAAATTGGTTATAAGATTCAATTTATATCATTGATCTCACCTGTATACACCAGGGCAGCGAACACACAGAGGACTATGTTGAAAGACATCATGGTGATGCTGGATTAGATGAATGATGCAGGTAGATGATTTTAATTTTTGGAAAGCTGTCATATTTATAGCACTCTTTTGCGAGGGGGCGTCAACGCCTCTGTTTGATGTTCGCACACAGGCCAAAGGATAATTATAAATGTGACGGGGAAAGAAAGTGGAGGCAAGACGCCAAATTCATGACCTCATTTTCATTCGTGAACATGATTAATACAAATATTCTTAGAATCTGTTTTGAAGTCAGGTCTTCCGTCTGCAGAACATTTTCCATACGCTAAACTCCAGTGGCTGACCTCCTCTCCACTGCTTTTGCGTTCGGTCCATGTATATATTTCTTCCTTTTTTAACGCCTTCTACTGTAATATAAAAAAAAATCCATGTTTTTTTTTTTACTTTTCCCATCTCCTCCATATATGAGATTCTTTTTTATTTTCCTTAGAATCAAGATGTAGAACTTATTTGAGTCTGTTGAGGCCTGTCAGCAAATGGCTTTGAATTATTTAGTCCTTTAGTCAACCAGGGGTTAGTCCCCCAAATTGCCCATCTTCCCAACTCAGCTACAAATGCATGATTGTCGAAGTTAATTTGTGTATTATTTTTAAGTGAATAGTTCTTCACTTGTTTTAGTGATAAGCATTAGCATGATACTTACAGAGACGGAGCTGTCCAGATACTGGAGAGCATTATATTAAGATTGCTCTCCTGTTAACATTTATTCATTTTACGATATTTAGGTTCATTCATAGAGCAGTTAAGGAATTGATTACCTGGTTGCGTAACTAGTCAAAATGGAAAAATAGGACCCCTTGAAACAGGGAAAATGTTTGGAAACAGTTGGTTGCAAATAATTTAAGAAACAGGAAAGCAGTCAGGAGTAAGAAAGTGCACAAAATACACCTTGTAAATTAAAGGTCAATGCAGAGGCAGGGAAGCCATGAAACAACACCTCTTATGCGTTTCTTCTTCTCCAACAGAGCTATCTACAACACCTCCCAGACAAGATAACTCCCACCAACTGTTGGTACCTGATGTGTAGGCCCAGGGATTCACATCCCAAGCTGGATACACCTAAACACCACATCATTCATGCAAAAAAAAAATAAAAAAATATTGATTTCAGCAAATGTAATAAAGTGCAAAAATAAAAAAGTTGCATGGGAGGTAGGAGACCCAGTACGCAAGGTTGCCTCACTCGTTTCGCGCTTACAGGTGCTTAATCATAGGCCATCACCACCACATCGTTGATGTCAGATTGTAATGCAAATGTAGTTATCTACCTCTGGAATATAGTCTATGCACATACTACCCTACTTCCATGTTCATGGAAATGTGGACGTGGATGGACAGTTAAGTGGACGTGGATGGACATCTACATCCTTGCACACTACAGTGATAGGAGTTTGTAAATCTCATAGGTTCAAATCATGATGAGCATGATATGTGTTCAGCATGTGCTTGTGCTTTGTAACTGCTAACTGATTCTGTAAAGAGCTACATTAACTGCAGACATAAGTTTGATTATTAAAAAAGATGTCAGTGAATGTTAAAATACAATACTTCAGGATTCAGGTAACCATGCATGTGAAGTGTAGGCACATGTGATGACTACACAGTGTATTGCAATGTTGTAATTATATTTTGCTGCACATATGTTTGTGGATCGCAGTCCTCTAGATCAGCCCAGCACATCAGAAACCCATTCACATCCACTCAACATTATTCCAATGACTACCCATGCAGGGATTGCTACTGCACAGCATGATGTTTCAAAGTTGAACTAGCTCAAGAAAAAATTCCTGTGCCTAACATTCCTACCTTAGCACAGGTGGTTGGAAGTTATGCTGATTCGGGGGACGATGATCCAGACATGACTAGACAGTTGCCTGGTACATCATCTATCTCCTCATTTGATGATGAGTAAATCACACTGTGGTATTTTGGTAGAGGTCATGGGACCTTTGGTTACTTACCATCCCTATCACCCATTTGTACTCCTCCACTGAAACACTCTATCCCTCTCCTCACTCTCTGTTCTGGTCTTGTAAAATAAACAAAAATATATATAATATAACAAAAAATAAGAAACATGAAATCTACTGAAAGAAAGTAGAAATGGAATTTAAAAAAATCATATCAACGTATCTTTTTGTGTATGTCTTGTTTCTCGGGTTTTCAGTCCTTCAAACTTACATTTTTCAGCTAAAATATGGAGAATTGCCCTGGGCGAATCTCTTAGCAATTTCCAAAATTTGGAGCTTGTTCCGGGTGATCGTCGCATATTAGGTATATATCCCGAAATCAACAATACTGAGTAGCCAAAAAGTGGTATTCCCCAATTGTTGCAGGTTTTTCCTGATCTGGCTCCATTTTCGCCCAGATTTGTCAGATTGGTAATACTACTATATTACTACTACCAGTCCCAGAGGAAACACATTATGTGCTCCCTTTAATACAGGAACCACTTTTACTTACATTTGCTATCCTTCCTACATGATATAACCAACATGCCTTCCTCTCCACATATGGATATAGGTTGACTTTAATTTTGAGTCAGCACTCGAGTTTTACTTAGTCTCAAAAATTGATTTGACCATTTTGACTCCATTACTTTCAATAGAAAAGATTAAAATCTGTTGGGCGAATTTGACTAAGTCTCAAAATGAAAGTTGACCTCCAAAGTCGACCTCCTTAAGCTATTATCGAATTTTAGTGAACAGACCTAATAGTGACTGGGAGTAGTGACTGGGAGTCATACATAGTATGTTTCATTTAATGCATTCATTTATTTTTATTTTTTTTTGTCATTCTCATTTTTTTATTACATTTTTGCCATTTTTTATGAGTATATCTTTCAGATGTAAACATTCTGTAGTCATTTTATATCGTAGTTTTCTATATTGCTATTATCATATATTTTTTGACATGCTGTGGTCGTTATGTTCGAAAGGTTTAAGCATGATCACTTGTTTTGTATAAATATCACATAGCACAAATTGTTTTTTCACGTATGATTACATGCCCTGCGGAGCAAGAAATGCATTATGTTTATTACTGCAGCACACTATGTAATACTTCCTATTCTTTGCGGTTTAAATACAGATTTAAGCAAGTGCCAATGTGCCAAGTCCATTTGTTCCATTGGTTGTACAGTCTATGGCGGTATCGGAGAACCTAGATTACCACCTTGGTGGGGAAGAGGTTACCTTCATCCCATTAAGGAGCCAAACCTGGGAGCAACATCTGGAGCCAGAACATACATTTTATTGGAGACAGCATGGTACACAAAATTCTAACTATGTCTGCCACTCGTTTTATACCACCCACACAGAGACTTCCAAACGGTCGTTGAAAATCATTCGTATATATCTAGATCTCATTACCAGAACAGGTACGTTCAGGGCCGGCCTTAAGTGTTCCGGCGCCCTGTGCGGGCTTCCCCCGGTGGCACCCCCCCCCCCGTCTCTTTCGCCCCCCTAGGTTTGTGTCTCTCTCCCTTCCCATGTTTGTCCCTTTCCTCTTCCTTGCCATGTCTGTCTCTCTCTCTCTCTGTTCTGTCTCTTTCCCCCCGTCCCCTATTCTGTCTCTCTCCCCCCGTCCGCTGTTCTGTCTCTCTCCCCCGTCCCCTGTTCTGTCTCTCTCCCCCCCGTCCCCTGTTCTGTCCCTCTCCCCCATCCCCTGTTCTGTCTCTCTCTCTCTCCCCCAGTTCTGTCTCTACCCCCTGCCCCTTTTCTGTCTGTCTCTCTCTCCCCCCTCCCCCTGTTCTCTCTCTCTAGCCCTGTTCTCTCTCTCCCCCCTCCCCCTGTTCTCTCTCTCTCCCCCTCCCCCTGTTCTGTCTCTCCCCCCTGCCCCTGTTCTGTCTCTCTCCCCTCCCCCTGTTCTGTCTCTCCCCCCTAACCCCTGTTCTGTCTGTCTCTCTCTCCCCTGCCCCTGTTCTGTCTGTCTCTCCCCCCCTCCCTTACCTTTGCCTGAAAGGGTGGATCCAGGGAGGGGGCGGAGCTAACCGGCACAGCGGTGTAGCTCCGCCCCCACCCCGGGAAGCAGAGCACAGTCTGCATTACGGGGAGCCATGGGCAGCAAGAGAAGGTGCTGCTCGGGCTCCCCATGCTTAATGCAGGCTCCATGCTTAATGCAGGCATGGAGAGCCGAGCAGCACTATCTCATGCTGCCCGGGGCTCCCCGTGAAGCAGACTCTGCTCTGCTTCCCGGGGTGGGGGCGGAGCTACACCGCTGTGCCGGTTAGCTCCGCCCCTCCCCGGACCAAGCAGAGAATGCCGAGCAGAGGATCTTTTGATCTCCCCCAGCCAGTGCCTCTACCGGCTTTTTTTTTTTTTTTTACTTTTTTTTTTCTGTCTACCGGCCGGGCGGGCGCCCCCTGGGGTGTTGCGCCCTGTGCGCTCGCACAGGTCGCACACCCCTAAGGCCGGCCCTGGGTACGTTAGCTTAGAAAAACACCTGAAGGCAATCCACATGAGATCCATGAGAATATTCTTCTCTTTGTTAGCACTTGGCCCTTCATTTTATTGTGTTCTTTGCCTGGAATTCTGCAGACAAATGTAAATACTGAGGAGGGAACAAGAAACATTGTGTGAGAACATCAAATACCATCCACGTGCTTTCTTCTGGCAGAATATTTCACATTTACCTTCTGCAAGTGGTTAGTCACAACGGTGATTGTCTCTTTACTTAAAAGTAAACTGCAGGAGTCACTGGTTAGCGTGTCTCTGCGCATTTTTTAATTAAGTAGGTGACATATATTCATCTCACCTCAACTCACCTTTTAATGAATAGACCACATAGGGACAGCAGTAGAGATTGTATCAAATAAAACACGAACAAGTCTGGCCCTTGATCATCTTGAAAATTGCTAATTCAGTATTGCATACCTTTCAACCTAAAGAACAGAGACTCTCGGACACTGAGATGGGAGATGGGGGGGTCTTATAAGAGACATGTGAACTATCTATGAATGATTGCTTTGTGACACACTGTTCCAATCAGTTGAGAATGCATGGTTGCATTGGTACTCTACGTGTGCACAATAGTTGTACATGCACTCTCTTCTTTGATACTGGAGACACGATTTAGGATATGGTCTTGTTTTTCCCTCTTTCATTACTTGGAGGCAAGCTTTAACATAGAAAATAGAAACCAAAGAAGAAAAGGGGAAGTCTCTGCAAGAATCCCTATAGTTCTCAAAAAAACTATAGAACATGGGAGATGGATAAATAGCACATATTGAAGCAAAAAAAAAAAAAAATAATAACCCAAAGTGTTTCCCATTTAATATACTTATGATATCATATTAGTTTTTATACTTTATGTAAATACATATGTATATAAATATATATATATATATAATATTTTCTTTGAAGTATTATGGATGTATATCTTGTTATTGTAATTTAACCCATATTGTAAGCTATATTCAATATTTGTTTTTATCATTTCTGTAACTTGTTATGCCTTTTAAAACTCAGTAAAACCTTATTTGAAGGGAACTTCTGAGAGATCAAGATCAGCAACCGGTTATAAATAGTTGAAACACACATTTTCTGGAACCTCTGCAATGACCTTAAATAAAACTCACTAATATAAAAGCAGTGTCACAAATGACAAGAAGCCGGTGGCCCTACGCGCTTCGTTGAATACCTCGACTTCCTCTGGGGATCAGTCATGGGCAACGCAGCCAGAAGACAAGAAGCATGCAAAATGTAAAAGCTTATAAAGGATACTAGAGATGGGCAAAAAAAAAAAATTCATTTCGCTTTCGTCCATTCAGACGAAAATGTTATTTATTTTGTCCAAAACGTTCATTGCTGCATTCGGTTCAGTCGAAATTTGTTCATTATTTTCTTTTCGTTATATTCATTCGTACGAATGACAAATAATTCACCTCTTTTGGAGAATTCGGTTCAAAGAGTCTCATTCATCCGAATTTCATTTGAATTTCATCCCCTACCTTATGCTATTAAGCTGTTGAAATCTGGCTCTAAGTGGTTGGGAAATTCGGATATAGAAGCTTATGGACATCACCAAACATGCAGAAACATAGAAAGTAGAATTTTAGTGGTGTATATGTAAACCAAAAAGTGTGATTAAAATAATATTAATTTTTTGATATGTTGCATATGAAAAAAAACAAAAAAAAAACAGGATTTTTTTTTTTTTTTCCCTTTCCCTTGCTGTCATTCTCTGTACTTTCCAATCAGTATAAGTGAAGTACAGGGATTGAA
This sequence comes from Pelodytes ibericus, assembly GCA_036172795.1. Lineage (NCBI taxonomy): Eukaryota > Metazoa > Chordata > Amphibia > Anura > Pelodytidae > Pelodytes > Pelodytes ibericus. The sequence goes on from CM069866.1 coordinate 69,093,103, forward strand.
TTGAAGGCAAACTCATTGTATACGATATAAGCATTTAATGTAGATTGTATTACTAAGAATTTTGATAATTATGGATGTGAAATATAAACTTTTTTAAAAATATATTACATGCTAAAAAAGTTGATATATTTTTGCCTAGCAAAACTGATGAGATGAAATGTTCATGTCAGCTCATCTTTGAATTAAAACTTCCATTATCTTTGGACCTACCTATTATTTCAGGAAGTGATGAAGTCGTGAAGTTCATGAAGTGATGCCACTGTGCTTTGCTTTTTATGTGTGAAGTTTGGTTATTACAAAGATAGAAAGAAAGGCAATTGGACAGACAGATGGAAAGACATACAGATAACAAAAATAAGTATACAGATGATAAACTCCTTTTGTAGGGCTGAAGGAATAATCACATTTTTAAGCTGCGAAAAGCATCAAGCTCACGTTTTTCACAAGCGCCGTGCAAATGTGCATTTTTTTAAATAATGTGTAAGAGCTGAGATATAACAGTAGAACAGCAATATCCTGGTAAAGTGATCTTGTAAAATGTGTGTTATGTGTGCTTTAGCACTGTATAGTATGATGATCACCTCCCCTTTGGATTGTTCCTGAAGAGGTGAAAGAACTGTGTTCATTTTCCCGGCAGGGGGATATACTATCTCTGGAATGACAAATCTCCGTAGTGTGGTTTCGGTTTCACATTATTTTCCAGTTGGCTCACCTATGTTCTCAGGAACTGAAAGAAAACACAAGGTGACATTTTGGACGAATGCCTTATGCCAACGAAGACTAACATTGGCACTGCAGGTCTATGGGAACTGCCTGTCCCATCATGTCTGAGATCTTACTGAGCATCATGGGATATGAAGTTCCATACCTGCCAACTTTGAGTGAGAGGTTCCTTGGGCATTAGGTGATGAGATCAAAAAGGGGGCAGAGTTATTTAGCATTTTGATATAATCATTAATCATTAATATAAAGCAGTAATGACTATAAATCAATATTATATTGAATACCGATTTGTTCAATAAATAGACTTACTTGGTAGTTCTAAAAATAACTTTTTACGGGCGATAATCCTTGTAATTACTTTAGTTTTTAGCGTGCTCACCGAGGTGCGTTGCAGGGGAGTTGAGGTGAGATTAGGTGAGTTGAGGTGAGATAAACGTTGTGCCGGGACAAACCTGGTGAGTTTGCTTAGCACGGGGAGACTCAACATGTTTGTCCCTGCACACGGTATAGCTAAACTGGTGAGATGAAATGTTCACCTTAACTCGCATCATCTCACTTGCAACTCACCTTTGAGTGAATAGCCACAAGACAGTTCCATATGTTGGGTGGTAATCACAGTTCAGCTAGTAGACTCCACTGAAGAAGCTACCATCATTCGTACACATCTAGATCTCATTAACATAAGTGTTCATTTAACTTAGAAAGACACCTGAAGGCAATCCACATGTGATTCATGAGATCCTACTTCCCTTCGTCAGCACATGGAACCCGACTTGGCCCTTCATTTTATTGGGTTCTTGAAATGGAATGCTGCAGACAAAGGCAAATATTGAGCAGGATATTAGAGCACATAATGTGAGAACATCAAATACCATCCATGTGCTTTCTCCTGGCAAAATATTACAGGCGACTTCAAAAACGTCTGCATTTTAGTTGGCACAACCGGTTTTTGCACAACCGGATGGCACACTCTCTTTTCCCAGATATTGGCCTTTAACCTAAAGATTTTTAATCAAGTGTAGCCATTTTAAATAGTAAAGCAGTATTGAAATAATATGAATACAAACCTGCACTCCCCTAATAATAAACAGGACTGGGATCCAGCAAAATGCTGTTGAGCCAAATAATCTATAAAGTCTCTACAATAGGTTTCGTACGCAATGAGAAACTAATAGGGTAACCTATGATTATGTCAATTTACAAAAGAGATCTAGTCTCCAATTAGTAAAACTTAACTTGTATTCATTACTAATAAAACACAATTTTCTACCACCCAATTGTTTGCTTAATTACTGATTAAGTTTATATCCTTGGGTCTACAGCTCTCCTCCTACCTCATCACTAGCGCCTCCAAGATTTTTCCCAAGCTGCCCTCTCTCTTTGGAACTCCCTCTCGCAGAGCATCCAACTCTCTCCTTCCTTTTCAAACTTTAAAAAGTCCCTCAAAACTCATCTCTTCAATGAAGCTTACTACCCATCCCACTAGCATACTGATTTGTTTACCTCTAGCTATTCCCACCTAGCTCTTGCTGTCCTCAATCACTGTTAAGATCAGGTATCTTACAACTGATCCAGCAAGAACTCACACAATTAATCTTTGGCCAAACTCACCTACTGCCAACCTTCCACATAACTGTTGTTACAACTACCTTCCCTCTGTCCTCTTCACTCCCTTATGTGTCTCATGTACCCCATTCCCTCTAGATTGTAAGCTTGTGAGCAGGACTCTCTACTACCAGTCTGTTCTAGTTTGGCTAACTTAGTATGTAGTTCCTTTCTATGCTCTGTATCTAGCGCTACGTAAATTGTTGGCGCTATATAAATAAATGGTAATCCAATAAGGAGCTCTCAAACACTAATTGTTATATATAAATGTAAAGAAACACAGCCTAAAACATCAATTGGATATTCCTATATAAACTATATAGTTATAGTGTTGATGGAATGTGTAGAGCCAGAGTTGACATAGAAATGTGCAGCGAAGAAAGTCACCTATTTAACGCATGTTGCAAAATAAAAGATTAGCCTCATAACAATAAATACGAAGGTGTGCCCCTTAAGCCGACAAAATGGCGCCCTTTTTTTTCCAGGAAGGATTCAAGTGCAGATTTACAATACAAAGGTTGCAATTTAAGTATACCACTTGCACTAATGATATAGGGCTAAGTAAGTTGATACAAAGTATGTTCAAAAGAGAAATAGATACAAATTATACCGCTAAACTGTTAGCTTAATATATATTACAACAATAAGTTGTTCATTTCCCCCATTTTCCCATAAGAAAAATAGAAGGAGAATTGTATCCCCCTCTAAGAGCCCCCGCTTTTATACAATTCCAGTTTTACAAAACAATCGTATTTTTTCCAGCAAGGAGTCATAAAGGTAATGATTTGTAACTGTCACCTGCAAACAATGGCACAAATTATTAGTAATTGCAACATGCGGTACAAATCTGTAACTGTTTCAACTTCCACGAATTTGATTATTAGGGTCTAGTTTAAGATAATGCCCAATAGTTTCAAAGAAAGGCAATGCAAATAGAAATTACAGCTCCACCTACACCGGACAAAATAAATACATTGTTTAAGCTGTGTTGAGGCTCCGAGGACTAGCAATGTGAGACCCTGACCAACTCGCATTTCACAACGACGGTGGCTTTGTCATTGTTATATTCCCACGCTTGAAGCAGACATATGACATGGCAATGTTTTTTTTTTTACTTTTTTGCCCCCCCCCCCCAAAAAAAGTTCAGCAGATGCACTGCGAGGGGGATGCAGGCAGAACGGGTGTTACCAGGTGAAGTCCGTACCCGCCTTGCGAAACCACTGCATACAACATTATTAAATTGCCCATCACAAAGTCCATTATTACTCCCAACACGTATAACACATAGGCAGCACAGGGTTAGCACCAGTATTAGAACAAATCCACTGTGTTCACCTTGTATATGCATTATTTCCTATGCTTCTAATTCTCAGTGTGGACATGGCTTCTTTCTTAGTTCATTACAGCTGGTCAGTATGAAACCTTCTCTGGCATGTATTATCCTACGTTCAGTTCAACTCTTAGCACGCTGACTCATCTGTTCATGTCTTTCTCTTCCTTTAACTTACACAATCCAGTTCTTCTTTGAAGAGGATGTTTCATGGCTTAAGGTCACAATTTTATTTAATTTCAAGTACAGTTTCACAGTATATTTGCATTGACACCCCTTGGCTTTCCAAAGCTATTAATATGTTTGCTTTTTTTAACGGCAAAAGGTAAGGAAGCACATAGGAGCTGATGTTCCTTCCAGATTGTCTCCTTACTATGCACACATTAGTTATTTATTCAATGGGTAGACTCTGTACCCAACTACTAAGTAATCGTGACTGTCCTTGAACATGCACTTGCTTCTTGCGTTAACTACACCCGGTTCCAAATTATTATGCAAATTATATTTTTCTCATTTACCTAAATAATTGATGTAAATAACAGTTAGCATAATTCTCATGTTATCAACTATTAAGAGTACAATTCAAATTTTATTGAACAAAACTCATTTTGATAACAGTATTTTTTTAAGCATTAAAAACTTACAATGCACTGTTCCAAATTATTACGCACAGTAAGTTTCAAAACACTTTATAGGTTGTAAAGAACTAAAAATTGTCATTTGTTGTGTTTGCAGCATATTTACTGAAATCAAAAGCTATTTCAATCAAACTTATAACAACATGTTAACTTTTTAAACATTTTAACAGGTCACGTTACATTTTAACATAGGACCCCTTATTTGATAGCAGCTTCACAAGTCTTGCATCCATTGAACCTGTGCGTTTTTGGACAGTTTCTGCTTGAATTTGTTTGAAAGATGTCAAAATAGCCTCCCAGAGCTGCTGTTTAGATGTAAACTGCCTCCCACCCTCATAGATCTTTTGCTTGAGGATGCTCCAAAGGTTCTCAATAGGATTGAGGTCAGGGGAGGATGGAGGCCACACCATGACTTTCTCTCCTTTTATCCCCATAGCAGCCATTGATGCAGAGGTATTCTTTGCACATGAGATGGTGCATTGTCATGCATGAAGATGATTTTATTACGGAAAGCATAGTTCTTCCTTCTGTACCAGGTAAGAAAGTGGTCAGTTAGAAACTCCACATACTTTGCAGAGGTCATCTTTACACCTTCAGGGACCCTAAAGGGGCTGACCAGCTCTCTTCCCATGATTCCGGCCCAAAACATGACTCCACCACCGCCTTGCTGACGTCGCAGTCTTGTTGGAACAGGGTGGCCGTCCACCAACCATCCACTACTCCATCCATCTGGACCATCCAGGGTTGCACGGCACTCATCAGTGAACAGGACTGTTTGAAAATTAGTCTTCATTTATTTTTCTGCCCAATGCAGCCGTTTCTGCTTGTGAGCATTGGTTAGTAGTTTATGGTTTATGCATAGTTGCAAGACTCTGGAGGACTCTACACCTTGATGTCTGTGGGACTCCAGAGGCACCTACAGCTTCGAATGGTATTTTAGCAGCTGCTCTCTTGATCCGATGCATGGATCTGGCAGAAATCTTTCTCAATGTGCCTTTATCTGCACAACCCGTCTGTGCTCTGAATCAGCCACAAATCTCTTAATAGTGTGATGATAATGCTTAAGTTTTCGTGAAATATCTAATGTTTTCATACCTCGTCCAAGGCATTGAACTATTTCACTCTTTTCGGCAGCAGAGAGATCCTTTTTCTTCCCCATATTGGATGAAAATGGTGCTCTGCTTAATAATGTGGAACACCCTCCTTTACTAGTTTTTCCTTAAATTGGGCACACCTGGCAATTTAATTATCACAGGTGTCCGAGATTGCTTTCAGCAAAAAAGCCCTGAGACACAATGCCATCCATGAGTTAAACTGAAAAAGAAAATATTTAATCTTTGTGACACTTAAATAGAATTTGCATAATAATTTGGAACAGGGTGTAGTTTAGCAGCAGTTCCTAATCAAAAGTTTAATTTTGCTCTGATTCCTGGCTGACTATTTGGTATGGATACGTGTTTTGCTGTGTGACCCCCTAGGCCTTAAGTATTAGTGTATCTCCAACAGTTAGAACAATAATAATTACCCTTTTTAAACCAACACTGCCACTCGCAACACTCCTCAATGTGCTGGATATAATGGGTCATTTTAAGGGGCAATCAAGGGCCCAGGATGTCAAATAAGGAGCATAAATTAAAGAAAAAATACATGTAGGGCAATAAATCTCAACAAACAATGGGGGACATGTATAAAAACTCACGCACTGCAAAGTGTTGGGAATTTTAACTCCCAACACTTTGAGGAAGAGAGAGACCTCTGTCAAACTGTGTTTAGCGGTGGTTCCCTGAGGCAAATCAGTGACTGATCCTTAATACATAACAGCAACACAATGAAGCAAAGAGAGCTACTGTGTATACAAATAGTAAACAGTGGTCGGGGTTAACCCGAATGTAGAGTATAGCGATGGAGCCCCTGACGAAGCTGGTTGTGAAACGCCCGTCGGGCATTTCTAGACAGCTCAGTTCAGCTCTGATTCTCATATCTAGATACCATTTACCTTGCTGTTTTTTTTTTACCGGCGCTATTTGGAGACGGTTGTCTTTTGGTGTGGTGTATGCTGAGGGGCTCTCCCTGAGCCTCCATCTATTAACTCACAAACGGAGACCTCCTGGTTGACTATGTGTATTATAACCATAGCTGGCTACCGTCAGTAGTAGTCAAGCATATATCCCAGCTGGCTAATCCCATGTTAAACTCTACCTAGCATCTGCATTATACAGAGCAGATCTGTACAGCTAACATCCACTATAAGTCTCTTTAACCCTTTCAGTAAGGCTATATATTTACACTTTGTATCAGTCTGTTCTGAGCATTATTGTTTTATGTTCCCAAGTTTGTCATTTTGTCTTGAGATGCTGTTTATTTACTGTGCTTCTGACATCATTATTAATTTTATTTAAAGTTAAAAGCTTTATATAATTCAAGTATACTTATATCTCTTTACTTTCAGCATATATGTGGAGGTCCTTATATTTGGTGTCTTGTTACCGTATTTACGTGTTCCACCAGCAGGTGGGGATATACCACCTCTCAGTGAACCTTTTCCTAGGTTCCTATTTCTTGTTTCTCCTTTTTAAATATCTCTTATTAAACAGCAGTAATTTTACTTTTTAATTTCCGTGTCTTGTGCAGTATCACTACTCGGATTAAATTCTGTTCTCTTTGATACTATAACAGCAACACAACCTAAATCTACACATTCGGATAAGATGACCCAGACTCCTTTGAGTCATTTGAGTCCTTTGACAAGGCTTGACAAAAACTCTGAAGGGGTTGGAATGGTCGCTTGTCTCTGTGGAATAAAGCACCATTTTCGCTTTAACTGCTGGACAGTGTCACTTATTACTTTTGGTTTGAGGTGAACACGCCGTTTGTTTAACCATGACAGCCAATGTGTCAAGTGGTGTTTGAATATATTACACTCACATACGTCCTTAATAATGAGCCTCAAACGAACCATGGTAAAGTAGTCTTTACTCTGTAATGCGCCGATAAAAACAAACATAGAGCAGTACAAAAAAATAGAGGCTACATGTGGAATTAAACTTACAATATCCACCGATACATTCAACTCATAACATAAATAGGTAGTACACAATAGTTCATGAATATTATTGAAGCCATACAATTAACATCCCATTGGGCCTAACGATCTCTATTACTGATGGCAGAAATGTTATCACAGTGTAGAAAATGTTCACTTTTCTTTCATTTGTTTACTATAGTAAACCAATCGGTACATTTTTGTGTACGTGATCTTTATTCCAATATAATCTATTATTAAATATATAGTTAGAGAATGCCTAGGAAGAGTCCTGTTATCATATGGTATGTAAGAAATATATATAAGATCTGGGGTCGGGGAGAACTCTGTGTTAAGTATTGTCCTTCTCTGCAAGGTACAAAGCCTGGCTGGTTCAATATAACAAGATCGGTAATAATAGCCATTGATCTTGTTGCAAGGAGAGACATTTAAAGACTATAATGAGCAGAGAAATCAGGCGTTAAATAATACAGTTTTCTTAATCTTTTCTCTCTTTAAGATCAGCAACAAGTTGCTTTCAGCATTCCCTAATCAAGGACCTCCTTTGTAAGGCAAGTGTTTATTACCATATTTGCTCGAATAATAAGCAAAGTCCCCTCGATTTATATTCAAGCTTCGTCTTATATTCAGACGACAAATCGAGGTCTGACTATAAGACTAGGATCCAGGTTCCCCGTAGAACCCCAGGTCGCAATTTCTTCCACAGAGATGGGTTTATCTAACTGGGCTCTTTGAGTACTTGTATCATTGTTTATTTCCCTAGCATGGACGTCATACAGGTAAAGAGTTAGCATTGTTTAACGGGCAATGCCATAGGTGCCCATGTCTGTCCTTAATTTTACAGGAACAATGTGGTAGGTTCGCTCTCTCTTGTAAAGTATGATAGTGGCACATCAGAGCAGGTAACTGTCTGGAGAGATCTGGAATAGTTGATCTTCTATGCAGATAGGCTCCAAGACAGAACAGACAAGTATCCAATTAGTGATAGTAAAAAAAAAAACTTTTAATATAAATAACATCTGCTTACATATGAGGTAGCCTGAACGTCGCGAGGTGGGCGCCACACGATGATATATGCAGGTTCTCTTTAAAGAAGAAGCTAATTAAAATACATATAAAAACAAAAAAAAATGAAAAGTCTCTAGATAAGCAGGTAAGTCCAGTCCATGCTACGCGTTTCGCCTGTTGCGGCTTCGACCGGGCGTCTGGACTCCCTGCATTGCACTGCCGTATATATCCCTGGTTGTAGAAAACACTTCCGTATGCGTCAGACGTCCAAAACTCCTTCCGCGTATGTCGTAATCACGCGAGATGTTGACTTAATTTTCCTTTCGTTTTTGTTTCGCATTATGTGTTTCTCAAACGGTGAAAAGCGGATTCATTTTAGGGATGACTACATTCTGATGTCTGTTTCTGAGTTCTTGAGCTTCCTTTTTGTTTGGTTTATTTGATAATTTTTTATTTAGTAATTTATTTTTCATTTACAGGTTCAATCTTGACCTTAGTTTTAGAATATAAACCCAAGTCTACCCATCTAATGATAAATTATGAATTGTCTCCAAAATATCCTCCATCACTTTGTTTCCCGGTCTAGGGAAGTTGCAATGAATCGCGGCCTTATTTGACTCCCAAATGGAAGACCTTGTTCTGACCTCAGGAGTGTTGCTTTCTTTAAAGTTTAGTTTAATGAGGGATTTGATCTCCTTAATATGTAATTATTACTGTTATTTAATAAATAATTTAAAATAAAGAAACATATAAATATAAAAATAAAAAATTAAGAAAAATAAAGAAAATATAAAAATAAAAAAATGAGAAAAAAATAAAATACATCATTAAGACTAATGAATACAAAAATATGAATAGATAAATAATAAGTAAAATGATAACTTAAATATCCCTGGCCCAATCCATAATAAGCTATCATTTTTACTTTATATTTATATCTATTATATAAATTACATTTGTTATATGATTTCATTCATATTTCTATATAGAATTACAGCATTTATTTTGTATTTAGATAAATACTTTATTTGTATTCTTGTATTAAAGCATTTCTATTGAAAATGTCTACACTTGATGCCATCTTTCAATTGAACAGAACTTATTTTTTGTTGACATTTGTCATCTAATTAGTACTACTGCTTTGTGAACCACTTATTTGAAATATTTAATTCAGCCGAACCTCTGTGCAAAGCAAACATTTATCTTGGAATCCCAAAGGCAGCAGGATAGAACACTGAACAACCTGGATAATATTCTAAATTAGCGATGAATGGCAACCAATCATACCTGCGAATTTGTCTGACTCCTTAGGCTACATTTTAAATGTAAAAATATGAGCAGAATGGAATAATTCCAAGGTATTTGCTAATCAGTCTATCATCAAAATATATATATATATAATATATATTTTACTAAATAATGGGCGTCACGATTTTGTGAAACATAGTGTTTTTGGGTGCCACCCCACAGTGACTTTACAGCACCAGCATCTCACTATGGGGCTGGCCACATCCCACACAGAAGCCAGTAAGAGAGACCTGGAAGATTTTGAAAAATGGTGCATTATGGGTAAAGTTCACAAAATGGATGCTGGGGACAGATGTTATTTTTAATTTTATATGCAATTAAACAAACAAACAGTGGCATATTTGTTATATATGTGTTGCTTTTAAATGCACAGGTTATCTGGTTACATCTTATGTAAGTGGTAGTGTCTGTTTAAAACAAAGCTCAGCAAGTTGTCATCAGTTTTTTAATTAGTGAGAATTATTGAAGGGATTATTGCAGGACATTATTATGTGGGAGATGGGAGATGCAGTCTTCTAACAAGCAAAAGGCCTTTTGAATCCAGGATTGATGACAACAATGAGCTATGAATGTCTGAAATTCATGGAATTTCACAGCAATTTAATGACTATAGGACAGTACATTTATACAGTAAAACATCTTGAAAATGGTTGATTTAACAATACAGTCATAACAGGATTAACTTTAACACAGTAGCTAATACAATTAAATTTGGTGCCAGGGATGGGAAAACCAATGGGAACACAATAGGAAAAGTAGCAACGGTATTGAGGGGCGGAGTTAGGTCCCTTTAATCCCTTTAACTTTAGGGATCTTTAAACTCCTGACCAATGAAATGATCACCTACTATTTCCCCTTGGTCCAGATCGACCAATAGGATCAGTGCTGACAGTCTGGAGCGACCCATTGTCAGAGCCGAGGGCAGGATAAAGTCACAGGTAACTGGGCTTAAACGTTATTGTAAATAGACAGAAACAAGGGTATCGAAAAGGCGGGTGCCAAATAAATCCATGATCACCAAGATATCTTCATAAATATCAGTCATTTATCACAGTGGCAAAAAAACGGTGTATGGCCACCACCCCATTGAAGCAGAGAACGCCTTACACATTTTACTCCCAAGCACGGAAGGTGTGGTTAGCCATTACTGCTGTGCTCTTACCCTTGATGGCCGCGGCAGAGTCCGCTTCTCTTTTTTAACCTTTATTGTGTCTGGCCAACTAGGGTGCTTCGCAACCTGAAAGGGGCTGAATCCTTGTTCCTTAACTGTATTTTGCCTAACCTTTCAGATATATTTTGGTTCCTTATTTCAGGGCTCAGACAAATAGGAATGAGAGATACTCGGCCCTTTAAGTGAACAGCCAATCTCCATTCGAGTGACGTTGGGCTGGGTCGCGGGAGTTTTAAATGAACCAATGGGTGGCTGAGCGACGGGCTCTGTAGCATCTAGGTCAACCCTTTGGGGGAATGATGGCCACTACTTGAGTTTTACGGTCTGGCACCAGGGGCACGGAGGAAGTTATTTGCCCCTTTTGGGGAGGTATTAAAACCCAGGGAAACAAGGAGACACATACAATGTATAATTCAGGGGGGGGGGGGGGGGCACATTTTCTGCTGGCTGGTTCCAGTTCCAGAGTCTTTCACCCCGAGTGATGGTGGTTCGTGACAATTATATTAATTGTTGTGTCGGCTACAGACACCGATCCTTTAAGAACCACAGCTTGGGTAGGTATACTGTCTATGTATAATACATACAACTCGATGTGCATTACTGATTCGATAAGCTCACCACTTCTCTCTTCAGAACCATTTGCCAGACTCTTATTGCTAGAAGGTAAATGAGCTAAACCTAGCTGAGAGGTTGAGACTTCAACCTCTTCACTGGGTATAGCCGCTCCTTCCATCGGTGAAAGTAGAGTTGAGCTCATAAACTGAATACAGGTACAGGACTTAAAGATTATTGCAAAGCAACTGGATTCCCATTATTGAGGATGGACATTGGAAAAAGATATCAAGTAGAGGAGATTTGGCATCAGCATGTTTTAATCATTGCCCTAGTCAGCTTGCTTCCTTTTCTTGCAACCGATGGTTTTATTTGGAATATATAGCTACACTTCTCCGAGCATACAGAAGCTGGTTGTATATATTTTTTTCAATAAAGAAGATCCATTTCTTAACATTGGTTGGTGTGGTGAGCGATTTGTTTCTTACCTTCCGTGGAGTTCCTTTTCCTGTTTCGTGGATCCATTACATTCTTCCTATAGTTCAATAACTGCTTATATTTTTAAACACTTGTTTGCTTTTTGCTACAAGAGTCTTATATATTTAGTGGTGTGTATTAATTCTATTTGCTATGAAGACTTGAGATATTGCTCTTTTTGCTTGGGTATACCTGAAATGTTTGACTGCATCAGATTATCATTTGTATTTTATTTGTTTTCCAAGAAGTGTATCACATGTCACTCGTGTGCATATATTTTCATATTCTTTACTCACACTTCCCCCCCCCTCCCCCCCATAAAATAAAGTAACTCACACAAATCTTTTCCAGATGTGGCATCAGTTAATTAAAGTATTTTAAAAAAAATAAAAAATCACACTGATATTTAAAGTTTGAGATGATCATTTTTTATTGATCAAACATTGGTAGATTGATTATTTTACCAAGACAAGCACTCAATCAAAAGCAACGACAAAACACTGGAACAGATGTATAATAAGCAAATGTGTTGATCATTAATGCAAATGTGTATTATTTCGATTTCTTTGATTTTTAATGGCCTGAAAATATTAACCAAATTGTTTTGCAATACAAGACTGAATGTGTTTAGGTGAATAGATGTTTTTATAGGTGTATGTTCTCTCTCTTTAGTACATTTCGTTCATGGACTAGGTCAGTCCCACACATGGGAATATTCACCCTCATTGGTGGTAAGTTTGTGTGTTTGCTGTTTGGTTATTATGTGTGCGCAAGAGAACATTTTAATGTAACTTTTCATTCACCCCAACTGTCCCGCCCAGATACCTTCCAGGAAGGTAATATTGGCTGAGTGGGATGCACTAGGGTGGTGCTTGATCAGTTTACATACATTAATTCAGGCACAAATTAGGAAAATTTGCTACACATTTGAAACAGAGGAGGTCTATTCACTCAAAGGTGAGTTACAGGTGAGATGAGCATTTGATATCACTGATGTAACTATACACTGTGCAGGGACAAACCTGGTGAGTATCTCCTGCTAGAAGAACAGAGCTGACTCTGCATAAAGCACTGTTACAAAAGTGAGAGTAACAGTTTTAAAGATTTGAATTGGCCTTTTGAACTCTTCTAGCAGGTTTGTTCCCTCACAATGTATAGTTAAGTCAGTGAGGTGGAATGTTCATCTCACCTGCACTCACCTGTTAGTGAATAGCCCCTGTTATTCTCTTTGCCTTATACTATGATCCAGTGCTTCACATACATCATGTTACAGAACATAATGCAGGCTCCAACTTTCATTTTGAAGTGACTAATTGGCTTGTTCTAGACCCGGTCTAATTATTGATGTTACATCCATCGCAATTTAAAGGTTCATCGGATGGTTCCTTACATTCCAATATTATTTGTTCTTTCTCCTCGGTCCCTGGCAAAACCTTCACCCCCAGAGGACACACAGCTCCACTCATACAGCCCTTTATAACGTAATCACCAACACTGCCATCTGCAATAGATAGATAATAACATGGATTAGATCAGAATATCCCAAGGCATTTACAGACAAATAATAAAAAATAAAAAAATTCTAAAAAATTTGCAAGAGAGTGAGTTGTATGAAGAAGTAATAGTACAATATGTAACTAGATATATGTGTATTATGTGTGTACACATGGTAAATAGCTGGGATGTGAAATATTAGTCAAAACCAATCCTGTCTACGAAGCCTCTGGTGTTCAATCAGTAAAGGCTGACTGTACATCATTGGAGGTGCAGTCAGAAACACAAATGTTACTGTGTAGTGTAGGCCACCACCTGCTCAGTCTATAACTACAATTCTCATGAAGTTCAGCTATACAAATATGGCTGGCTGAACAAGATCCTAGATGCAGTCAGCAAACATTAGTGTTTGTACTGTGTACTTATGCACTCTCCCCCTAGACTACTATGTAGCTATATGTAACAGTTGGCTACTATTCCCATACCAAGCAGTGTTGTTTGATCAACATCATGGGCGTTGCAGTCAATAAAAGTTAATGTTGTGTAGTGTTGGGTGGCTCTTTGATGCACAGCAAACATGCTGAGGTATTCCAAAAGGTAGCTAGAGTGTATTAAAAGTGGACATGAAGGCTTGGATCCAAAGTTGGAAAATTGTTAGTTATGCAGCAGTGGTAGTAACCTTTGGCACTCCAGGTGCTGCTATTATATTTCTCATGATGTTCAGCCAACCAAATGGATGGCTGGGAACCATGAGATGTGCATTCCATAGCAGCTGCAGTTCCCATCCTTAATGATATAATAGCTAATCTTTGGCACTCCAGTTGTTCAAGTGCCTCCTCTTGGCTACCCCGCCCAGACACTTGTTTGTGTATCATTGCAGGGGAAACCACTGATCTATCTCTGATAGATACAGACATTAAGATAGAGAGAGAGAGAGAGATAGCCACCTTCAATAACATATATAAAGACAAAAAGAGGAATAGACAAACAGACAGAGCGAGATAGAGAGAAAGACAAAGAGTGAGAAAGAGAAACAGAGATAGGTAGACCTACAATGAATAAAAAGAGCAATATCCATAATATGGAAGCAGAAAGGGAATATGGATCAGTCAGGCAAAAAATTAGTGCGGTGACGCTAGTAATTAGTGAAAGATTGAATATCAAGTATTTTTGCATTTGAATGGTAAAACAGTGAGCAGACTTTCCCTGGCTATTAGGCTCTACCTAACTCATGTATCACCCTGAACTAGTGCTTAGAAGCAGATTATTTTTTTGGCCTGACAGATCCACATTTCCCTTCTACTTAAATACTTTGCCTTGGGTTGCAGGTTGGCTCTATTACCTAGAAGTGGGTATTGCCCATGTTTTTCTAACATTTATAGACAGACAGAGGGAGACAGAGAGAAACAGAGATCGACAGATAGACACAAACCGCAACATTATTTCAAACCACTTTTACAGGGAATAATAAGCTGTGAAGCCCGTCAAGTGCATGCTCTCGGCAAGCTTTTTGTAAATTAAAGAGTTTTTTTTTTTAAATGTCTTAAAACTGAAATTAAACAGTACATCATTATACTGATAACGGGACCCTCTGGAATGCCCATTGTGCATTGTTACACGTATTTTAGGACAGAATAGTATAATGATTACCTCCTCGTTTTACTTTTCCGACGTAGGTTACACATTTATCTTCGTTTCCCCGGCAGGCCAGTCTATCTCTGGAATTACATATCTCCTTAGTGTGGTTTCTGTAGCAGGTTTCACAGTATTTTCCATTCGGCTCACCTAGCTCAGGAACTGAAAGAAAAACATGAGATGAAATAACGGGTGAAGCACTTCATGCCAGGGTTGACTATCTTTGGCACTTGGAAGCTACATGACCCATCATGCCTTGATTGTGATCATCATGGGAAATGTAGTTTTTATACCTGCCAAACTTTAAGTGATAGGTTCATGGGAAACTAGGATGTGGTACCAAAAAAGCTGGTTTATTTAGATGCTAAAACAATAATGCATTTAAATGAATGGGATATTGAATGTGCGTTACCTTTATATTCTGTGTTTTCATTACACAAGTCTCCCTCACAGCAATCTATGTTCAAACGAACATCGGCTTGATCTGTGGCCCTTGCACTTAAAGGGTTACAGAAATTTAGTACTGCGCAGCCCTTCTTCAGTGCTGGAACTTGTGTTTTTTCTAGAGAGATACAAAATAATACAGTCACATACTGATTCATATCAAAGTGACTCAGTCACCCTAAACATAGCTGACACTGCACATGTCGAGAATGACAGCTTGTGTTAGACAATGCATGGATCAAGAGAATGTGTTTTAAAACCTGTCTGTGGGGTCTCCTGTTTAGGACATTTTCAGTGGGAAATGTGTCATTGTCATGTCATAAGCCACAGGCAAAATTAAAACATATTTTTCTATAAATTGTATAACCAATATGTATATTGTTTATAATATTATATATATTTATAAATTTATCTATCTATCTATCTATCTATCTATCTATCTATTATCTGTCGATCGATCTATCTATCTATCAATCTATCAATCATCTATCTATTTATCATCTATCTATCTATCTATCTATCTATCATCAATCTATATATCATCTATCTATCTATCTATCAATCATATATCGATATATTTATCATCTATCTATCAATCGATCAATCATCTATCTATTTATCATCTATCTATCTATCTATCTATCTATCTATCTATCTATCTATCTATCATCAATCTATTTATCATCTATCTATCTATCAATCATATATCTATATATTTATCATCTATCTATCTATCTATCTATCTATCTATCTATCTATCTATCTATCAATCATCTATCTATCATCTATCTATTTATCATCTATCTATCTACCTATCTATCTATCATCTATCTATTTATCATCTATCTATCTACCTATCTATCTATCATCTATCTATTTATCATCTATCTATCTATCAATCATATATCTATATATTTATCATCTATCTATCTATCAATCATATATCTATCTATCTATCTATCTATCTATCTATCTATCTATCTATCTATCTATCTATCTATCATCTATCTATCTATCATCTATCTATTATCTATCTATCTATCTATCTATCTTTCATCTATCTATTTATCATCTATCTATCTATCTATCATCTATATATCTATCTATCATCTATCTATTTATCATCTATCTATCTATCTATCTATCTATCTATCTATCTATCTATCTATCTATCATCTATCTATTTATCATCTATCTATCCATCTATCTATCTATCTATCTATCTATCTATCTATCTATCTATCTATCATCTATATATCTATCTATCATCTATCTATTTATCATCTATCTATCTATCTATCTATCTATCTATCTATCTATCTATCTATCTGTCATCTATCTATTTATCATCTATCTATCTATTTATCATCTATCTATCTATCTATCTATCTATCTATCTATCTATCTATCTATCTATCATCTATATATCTATCTATCATCTATCTATTTATCATCTATCTATCTATCTATCTATCTATCTATCTATCTATCTATCTATCTATCTATCTATCTGTCATCTATATATCTATCTATCATCTATCTATTTATCATCTATCTATCTATTTATCATCTATCTATCTATCTATCTATCTATCTATCTATCTATCTATCTGTCATCTATCTATTTATCATCTATCTATCTATTTATCATCTATCTATCTATCTATCTATAATCTATCTATCTATCTATCTGTTCTGTAGTAATGTTTGTTTACTGTATTCAAAAATGAAATGTGAAACTATAACTGAGCTAATGAATAGAAAAGTACAGATAGAGAGAATGAGAAAAGGGGTAGAAATTGAGGAAGATGTGGAAAGGAGGCCAAGGTGGGAGGAAAGTCTATCCAATACTATCTATATAAAATATGTATATGTTTTTAATAAAAAAACAAATAAATACAATATTATGAAAATATGTAGTACATTATTGTAGGGCAGGAAATAAATCCTAAACAGATCTTTAATAGATTTACATGTGACAAATAAAGAAAACATGTGCAAATATTAAAATTGAAATGCTGTTCAAGATATTGGGGTGGATTCTAAAAGTTAACGCCACTATACTTGATTTCCCTGTTAAAATTATGCTAGGGAACTGGGGGTGTAATAGTCCCGGTCTCATTGCTCGTCCCCCCCCCCCCCCCCCCCCCATCAAATAAAAATTACTGGCCCATTGCTGGACCTATTAAATACAAAAATAGGGCTAGAATGGTATATCAAAAGACAGTTTAATCTTGTTTGTCCTAACTACAAGGTTATCTGCTTATCCATTTCACTGACTTCTGATGATGCTCTAATGGGGCGAAACATAGCAGGTCTTTTTTTTTATTATATGTTTGATGCTAGCTATTGATTAGCACCACATTATGTTTAATATAATACTTTTTGAATATATATGCATATTATTTTTGTGTAAGCACTGTTTGTTGAAAACGATATTAATTAATCTGTCTATGATCTTTATTTGCCTTGCAGTGTTAAGAGTACAACACAACCGGGCATAGGTTTAGCTTCACAGTGTGATATGCCTTATACACATAGCACTGTGTGTTTCTTATATAAATACAATGCATAGGGGAAGACACTGAGGATGTGGATCTTGCTGCAACCTTTAAGTAAATGGGTAACAAGGTGACAACTTGTAACAGAATAGCAGGCCTTATCACCTTGTTAAATTAATTAATCTTATTTGACTTGTTTTAATCTCTATTGTCCTATCAACCATGAATATTCACACTTTCCTTTATTTCTTCTTCTTTCATTTATTCCAACTGTTGCTGATAGATTTCTGTATGGGGGGGGGGGGGATTATTCTTATTGGAAGTATTAAATTATAAGAGTTTGCATTTACCAAGTGAACAGTATTCGGAAACAGTCATACAGCCGCCCGGACAGTCCACTTTTTCTACTACATCACAGGCTGTTCCATCTTTTTTCAAGCATTCAATACACTGGTCACAGCAACCTAACATGGGGGAAAAAAATTACACAACATTACGAAAAAGAGCAATTATGGTTAAACACTTACATAAAAGAAATCCAAACATGCTCTTGTATTTAAAAGGTTAAAGCTACTTCCTATTTTTTTACATGTTTATACCTTTGTTGTCTTTGATTGTAAATTCGTTTTTTGGGGATTTAGAATGGTTTGGCACGTTTGTGAAACTAATTAAGGGATGGATAGTTTTACTCATATTGTATACTAGAAAATGTAATAAATATTGCAGTAAATCTAAGTTCCCAGCACAGACTGAAAAAAAATCCTTAAGGAACACCAAATCCCATCACAACATGTATTTGTACACAATCAAATGATAATAGTAAACTAAATAACACTCACACTCACATTTGGCTGAGCTAATAAAAATCACCTGAGAAATGATAATCACATTTAGTTGAGCTAAAAATATCATGAAACAAATCGTATTTTTGGTTGCACTAATAAAAACATGGAATAACACTCACATTTGGTTGAGATAATAAAACTCATGTTAAATAATACTCACATTTTGTTGAGCTATTAAAACTCACGTTAAATAATACTCACATTTGGTTGAGATAATAAAACTCATGTTAAATAATACTCACATTTTGTTGAGCTAATAAAACTCACGTTAAATAATACTCACATTTGGTTGAGCTAATAAAACTCACGTTAAATAATACTCACATTTGGTTGAGCTAATAAAACTCACGTTAAATAATACTCACGTTTGATTGAGCTAATAAAACTCATGTTAAATAATAGTCATGTTTGGTTGAGCTAGTAAAACTCATGTTAAATAATAGTCACATTTGGTTGAGCTAATAAAACTCATGTTAAATAATACTCACATTTTGTTGAGCTAATAAAACTCATGTTAAATAATAGTCATGTTTGGTTGAGCTAATAAAACTCATGTTAAATAATACTCACATTTGGTTGAGCTAATAAAACTCATGTTAAATAATACTCACATTTGGTTGAGCTAATAAAACTCATGTTAAATAATACTCACATTTGGTTGAGCTAATAAAACTCACGATAAATAATAGTCATGTTTGGTTAAGCTAATAAAACTTACATTAAACAATACTCATGCCAAACTTTTTTTTTTTTTATGATGATGGTAAACTGATCATCCCATTATCACACTATACTTTTACACCATCACATGTGTAAACTAATCAGAAGGTGATATATGATGAATCTGAATAACTGTGTAATGCACATTGTGCAATAACAGAGATTTTATAATCAATTAAAGAGAGAGGGAGAGATATATTTTATCATCTGCCTATTAGTTGGAATCCAATATATTCAAGAAAAGCGGTGAGGAAAATGGCTATAATATTAAATATATATCATTGATCTCACCTGTATACACCAAGGAAGCGAACACACAGAGGACTATGTTGAAAGACATCATTGTGATTCTGGATTGGAAGAATGATGCAGATAGATGACTTTGGAAGTCGTGTTAGTTATAGTACTTTTTTGAGAGGGTGCGTCAACACCTCTGTTTGCTGTTAGCACACAGTAAACAGGGGAATTGGAAATGTGAAGGGGAAGTAAAGTGGAGGTAAGACGCCAACTTCCTGACCTCCTTTTCATTTGTAAACACAATTAATACAAACATTACTAGTGTCTGCGTTGGTTAGGTCTTCTGTCTTCAGAAAATGTCCCATTTTCTATCCTCCACTTCTCCAGTTGCGGTCCTCCTCTCCACTGTATTGGCGTTTAGTCAATGTACATATGATGAGGTTTCTTCCTTTTTCTAACATCCTCTACTGCAATATACAAAATGCCATGTTTTTTTTTTTACTTGTGTGTGATACTCTGAATAATCTAGGATACATAACATTTGCAAGCAATAGAGTCAGGTGTAAATATAAAAAATAAATCACTACTATTCTATGCAGGCTGATGCAACAGACTATTAAATAAAAAAAACATAGGGCTTAAAACTAAACATAAACACATATACATTGTTATGAAAAATGATAAACAGAAGAACAAAAGAAGAAAGAGAGAGTGATAAGAGAGGCAAAGCAGAAAAATGAAGAATCAGCTCAAAGAAAGGAAAAATAAGATACAACTTAAACAAGACAGTGGAGGAGAAAACAATAGACAACTATTGGTCGACTTATAGAACATCTACCAATGGCGGCACAGAGTGTGCCAGGAAAAAAGGATGCTTAGTGGCCAGGTTGATGCCTAGTAAAGTGCACCTGGGGCAGGATCCCCAAAACTAAGCATGAACAAGTTAAATAAGAGATATACATCAGAGACAAAAAATAAACTGGTGCAGTCCGAAGAGAGAAGTGGTTCCTAAAAACAAGGAAGTAATCGATGATCAAGTCTTAGAATCAAAAGATGATATCACACGTGGGCCAAAAGGAAGGCCCAGAACTTGGAGTTCAACTAGAAAGAAAAACAGTTCTTCTTCAAGGAAAAATGGGTTGTATTGGTGTAGACGTTCATTCCAAACACAGCTATGTCATCGCTGCACAATCTGCAGGGGAAGAAGAACCCCATTATCATATTATCATGATTATGGGTCGGTTTTTGCTTGTATTCTTTCTTCAACCATTTCCCCATACTGTGACCAGGCACTGTTATGCGATTTCTGTTTTTTTTTAGTGGGTTAAGATGAAATATAAAAAGCCAACGGCATAGTATCCAAGATCAAACACAGATTTCTCCTGAGGAAGCCGGATATTACTGGTGAAACGCGTTGAGAAAACATCATATTTGTACCTCGGAGTGGTGGGAGTTGGAGTTGCACACAGACTCTCCCCCAGTTGAAGGCTCATAGTGCACATGTGTATTTGCCTATGTTTCTGTAAATGTCATTTTGTATTTTATCTGTGCTTGATTTTGGATACTGCGCCATTGGCTTTTTATTCTTTTATAGATTTTATAAAAGAAAACTTTTCCATGAACTTTTCCATGATCAACAGTGTTATCTGTTGACGGGCTTGTTAAGAAGATTCGTTTGTGAGTGTATATACACCCCACTATACACCTCCTGTTACACCATACAGTGTTACACTACGATACTTTGTTTTTTCTTTTTCCTGTTTTTGTGCTCCCTCATTTGTTGGGTGGCTGTTTAAGAATACCAGAGGAGTATTTTGTGGGAAGGAACAACCATCTTATCGCGACACTGGATAGCTTTGCCGCCATCATAATGCACGTTAACTAAAATAAATACCCGGACATGTCATTAGAACTTCCATGTTGGTTCTGAGCTAAGCTAATTAATACCATCTTAATATCTCAATACATGATTAATATTAATGGTATCTATATAAAAAAAAAAAAAAAATCAAAGAAATAAAGTCATCTCTTTCAAAGACACAGATTGAGTGTCCCTTGTCCAAAATGCTTGGGAGCAGAAGTAATTTAGATAACGGGTCATTTTGGTTAACTGGTTAAATTATACAATAAAGAAACTCAGCACTCATGAAATACATTGCTGGGAAACTGCTGGTGTGCATTAGAACTGTACACCTGCCACATTATTACCCTTTGTGGGCGTGGGGGTAATCTAGGTAGCATGGAAAGGCAATATTGCAGCTTATGGAGGCTGGACGCTGACTACACTGGTGTGCTCTTGCGCTCTGACAGATGTATGTGGAATTTGCAACTTGTGGCAAAACCTCCCCGAATTCTTGGATAATGGTTCATTTTGAATAAGGGTTACTCAACCTGTTTATTAATTCATTTATATCCCACTCTTTGTTAAGTTCTAACAGACTCCTAGTTTTTTTTATTCAAAAATCCAAAAAGTAGAAATGCATTCAGATTACCGCCTGGACAATCTGCGAAATGTTTTACAACTTATGTACATTCATCTTTTATTTTCACTAAAAGGATTATATGTTCTCTAAGTTTTTAAAGTACAAGTGGTTTGCAGGGGCGTTTTGTGCCCCCGAGCAGTGGTGTATCTTGATTGTGTGCTGCCCTAGGCAGACAAAATCAGGGCACCCCCCTACCCAAGCTGCACACCCACGTTACACACCTAAGACATGCCCCATCACCTCCATTTCATGACCCCACATCACACATAATATTCAGACTCACATCAAGCTCATACTCCCATCACACACACACTTCTACTCCCATCACACTCAGTCACACCCTCCTACTCCCATCACACTCAGTCACACACACTGACTCCCATCACACACACTGTCTCCCATCACACACACTCTGACTCCCATCACACTCAGTCACACACACTGTCTCCCATCACACACACTCTGACTCCCATCACACTCAGTCACATACACTGTCTCCCATCACACACACTCTGACTCCCATCACACTCAGTCACACACACTGTCTCCCATCACACACACTCTGACTCCCATCACACACACTCTGACTCCCATCAGCACTTACCTTTCCCTGGTGGCTAGTGGCAGGCAGCATGGTCCCTCCATGCTGCCTGTTCGGCTCCCCGGCGATTGTGCCGACAGGTCACGTGACCAGGCACGCGTATGACGTCAGCGCGCCCGTCACGTGACTGTCGACACTTCCGTGTCACACTGCACGGGGAGCCGAACAGGCAGCACGGAGGTTTCTCTGTGCTGCCTGTTCAGCTCCCTGTGCAGCCTGGCAGGCAGAGCGATGGTGAGGGAGGATCTTCCGATCCCCTCTCACCTCCGTCTCTGCCTGCAAGCGCGGTCTTTTTTTTTTTTTTTATCAGTGCTGGGGGGCGCTTGCCGCCCTAGGCATCCGCCTAGGATGCCTCGCGGTAAATACAGCACTGCCCCCGAGTGACAGGTGTGCTGGAGCACACCTCTCACTCAGGGACAAGATGTATCAAGGGGCATATAGTGGCCCTGAGTGACGGGCGTATTTGCCAGTCCTGAGACTGCCTATCACTCGGAGGCACGATGTATCTCATGTATTTCTGGGGGTTTGTGTGCTGCAAAAAGCCAGCACACAAACCCCCGGAAATACAGAAGTTACATCCGAGGGGCCATCGGCAGATGCAAATTCGGCAACAGAGTCAGTCACTCTGTTGCCAATTGGACCAGCACTAAAAATATTTGAAAATTAGTGTACTTTTAGTGCTTGTCCAGTGACTCTGTTGCCGAATTCACATCTGCCGTCTGTTTCTCGGATGCACACCTAGCACATATGGAGCATCCATCACTGGTGGTTTGTTTAACATATTGGAATCCACAATTTTTATAAGTGCTAAAATATATTACATTATATATGTTACAATTAATGTTTAGTTTTGTACTATCTTCTAGTCACAGCGGAAACAAATTGTTTGTTCCCTTTAACATAGGAAGATCTTTTACATACATTTGCTCTACATTTGTACATTTCTGTGTGATCAAACGCTACATTAACATTTATATCCCTAACACCAACAAATGACATAGCGCTAGGTACAGAGAATAGAGTGGGACTACATACTATGTTAGATGAAGAAGAAAATACTGATACATGAGGCAAAGAGTCTCGAAAGCTTACAATCTGGAGGATAACCAAAAATTACCACATTCCTTCTTTTCCCACATAGTTACTGGGCGATAGCAAAGTCCTAGCTTTCCCTGCCACACCTATAAAAAGACTTCCAAATGTTGGTTGCAAATCAATAATTTACCATAATTTGTATGCATTCATAAACATCTAGATATTACCACCAGAATTGGTTTGTGCATTTTTAACTTGGTAAGAGATCCATGAGATCCTGCTTGCCTTCGCCAGCACTTGGCCCTTCATTTTACTGTGTTCCTTTCCTGGAATGTTGCAGACAAAGGCAAACATTGAGAAGGGAACAAGAGCACATAGTGTAAGAACATCAAACCATCCATATGCTTTCTTCTGGCAGAATATTTCACATGAACTATCACGGTATTACTCTGAATTCATGGCCCATGTATAAAATATTCTAGTTTGGCCATAATATTCCACCTTTTGAACTCCAATGGCCACCCTACACTTGTTTTATTGACTGTTGCTTTCCTCAGTGGTGTCAGCTGGGCTTATGTTAATTACCCTGACCTATAAGTAGTCACACTTCTTCTCTAGCTGCAATTTTACATTGAAGTGGGTCTTCCTGATTGTTGTGAGCTCCTTTGTCTGGCTCCTGATCCATTCCTGGAACATACAACTATCTATTAACTGGGGCCCCTATCCTGCAGGGCTCAACCAACAAAGAGATTGGTTTCAGCTTCACCTTTGACCAGCTTGACCATTCAGCCATAGCATAATTATTTTAGCCTACACCCTATCCAGGGTTACCTGCCAAACTGCCCTATCCAGGCTTACCCACCATGCGGGCATATCCAGGGTTACCTGTTATGCTATCTTATCCAGAGTTTTACCTGCTAACCGAATGGTTGCTTTGACACAGCAACAGTCGATGGTTGCATTTGAACTTATACATGCACAGTGGTAAACTATTCTCTGTCTATGCACAATAATTCTATGTGTGTGCTCGCTCTAATCCTAGATCTTGGAGACATGATTTTGGACCATAATTCATGATATAGTATTGTTTTTTCATCTTAATATTTGAAATACTTTAAAATGGAAACTTCTCTTGTTTTGGTGAGGAGGCAAGCTATAAAATAGATCTGGTCAATTCAGACTTCTAATCCTTATTGTGAAGGGATCAAGCTTAATAAATACAAATGAGAGCTTTTGGTTATGTGATTTGGCCAAAAGCATATTTTAAGGAAAACTGTCATTAAATATAAGTTATGTTTAATTGTTGTTGAGATACAAACAAAACAAAGAGGCTGCACTTCAGAAAAAGCAGGTATAAAAACAACTTTTAATCAGTCATTTAAAACATTCCATAAAAAAAACAATAATAAGTAAACCACGTTCAATTATATGGCATAATCCAAGTCATAATAAGATGTATACAAAAAAAATACAAAATGAAAAAAACGTACAGAATAGTCGAGAACAGGTGAAAGAATATACCCAAACAAATAGCCCCCCAACGTTCCGGCACAAAGCCTTCTACAGGAGGAGGCCTTGTGCCGAAACATTGAGGGGCTATGTGTAATGGCACTTGCTCCTTTATTATTCATTCCAACACTTGTCAGCATCTGATTCTCTATACATGGGCTGCACTGGTGTCCTGAGCGCTTCTGGAAGATCGGGACAAGCAGAGGCGGTCCAGTCTCCCAATATCTGCAGGGCGTCTGCTTTGTACATAAGTGCAAATGCAGAAAGTGCCAATACTTGGTACTGCCTGCATGTGCACCATTTTTATACACCACTCCCAGAATGTGCTACAGAGGTGTCAGTATGGAAGTGTAATACAACAAGGCTAGACACAGTTATGATGTGACCAAATCATATAACCAAAACCATTTCTATTATGTTTATAAACTTAACATGTTTTCCTTCTCTGTTTATAAACCTGTTGAGAAGTGATTTTTTTAATGTCTAGAATACTAGGAGAATGGTTGATTTTGTAATTTTCAGAAGTGTATAATTCTTTTTTTTTTTCTGTTCCAAGTAATAAACACTTGGATCCTTTTAATTTGCAGTAGCCAACAAACGGAAATTGGCATAGCAATTAGTTGACTGTTGAGAGCAGGGCCGGCCTTAGGGGTGTGCGACCTGTGCGAGCGCACAGGGCGCAACACCCCAGGGGGCGCCTGCCCGGCCGGTAGAGAGGAAGAAAAAAAAAGTAAAAAAAAAAAAAATGCCGGTAGAGGCACTGGCTGGGGGAGATCAAAAGATCCCCCCTCACCAGCCCTCTGCTCGGCATTCTGTGCTGGGTCCGGGGAGGGGGCGGAGTTAACCGGCACAGCGGTGTAGCTCCGCCCCCACCCCGGGAAGCAGAGCAGAGTCTGCTTCACGGGGAGCCCCGGGCAGCATGAGATAGTGCTGCTCGGCTGCCCATGCCTGCATTAAGTATGGGGAGCCGAGCAGCACAAAGTCTTGCTGCCCATGGCTCCCCGTAATGGAGACTCTGCTCTGCTTCCCGGGGTGGGGGCGGAGCTACACCGCTGTGCCGGTTAGCTCCGCCCCCTCCCTGGAGCCACCTTTTCAGGCAAAGGTAAGGGAGGGGGGGAGAGAGACAGAACAGGGGTTAGGGGGGAGAGACAGAACAGGGGTTAGGGGGGAGAGAGACAGACAGAACAGGGGTTAGGGGGGAGAGAGACAGATAGAACAGGGGTTAGGGGGGAGAGAGACAGACAGAACAGGGGTTAGGGGGGAGAGAGACAGACAGAACAGGGGTTAGGGGGGAGAGAGACAGACAGAACAGGGGTTAGGGGGGAGAGAGACAGACAGAACAGGGGTTAGGGGGGAGAGAGACAGATAGAACAGGGGTTAGGGGGGAGAGAGACAGATAGAACAGGGGTTAGGGGGGAGAGAGACAGACAGAACAGGGGTTAGGGGGGAGAGAGACAGACAGAACAGGGGTTAGGGGGGAGAGAGACAGACAGAACAGGGGTTAGGGGGGAGAGACAGAACAGGGGGAGGGGGGAGAGAGAGAACAAGGGGAGGGGGGAGAGAGAGAACAGGGGGAGGGGGGAGAGAGAGAACAGGGCTAGAGAGAGAGAACAGGGGGAGGGGGGAGAGACAGAACAGGGGAGGGGTGGGAGAGAGACAGACAGAAAAGGGGCAGGGGGTAGAGACAGAACTGGGGGAGAGAGAGAGACAGAACAGGGGTTAGGGGGGAGAGACAGAACAGGGGACAGGGGGGAGAGAGACAGAACAGGGGACGGGGGGGGAGAGACAGAACAGGGGACGGGGGGGGAGAGACAGAACAGGGGACGGGGGGGAGAGAGAGACAGAACAGGGGACGGGGGGAGAGAGACAGAACCGAGGGAGAGAGAGAGAGACAGACATGGCAAGGAAGAGGAAAGGGACAAACATGGGAAGGGAGAGAGACACAAACATAGGGGGGTGAAAGAGACGGGGGGGGGGGGCGCCATGAGGGAAGCCCGCACAGGGCGCCGGAACACTTAAGGCCGGCCCTGGTTGAGAGTTCTGAAATGCTGCCGCTGTATATAAATATTGGATAGATGACTAGAGAACATGAAAAATAAAAATATGAGCAGTTCTCATGCTGCATAGATTTATATTTAACCCTTAAGGACCAACAGTGCCAAAAGAAAGGCTTCTTTTTTGCTCCAGACCCCATCACAGAGTGATTGGGAACCAGGGACACATAGGCTGAGACGCGATTGGGTTCTCAACAGCCCCCGTGGTACCCTACCAAAATAGACCGAGATTTTGCAACATCACATGTGATATCACACAGGCATACTCGAACCTTGACATTTGGGCATGTTGTGTTTTAGTAAAATGTAGACCCCACTCACTTTGAGAGTAAGTTACATTTTAGATGTCAGACTGAGGCTGCTCACTGTGACCTCATCTTACAGAGGGGATCTCTCTGCAGGAACCAAAGGTCACAATGTTACAGTCAGTATGTTCTATGCATCCTAAAGGCATCTAGGCACTTTAAATTAGGAGGGCATAGCATTTTCTACAAGTGGTAAGGGGCTAAAAATGTATATTAAATATATATTGTATTGTATTTTAAATAGTTGCATGTTTTGAGTCATTGGACTCTGATTTCACTAGAATTACCCAGTATGGATGAAATATAGAAAGACAGGACCAACGAGCTCTCTAGCAGAATGGGGGGGATTCACTATCTACTGTGTTTGTTATATGTCACATCATGGATTATATTATTGCCAGTACTAAAACAAGTCAGTATTTGAAATCACAGCCAGTAACATGAGTGGAGAGAATAGAAATTCCCTCTGGAAAGGGATAACCAAACATGTAAACACAGTGGTAATGCATTTGAGTTGTTGTTGGAAAAGAGGTAAGAAATATCACAAAACGGACACATCATAGGCCCACATGATACATTGCTACCACACATAACACACACACGTTCACAGAATGTCAAGAATACATACATGTAAGTAGTCAATTTATGGACTTGATGCATTCATTCATTTATGACTAATCCCATGTCTGTCCTGTTGACCAACATTGAAATACATGGAATTAAATAATAACCAACCTGAATGAGTATGAGGTGGATGACACAGAACCAGTACCTGCACATGGTAGGACAAGCTAAGTATTAAACCTATCATCTTATTTACATGTCGGAGGAAATATTTACAATTCATTGAGATTCAGCAGTGTTAAATCTACAGCAATGCGAGCAGGTATTTCATTAAAGATACACTGCACAAAGTGAAATGAGTAGTGAATTAGTGCCGACTCAGTGGCTATATACCAGGGAAAAAAATATCTCAATGTGCACAGAAGGTTCAAAGATAGGAAGGGGATGAATAAGATGCAGGTAAACAGGGAATACATCAACAGGGGACAAACATACAACTGTTAGTAAATAAAGCTTCACCTACCTCAAATGCAGCAGGGGGAACGTTTGCCATAAGTACCATCGGGGCACATATTGTTTTCATGGTACATTATGTGAATGAAGGGTACATCTGAATGCTCGATTGGTAACTGTAGGCATGGGTTGTTAACTTATAGTAAATTAAGCAGATGTTGTGAAAAGATTTTGGAATCATTTTCTGTTCGGTTGGATGACCCCACTTCTATATATGCAACAACATCAGTCAAAATGGTGCTTCTAAGTTAGTAATAGTGCATCATTGTCAGGGGGCGGGGGGGGGGGGGGGGTCCCTAAACAAGCCAAACAGAAGATTATTTCAAAATCGTTTCACTACAGCTGCTCAATTTTGGGGCAAAGATTTCCAACAAACTGGTCACTCATGTTGGTTTTTAAAGACGGACATCAGAGTTCATGAGAGAAAGCAATCAAGACCGGTGTGAAGCTAGAGTCTGTCCTCTGGGTGGAAAAGAGATGTTCGATGGAGGATGCATTTACACGGATACAAGACTATTATCACTGTTTGAGATCGTTTGCCTCTGCTTCGATTTGCCAACTTCCTATAGGTGTAGAATTACTTTAAAAAATATATATTTATCCTGCATTTATCTACATCTACTTTATTAAGCTTATATTATCTTCTTTGTACATTTACAATTGTTATTTATTTCTCCTATGTCTATCCTGAACACCCGCAAAAATATTTTCTTGCTGTTTGTTCGAACTGTGCTTTGGGATTAACAGCTCTGCATTTACTACTAAATATGTTGCACTTTCTTCTATTCTTGTTTTAATGTTTTTTTTTTTTCTATCTATGGCTGCTTGGGAGTGTGCCTGTGACTGTTATTGGGTTGGTTCACTTACATCCACTATTTATCCTTATGCACTCTAGATTGAGGGGCAACGATTTAAAAGTAATATCAGGAAGTAATACTTTACTGAGAGGGTAGTGGATGTATGGAATAGCTTTCCAGCGGAAGTGGTAGAGGTAAACACAGTCAAGGATTTTAGACATGCATGGGATAGGCACAAGGCTATCCTAGCTATTAGATAGCGAACTGGGGACTAATAAGTAGTATTTAGAAAATTGGGCCAGACTGAATGGACCGAATGGTTCTAATCTGCCGACACATTCTTTGTTTCTTAGATATCATGGACTACATTTCCCGTCAGCATTGCTAAGAGCATTATGGGAGATGTAGTCCACAACAACTGGAGTGATAAAGGTTGCCTACCCCCTGCTTAGAGGATTAACTTCAATGAACACACACTATGTCTGCCCTCTAGTATCAAAACAATGTGTCAGCATGTATTGAAGCTGACAGCAGCACTCAGGCAATAAATAGCATGTAGATCATTAGAGGATGACTGGCAAGTTTTGGCTCAGGGGGCAAATTCATCAGCCCACCTGTTACAATCAGAACTAAACACAAATAGACAAGGCAGATATATTAACCAGATAAGGTATATAGACTAATAGATAAAAAAAAAAAAAACATTGAATAGAAATATAGAAAATAGTACACACCATGGCATTTACAAGTCAAAATCGGTGCAGACCCAGGCCATTGATTCCGTTTAGAGAGCAGCCCCCCTGCCCACCGTGCCGCCCCTCAACTGTAGGGCCCTGAAAATCCAGGACTGACCATGATCCGTAGCATCAGTGCAAAACAGTAAAGAGCCTGATGCTAAACCTTCTTAAAAACATCTTTATTAGTGCGACTGAACTATGCACAAGCTTTGTGGTGTAAAAGAAATGAATATAGGTCCCGTGTTAATCTTTAGCATGTGTGTAAATCACATAAAGCCCAGTTCACATGTCAAGCTGGAAATACAGCCTTTTGAAGAATATTTGGCTACATTGCCATCTGGTGAAACAAAAACAGATGATAATTAGTATTTATTATATAACAGAGCTGCACTGAAAGCCAGGATAATGGTTATGAGGAGCAGCAGATAGAGGGCTTTAGGGAAAGAGCAGTGATGATGGAATTTAGAGCAGTAAGCAGTAAGGTTCAGGAATGGAGCTTCAGTGATAAGACAGATGGGTTCCACTGATTTTGGGATGGACAATTTAATGAGTTCTATGGAGGATGGAGATGTAGCCTACCATGTGACAGCAGGCAGCAGGAGACGAAGGAGATGCTGCAATGGGTACAGTCCCCTGTATGATGCAAGGACAGGCTTTGGAGCTGTTCCTGATCACCTCATAAAGTCCCATGTTTTAGTTTAGCTTTGACTTGGGTCAATTCGATTTCTGACTTTGCCTGAGCATTGCAAAATGTATTTGGATACCTCACATGTTTTGACTCTGGTTTGTTCCACAGCCTCAGTGGTCTAGTGAGGATTCACACTTTGTAAATTAATTTTTAGGTTAGGAGTATATGTGACCTCCATCCAAAATGCCAAAGTCCCCGTAGAGAGTCAACCAAACATCACCAATGTTTTGTTAGCTAAACCTACACCTATGACGTTTAACCATTAGGAAGTTGGGTAGAGAAATGTGTTGGCAAATACAAAGGAAAGTATATAATTTAGAATGCAGGTCAATGTAACTAGCACTGGGCACTATGAACCGAGGTGAGGCTGGAGACAATAGTCACCTGACAGTACTGAGTCACAGTTTTGCACATTTATGGTCAATGTGTCTTTTCATTGAACACAGCTTTTGTGAGTGCAGCTTAACGTATACATTTTGTACATATTATGTTTCTAAATGGTGCAGCACTATATTTGTATACTCTCAATTTTACTGAGTTGTTTGGAGAAATAGGCCTGGTTGGAGTGTAAGGAGGGAAAGGGCTGGGTGGGGTTACAAAGTAAGAGGTAAGGTTGGAGGTTATTTTTTTTCCGGCAAGTGCTTCCAGTCCTGTTATTACTCCGGGTTGATCTCCACATATTGTGTAGACAAAATTGTATCTTTTTCATGGTGAAAACATCCCTGACCCGAATGTCTCCAATGCTTTGGTTTCTGAACGATCACAATAGCCGGATCAGACCCGAAATGCTGCATAAATTGTTGCCAAGTTTCCGAATCCAATTCAGAATGGATTGGGCTATATTGTGTAGACCATTCTATGTGTCTTTTTTTTTTTTTTTAAGTTAAACATGTATAAAAATAATTCCCCCAAAAAACCCTGTTCCTAAGGTTATAGGACCCCAGCCATATAGGAAGGCAATAGGTATTAGCATTTGCGGTATATTAGTAGATTGATAGCTACCTGGCTTTATAATTGTCCCAGCAAAGTGGTAACATTGGTCCTCGTTATCTTTGCATCTAATTTGCTTGTTACCAAGACATTCTTCATCAGTTTGGAACAAAACAGCTGTTACACAGGATTCCATTGGGCATCCCAGAGTCCTCTGGCACTAAGATAAAGAATACATTGGAATATACAATGTTACATGTTGTGAATACAAGATATTATGTTGTCAGAACTGGATTCCATGACTTAAGTTATATGGGAACTAATAGTATAGTCTCCAATATTTAATAATAAAGTGTTTAACCATGAAAGGTATATTCATATATTCTCTGGTTTACAAGTACATCCTGGGGATGTTACTTTTGCCCAACATCCAGGGGATGTTACTCTTTCCCAATTTAACGCTACTCATTGTATCTACCTTGGAAACATAAATGGCTGAGTGAATCCTGTTAGGAATTGAACATGTGATCTCAAAGGCTTAAAACAGTTTTTACGGAGATGCATTAGCCCACTGAACTATGTCACCAGGCTGATGGATGAATTGGCCAAAATACCAGTAAATCAACATTGAAGAAGTCCTCTTTCTCATTGTCTAGCACGAGCATGAGCCAAAGGCATACTGAGCCACTAAACATGTCCCTAGCCAAGTCAGAATAAAATTGATGATTTATTCTTATTTTTACTTGAAAACAAATCAAAGTTCTTCTGTAGTTTCAATATGAAGGTCTTGTAGAGACTGCTGCTATTGCAACACTAAGAACTATTACATCCCTCCCAAGTGACCCTATTTAGGAGGGACAGTCCCTACGTTTGCCTTAAATCCCTTTGCCCACTTTCTTTCTTTAGTGTCTTTTTTTTCACAGGAGCTTGGAATATTTGACGTGTAAAACCACTAACAACAACTTTCCTAAACAAGTCTTGATTGGCCAAGTTACCAAATGCCTGCCCCCAAAAACCTCTCTAGCCTTTTGAAATGTTGGGTGGTAGGCTATTACACTTTATTTGCAGTATTTTTAGGAGACCGGGAGTGTTGAGGAAGAAATCTGATGGGACAGTTCCGTTTCCTTTGCATTACTTATTTGTTGCATGTTTTTTCTCCCTTGCTTATTTGGTTAATTTTGTTAAGGAAATAAACTATACAATAGTTGTAAATAAACTATACCTCCCAGCGCTCCTCACTGGGACTAAAACTCTCCTCCAACATCATCACTACCTCTCACTCCCGACTGCAAGACTTTGCCCGAGCTGCCCCCTCTCTTTGGAACTCCTTTCCACAGAGCATCCAGCTCTCTCCCTCCTTTTCAAATTTAAAAAAAGTCCCTCAAAACCCACCTCTTTAAAGAAGCTTACTACGCAACCCACTAGAACACCTGTCACTTTACCTCTAGCAGTTCCCACCTAGCTGAAACATACACTACTCATCGTTGGCCTATCCCACCTAGTGCCACCCATCCACACTACTGTTATTACAACCTCAATCCCTCTGACCTCTTCAACCCTTATGTGTCTTATGGACCCCATTCCCTCTAGATTGTAAGCATGTGAGCAGCGTTCTCTGCCTCATGCACCAGTCTGTTTCTAGTTTGTCTAACTTAGTATGCAGTTCCCTTCCATGCTCTGTACCTAGCGTTACGTAAATTGTTGACGCTATGTAAATTAATGCTAATGCAATGTAAATGGTAATGCAGTTGGGAACATTCCCTTTCATGTAAGCAACACATACTTTCATAGTTATCTGTGTTACAGTTGTCACCAGTGCAACACTTGTAGTACAATCTCATGTTACTACCAATACCGTCAGAGCCATAGGCAGATACATTGCATGGCACAACCCTTGGATATCGAATGATATTTACCATCTGCAGAATAAAAAACAATGTTTTAGAGAATACAATATTAGTTAGATATTGCATGATTTCTGTATACAGTAGGCTGACATCCTTTGCCATTAAATGAAGGGACATTTAATTGGCCCAACCCTCGAATATACATTTACATGCACCCCTAAACAATCCTTGGTAGCAAGACTTGGTAGCAAAAATTACTCTCCAGGTTGCATGCCTACCTCAGAAAGCCTTTCCATTGCACTAGTTTGCCCCCACATCTCTTTGCACAACACCAGATTGTTCCCTGGTGATCTAGTAGGTTGGCCTGGATGAACATGGCAGTGAAGATGAATGTACCACCAACAATGGTAGTTCGTAGTCTGCCACTCTAGGCTTAATCAGTCTAGACAGAAATACAACACTGTCCATTTATAATAAGCACCACAGAATACAAATACAGTGTGCTCAGCCTAGCATCCAATCATGTTGGAGGGAAGTGCTCATGCCATTGTACAGAGCACTGGTGAGACCTCACTTGGAGTATTGTACGCAGTACTGGAGACCGTATCTCCAGAAGGATATTGATACTTTGGAGAGAGTTCAGAGAAGGGCTACTAAACTGGTACATGGGTTGAAGGATAAAACTTATCAGGAAAGGTTAAAGCATCTTAACATGTATAGCTTGGAGGAAAGACGTAACAGGGGGGATATGATAGAAACATTTAAATACATAAAGGGAATCAACACAGTAAAGGAAGAGAGTATATTTAAAAGAAGAAAAACTACCACAACTAGAGGACATAGTCTTAAATTAGAGGGGCAACGATTTAAAAGTAATATCAGGAAGTATTACTTTACTGAGAGGGTAGTGGATGTATGGAATAGCCTGCCAGCAGAAGTGGTAGAGGTAAACACAGTCAAGGATTTTAAGCATGCGTGGGATAGACACAAGGCTATCCTAGCTATAAGACCGGGAACGGGGGACTAATAAAAGTACTAAAAAAAAAAAAAAATTGGGCAGACTAGATGGACCGAATGGTTCTTATCTGCCGACACATTCTATGTTTCTATGTTTCTATGTTTAATCCGCACACCGTACCTTCCAAGTGTTTAGAAGGGACTGTTCCAATTTTGCACCTACGTCCCTCTGTCCTCTTTCTTCGTCTTTTGCCCCTCTTGTTCTGGGAGCTCTGAATTTTGGGTTTGTATAAGCACATCACAGAGCTCCACAAGGACACTCATTGTAAGGTGTGTTTAAACTGCATTAAATGTGTTTATATAGTGATGTGATTAAAACAAAAAAAAATATACTCTTATTGTATATAATACCCACCAGCTGAAGAAGTTTTTTTTTAACAAAACACGTCCTGTGGAGTGTTTTGTTTTTGTGCAATATTGTTTTTTTGTGTGTTCAATACCTTGCCACGTGAACTAAAATCAGTGGGTAAGAGCATATTTGGATGTCTTTTTTCATTGTGCCTTTCTTTTGCAGTGGCGCAGATCACTGCAATTTTAAGACTAGCAGTTCTATTGTTATTTGGTGGAGCTCCTCCCTCTACCGGATTGAGAAAGTTCTCTTTACAGTGGTTTTGTTTTATATGTGGACAATTTTCGGGTTAGTTTATACCATTTTTTTTACTACTTTTTCACTCTACCATCTTTTGGACACACATATATTTATATTTATTTTTTATTACTTTCTAAAAGCACTTTTTTATTTTTGGAGCGCTGTGCACTTTTCTCTTTTTTTTATTGTATTTGAATTAAAAAAATACAAAAATAATTAGCGAGTGAACATAAAGTTACTGAAAATGTAGCAATACCCCACCCAGAGCCACATCTTCAGGTACTCCTCCAAAATAAAGTGTCCCTGTTTGGCCATTTGAACATCCTTTCCTACTTAACTGTTTTTTTTTGGGGGGGGGGGGGGAAATGGTTCTAAAAATAAAAAGTTAGTCTTATTTTTGAGAAATAAATACCATAACTTGAAATGTAAAGCACTGTTTATCTTGGTGACTAATACTTACCGAATTGGTAACATTCTGAGATGACCAGACACTGATCGCCATCTTTACATTCAACGGAATCCCCCACGCAAGAATAAGTATTGTTCCCAAAGCAGTGAATACACTTCACACCATCGACTAGAATGAAGATATATTGATGACATTCAGCATTTTCTCTTTTTACACCAAATTTGCACGAAAAAACAAAATAGAGTATTGAAACCAATAAATACAATATTGTGAATAATGAATAAAGCCAAAAAGAAAATTAGCCAGGTAAGTACAGATGACGAACCTGGAAAGGGGCATGGTCAATTTTGGTGAAAAGTCAAAATTAAATTATGGTTTACAAGGATAAATACGACATCAAAATAAAATCATACACTGACTTAAAAAAAGCAATATATAGTTTGTATGAGTACCCAAGTGAGAGTAAGAGATTACAGTTAAACACATAAAAAAAAGTT
The DNA here is from genome assembly GCA_036172795.1 of Pelodytes ibericus. Classification (NCBI taxonomy): domain Eukaryota; kingdom Metazoa; phylum Chordata; class Amphibia; order Anura; family Pelodytidae; genus Pelodytes; species Pelodytes ibericus. The sequence goes on from CM069866.1 coordinate 69,129,409, forward strand.
CTTGTTATTGGATCTTGAGTTGTGTGAATTTGATTTGTTCCATGCGAACTAGTGTATATTCTATATATGAAAATGTACATGGCTACTTTAGTTGTGACTGCTAACACTTTAGCTCTTTTGACATATACAGTGTCGTTCTGCATCAAGATCATCTCTCAGCTTTGGTTTAAAAAGGTGAGTTGCAGATCAGTTGCAGTGAGCGGAACATTGCATCTCACCGCCTCAACTGTACAGTAAGCAACGGCAAACCGAGGGAGTTCCTCCTGCTAGAAGAACAGAGTCGACCCCGCATAATACATTGACACAAAAGTGAGTTTCTAAAGATTCAACTGTGCATTATTGATGGTCAGCTGAGATCTTCATGCAGCAGAAACTCTAGGTTTGTTCCTCCACAAAAACTCCATACTGAAGTCAGTGAGATGAAAGATTAATTGTAATAGTAACACATTGTTATAATGTTCTCACCTTTGGTAGTAAAGAAGAAGACCAGGCAGATTGTGAGTAGGAAAGATTTCATGATCATCATGAGAACGTAATTCTTTGGATACTTCATTTTCCTTTTCCTTTCTTGCTGATGTACACTAACATTCTGATATATATAGGACAGAATATATGAGAGTGCCATCCACAAACAGCAAAATGATGTCTGGCTTCTAGTTAACGTTTAGAAAATAGAATGCCAGTATTGTTTGTAGAATACCCAGTGGAAGTTGGAGAGTTGAAGAGACAGGACTGTTGCTATGGCAACACCAATAACTGTTTAATCCCTCCGAAGTGTCCCTATTTAGGAGAGACAGTACCTATTTTTGCCCAAAATCTCTCCGTCCCTCCTTATTGCTTTTATGTATTTATTTTGAAGATGCTTGGAAATTAAGATGTGTATGTGTGTCTTGCAGAGCATCAAAGCAAACTCACTCTGTGGTGTGTTTAAAATGTAGTAAATGTGTTTTTATGTTTTTTTATAAATATCATTTTTTCTTCATCTAAATGGCCAAACAACCATCATAAACAGCTCTTGATTGGTCATAAAATCACCAAAAAGCTTCAGCCACTGACCCCAAAAGCCGGGATCTATGATATTACACTGTAGTTGGAGTTTTTGAGGAGACTGGGCATGTTGAGAAAAAAATTGGATGTTGCTTTTTCATTATTTAACATGCTACATCGCTTTTCTAAAAATATTGTTTTTTTGTCGGACACTAAGTGGAACTGCCCATTTAAAAGATTTGGAGTTTTTTTTGTTCTCCCATGATTATTTGGTTAATTTAAAAAAATGGAATAAAATAAATACTAGTTGTGCACATTCTCCTTCATATAAGCAACACTTACTTTCATAGTTATCCATGTTACAGTTGTCTCCAGTGCAGCACTTGTAGTTCACGCTTACGTTACTGCCAATACCATCAGTGCCATAGGCAAGCACATTGCATGGTAACTGTCCGGCACAACCCTTGGATATAGAATGATATGTAACATCTGTGGAATGAAAATCAATGTGTTAGAGAATACAATGTTAGGAACATATTCCATAATGTATAACCTCATTGCCATTATATTTAGGGACATTTAAGAAGAATGCACACTTCAGGGCTGCATTGGCCACTATCAAGACTGTGGAATAACCTTGGTGTATACATTTACAGTGGTGTGTTAAGTTGTTGGGCTGTCCTAGACCTGACTAACCTCATGTACCCCCCCCCCCCCAACCATCATTGGCTGCACCACTTGCACTTCATGCCTACTTCTTTTTATTAAAGTATTTTTATTATTTTACATTTTAGGAGGGATTTGGTCTATTTCCGTGCCAGAGTAGATCATCCAGAAATGTGTCTCTATATGTCATTTTGGTTCGCTGTATTTCAGTGTGTTTTCGGTTTCATAAGCATTCAATGAGTGTTCGGCAATGATGGTCGAATTGTGAGACTATTCGGGGGAACCTCAGGGTATATTGTGTAGCTTGCAATTCTGCTCCAAATATGACCTCGATGGCCCCTAAACTTTTTCTGACTTCAGACCAATTGGTTCAGTCAATATTTTGTAGACTCTCGTGTTACAGGCTTTGTGTGTTCTGTAGTGATTGCATTTGCAAGTGTTCTTTGATAACATGCATGGTAGTTGCAATGTACTCTTGCTAAATTTCCAAGTGTCTTATAGAAGTATTTTTTCTAGTCTGACCTCAGGATGTTCGGTTTGTATCACAGAATAAAACCCATAAAATTAGGTCCACTTGAAAGGCTATGTTACTTTCCATTCCTTGTAAAATGTGAGCTTCAATAAGATGTTATGCTCTTATGATATGTCCTTTTCCTTTTTAATTTTTTTAGGACTGGTGGTAAAAAACAAAAATAAAAAGTTAGAGGTTTATATCTTGAGAAATAAACACCATGGCATGAATAGCAAAGCACTGTTTATCCTGGTGACTAATACTTACCGACTTGGTAACATTCTGAGATGACCAGACAGTGATCGCCATCTTTACATTCAATGGAATCCCCCACGCAAGATTCAGTATTGTTCCCAAAGCAGTGAATACACTTCACACCATCGACTAGAAGGAAGATATATTGATGACATTCAGCATTTTCTCTTATACAAAATTTACATAAAAAACCATAATAGAGTATTTCGGGTGATCAAATCCAAAAATAACTTTAACCCTGTTAGGACTGAGGACAGTGGTCAATTTACAAAAGTTCCATATACAACATAAATGGAAAGTTTTGTTCATTGGCACATTTGCTGGGGGGGGGGGGGGGGGCTTGAATGCCAACTGCCCCCCATGTGTCACATTGAGGAGCTTAGTCATAGGCAAAATAACATAACACCAACATCAACACTAAAAAACCTTATCTACAAACCACACCCTTTGATTTTCTAAACCAGAGCCTGAATCTATGTACTTGCTCATTATAGTGCGTAGGCATATTCACGGGTGTGTATTGAACTAGATAAATTAAAATCAGTTGTGAATGCCTTAAGTAAAACAAACAAATAATGCTGCTGTGTATTGCAGATCTGTATTGCTTGGTGATCAGACATTAATACATACAGAATTATAACCTGTATAAATATATAACTGATCTATATTGCTTGGTGATCGGACATTAATACATACAGAATTATAACCTGTATAAATATATAACAGATCTGTATTGCTTGGTGATCAGACATTAATACATACAGAATTATGACCTGTATAAATATATAACAGATCTGTATTGCTTGGTGATCAGACATTAATACATACAGAATTATAACCTGTATAAATATATAACAGATCTGTATTGCTTGGTGATCAGACATTAATACATACAGAATTATAACCTGTATAAATATATAACAGATCTGTATTGCTTGGCGATCAGACATTAATACATACAGAATTATAACCTGTATAAATATATAACAGATCTGTATTGCTTGGTGATCAGACATTAATACATACAGAATTATAATCTGTATAAATATATAACAGATCTGTATTGCTTGGTGATCGGACATTAATACATACAGAATTATAACCTGTATAAATATATAACAGATCTGTATTGCTTGGTGATCAGACATTAATACATACAGAATTATAACCTGTATAAATATATTACTGATCTGTATTGCTTGGTGATCAGACATTAATTCATACAGAATTATAACCTGTATAAATATATAACAGATCTGTATTGCTTGGTGATCGGACATTAATACATATAGAATTATAACCTGTATAAATATATAACAGATCTGTATTGCTTGGTGATCATACATTAATACATACAGAATTATAACCTGTATAAATATATAACTGATCTGTATTGCTTGGCGATCAGACATTAATACATACAGAATTATAACCTGTATAAATATATAACAGATCTATATTGCTTGGTGATCGGACATTAATACATACAGAATTATAACCTGTATAAATATATAACAGATCTGTATTGCTTGGTGATCAGACATTAATACATACAGAATTATAACCTGTATAAATATATAACAGATCTGTATTGCTTGGTGATCAGACATTAATACATACAGAATTATAACCTGTATAAATATATAACAGATCTGTATTGCTTGGTGATCAGACATTAATACATACAGAATTATAACCTGTATAAATATATAACAGATCTGTATTGCTTGGTTATCATACATTAATACATACAGAATTATAACCTGTATAAATATATAACTGATCTGTATTGCTTGGCGATCAGACATTAATACATACAGAATTATAACCTGTATAAATATATAACAGATCTGTATGGCTTGGTGATCAGACATTAATACATACAGAATTATAACCTGTATAAATATATAACAGATCTGTATTGCTTGGTGATCAGACATTAATACATACAGAATTATAACCTGTATACATATATAACAGATCTGTATTGCTTGGTGATCAAACATAAATACACACAGAATCCTAACCTGTATAGATAAATAACAGATCTGTGTTGCTTGGTGATCTGATATTGATACATACAGAATTATAACCTGTATAAATATATAACAGATCTGTATTGCTTGGTGATCATACATTAATACATACAGAATTATAACCTGTATAAATATATAACAGATCTGTATTGCTTGGTGATCAGACATTAATTCATACAGAATTATAACCTGTATAAATATATAACAGATCTGTATTGCTTGGTGATCGGACATTAATACATATAGAATTATAACCTGTATAAATATATAACAGATCTGTATTGCTTGGTGATCATACATTAATACATACAGAATTATAACCTGTATAAATATATAACTGATCTGTATTGCTTGGCGATCAGACATTAATACATACAGAATTATAACCTGTATAAATATATAACAGATCTATATTGCTTGGTGATCGGACATTAATACATACAGAATTATAACCTGTATAAATATATAACAGATCTGTATTGCTTGGTGATCAGACATTAATACATACAGAATTATAACCTGTATAAATATATAACAGATCTGTATTGCTTGGTGATCAGACATTAATACATACAGAATTATAACCTGTATAAATATATAACAGATCTGTATTGCTTGGTGATCAGACATTAATACATACAGAATTATAACCTGTATAAATATATAACAGATCTGTATTGCTTGGTTATCATACATTAATACATACAGAATTATAACCTGTATAAATATATAACTGATCTGTATTGCTTGGCGATCAGACATTAATACATACAGAATTATAACCTGTATAAATATATAACAGATCTGTATGGCTTGGTGATCAGACATTAATACATACAGAATTATAACCTGTATAAATATATAACAGATCTGTATTGCTTGGTGATCAGACATTAATACATACAGAATTATAACCTGTATACATATATAACAGATCTGTATTGCTTGGTGATCAAACATAAATACACACAGAATCCTAACCTGTATAGATAAATAACAGATCTGTGTTGCTTGGTGATCTGATATTGATACATACAGAATTATAACCTGTATAAATATATAACAGATCTGTATTGCTTGGTGATCATACATTAATACATACAGAATTATAACCTGTATAAATATGTAACAGATCTGTATTGCTTGGTGATCAGACATTAATACATACAGAATTATAACCTGTATAAATATATAACAGATCTGTACTGCTTGGTGATCAAACATTAATTCCTTTGTCCTCTCTTTGCTCTGCTTCGCTTATTCTTTGCTAACTACTACATCCTGATAACTTGTTCTAGTTGTACTCCATGCTCGCTCCACGATATTTGCAGGTTCACTTAAGTTATCCCCTAAGCATCAATGGATTCCGCGGCTGCTTCACAGGGCCTGGGAACGTGGCTGCATAAACTTGGGGTCTCAAACCATAGGCTCAAATGCCCCTGGGCCCCCTAAAATAAATATTAAATAAATCATATGGTCAGGGGATGGCCAAGGGTCCCTTAAAATAAATAAAATAAATAAAATATGTAGTGTTTTTTTAATTATCTACTTTTTTAATGTGTTATTCCATTAGAAATAATGTGCTGTACAAACACTTTAATACCAGAATTAACAGCCAGGATTTAGTCTTCTCAAATGTATCTAATTATTTGTGTCAGTTCAGCAAGTCAGTGAGTGATTGGTACTGTGCAAACTGTCAAGCTCGATATCCAGTTATGCAGAAATGCTGGGGTTGGCTGTAAATGAATTCTCCATGCATCTTTCCCAAGGAGAGCAGTGGGATACGCGATCACCCTGTAGTGTAAGGGAATCAGGTCTACCACGAGTTCAGTGTTTGAAGTTCCTGATAATCATAGAGTTAACTGCTCAGAGGAAAAACCTCAGTGAATGCAAACTATGACTGCCCTCTAGTGTCAAAGCAAAGTGTCGGCAGTATGTAGAGCATTAGGGGATGCTTGGTAATGTTGGCTCAAGGTGCAATTTATGGGCCCATGGTGCAACTTCATCAGTACACCAAATACCATAAAAAAGAAACACAAATAGACAAGGCCGATATGGTGACAATATAAGTTACAGAGATTGATTTTAAAAAAAAAATGGATAGAAAATAGTACCACCTGGCCACTGAATCAGTTTAGAGAGCAGCCCTAGTACAAATTGCACCTCTGCCCACATTGCCCCTCACTCATAACTCAGGGTTGACCATCGGCGCAGAACAGTAAAAAATGTAAATCCTTCATTAAGATGTCTCTGTGTGTGAGACTGGACTATACACAAGCCTTGTAGTGTAAAACAAATGAATATGTGTTCCTTGTTAATCACAAGCCATGCACATATTGTCTACAACACATCTTTATTATATGCGTAAATCTGTATTAATTAATGTTATACAATCACTTTTAACCACATACTAGCACACATCTGATGTAAATCTGGCATGCTAGCATTTATCAATAAGACAAATATTTGTTTAGTAAATAGGAGGCTTCCCAATGATTTCAGAACATAAACTTGTCGGGTCAATGTGCCATATGTACGTAATTGACTCTTTTCATCTAGTTTTTCAGGTGTCCAAGCTCACTAGGTCCATAAGAGGCATTCTTAGCTTGCTGGTTCGGAGTGTAGCATTCATAGAATTCAATATCCATTACTTTCACTGTAATAAAGCCCAGTTCACATATCACACTGGAAGTACAGCCTTCTGAAGTAAATTTGACTACTTCGCCATCTGGTAAAATATAAATAAAAAATAGAACAGATGACATTTTCTATTTATTATACAAGAGAGCTTCACTGAAAGCCAGGATAATGGTTATGAAGATCAGCAGATAGAGGTCTTTATGGAAAGAGCAGTGGGGTCCAGGAAAAGAGCTACAGTGATAAGACAGAAAGGCACGAACATTGTTCATGGTGGACATTTACTGGACTTTATGATGGACAATTTAATGAGTTCTATGGACCTTCACAGACCTTGCAAAGGACACTTATGTTCTTGTATGGGTGTTTTGTCTGTCCCTGGTCAGTTCATAAAGTACCATGTTTTAGTTTAGCTTTGACTTGGGTCAATTAGATTTCTGACTTTGCCTCAACATTCAGTGAGTTACCAATTTAGCAGCTCAAAGATGCAAAATGCATTTGGATACCTCAAACATTTGGACCCTTGTGTGTTCCACAGTCTATGATAACTATTCTATCACATAAGTGAGTATGATGATTTCCCAAGTTGTGTTGAGAGCCATGTCTCAGTGTTTGCTGATTACACACAAATTAGGTAACGTAATACAGACTAACCTTGATGTTCTTTACAGGCCAATTTGGTCAGAGTGGGGGACTGGGCAATTAAGTGTCAAATGAGATTCAATAAAGACACATGTCTATATTGTCACTGTTCAGAGAGGTCACTGGAGAAATGTACAAAGAACTAGATGTCACCCCCTGAGACAGGAAGAGCAAAGGTTTTATAGACAGCAAAGGAAGGGATTCTTTACGGTAAGGACAATAAAGTTATGGAACTCACTGCCAAGAGAGGTAGTGCTATCAACCACAATAGATGCATTTAAACATATTCTGGATGTTTTTTTTGTTTGTTTTTTAGAAAATCAGAACATACAGGGCTATTAATAAAATAATAAGCATTAATAATAGAGCTTACTGATCCAAGGAGAAATCTAATTGCCCTTTTGAGTCAAGAAGGAATTTGTCCCCCTAGGAGGCAAAATTTAAAATAGCTTCCATAGGGGTTTTTGCCTTCTTTTGGGTCAAAAGCTGGACTGATGGGTAGATGGGTTGAACTTGATGGACTTGTGTCTTTTTTCAACCTAAATTACTATGTTACTATGTTACTATATTACTATGGATTAGATCCAATAACTCAATCGGAAAATCATATTCAAAAATGGGAAAATGCACTGAAATTACAAATAAACCTAGAGGAATAGATAACATCCTTTAATGACATTCCCATGGTAATACATGACCTATCCCTATTATAAACACATCCCTATTATTGGCCAAAAAACTGGCCAACATCTAGTCCCAACAGTCAAGGATATGCTGGGGCTGCGATAAGGCACATGGAACATATACTCAAATGTGGTGGAACTGCCCTAAAGTAACAATGGAATATGGCCTTTTGAAGAAGAAGGCTGATATCCAAATAAGTAAAACCCCTGCTGCTGCCCTTTTGGGTTAGCCGCATTTAAACTTAATGCAAAAGACCCTATTGCTTTATGAATGCAAATATATTGATTGTCAGAGCAGGGAAATAAAAATAGAGTTCTCATATCTGCAACTGGAAAATAAATAAAGATTTCAATTAAAGATGGAGAAGGGAGTGAGTAAGGTATTACAATAGGCAGTCCTTGAGCACCTCATTTTGTATTTATTGTTGGCTATAGATTAAACATAGATGTCTGTATATACCTCAGTAATTTCATCTGGATCACCAGCGAGTAGTGTGTTTTTGGTCTTGTTTTTATTTTTATTTGTATTGACATATGTAAAAAAAAACTATACTGAGGTTTCTTCTTTATGTGTCTTTCTTGTCAGCTATATATTTAGAAATGGAATTTTTATTGTGATGGACGATATCAGACTCTTTTTTTTTTTTTAAATGAACATAATAAATAACTATATGAATAAAAGAAGGATACCTACCACAACCAGAAGTCCTAAATTTGAGAGCAGCAAATGTTTAAGATTAATATCATGTACTATAACTTTATTGAGAGGGCAGTAAAATAGCCTTCCAGCAGAAGATGTAGAGGATAATACAGTGAAAGAGTTTAAGTAAGGATGAGTTAGGCTAGCCTAGATTTTGGAGAAGACCATGGGCTAATGAAAGTATTAATTTTTTTTCTTTTTTTTATATATGCACAAATTGTACAGACTAGATGGGCAGAATGTTTTTTTTTTTTTTTTTTTTTTTTATCTGCCGACACATTCTGTGTCTACGTATTAAAAAACCAAATTACAGTTAAACACAAGTTCAAAAAAATTCCCCAAAATCTTGAGTTACTAAGGTGATATGAATCCACCTTTAGCCCTAAAGGTATTAGAACATGCTTTATCTTGATTGATAGCTACCTGGTTTTATAATTGTCCCAACAAAGCGATAACATTGGTGATTTTCATTTTTGCATAGAATGTGCTCCTTCTTCAAACATCCTTTATCATTGTTTAGATCAAGGCAGCTGTTACATATGACGCCATTGGGTATCGCATTCTCGTCTGGCACTAAAAAAATAAAAAAATTGGAATAAACAATATTCAGTATTATGTTGTGTATATAACATGTTGTGATGTCAGAACTGGACAATTCTTTTTTTTTTATTTTTATTTAAATTTCTTTATTAATTTTCTCATATAAAAAAGACATACTTTACACAAACAATAAGTAGCCACAAGACAATGAAACCCCATGAAACGCCCTGCAGGCACATAACTTTCCATATTCTGTTGTTACTCTAGATATAGTGTGCACCCGAGACTCGGGAGGAGTAGGGGGGAGGGGGGGGAGAACAGTCTCTGGACAGTGAGCACAGTGATCCTGACCACACCTCTCTACCTGTTACATCGGGGTACATTCAGGGGTCTACCCAATGCCCTTCTTCTGCCTCCTTCATGTCCCAACCACTCATTCCACATGCTTTTTTGTTGAATATTTCCAAAATCTGGATACGTTTCTCTCCATTCTAATTTGCCCTGCAATCTGGTTTTTAACATATTCCCAATGTAATTTGTTTGCTTGTTTCCAGTTGTGTGCAACCGTAATTTTTCCGGCCATAAGACATTGTGAGAAGAAACATTCTGTTTTCCAGCTCATCTTTGGTTAATCCAGATGGAGCAAGAAAGTTTCCGGGGTATTTCTTAGCTTTATGTTCGTTATTGGGTGAACATACTCAAATAGGTTTGTTAACATGTTTCTGATTTTTCCAAATTCCCACCAGATGTGCACATAAGTACCCTCTTTTTCTCCACACCTACAACACATGGGGGAGGTGCCTTGGTACATCTTCGCCATTTTGTTTGGTGTTAAATACCACCTGGTATAGATTTTATAGTGGGTCTCCACTAGGGAGATGCATTGAATTTGGCTGTTTAGTCTTTTAAAATTCTTACACCATTCCTCATGCTCCAACCGGAGTCCCAACTCCTTTTCCCAGGCGGACGTATGTTTTGGGGAGGGACTTATTTCTGATAAGCGTAGTAGTTCTATAGATTTTTTGAGAATCTTATCAACTTTCCTCGATGTAAATATTTTTCCCAGTCCAATTTGTATTTCCTTCTGACCTACTGCAGTGTGTGTTTGTATGATATTTTTCACTCTGAGGTAAGTGAAGATTTCAGCACTGGGTAGATCAAACTGCTTAATCAGAACTGGACAATTATTAATGACTGACGTTTTCAGTGAGCTCATAATTATAATCTCCAATATTTCAAAGTAACAATGGAGTCACTGGCCATAATGCCCATCATTCGAAATGAAATAAGTCCTCTTGGCCATATTAAATAATCTATTTCAAAGAAGTCCTCTTTCTCATTGTCTAGTACCACCATGAGCTCGACACATACTCACCATTGCCTCTAAACATGCCAGCCTAAGGAAGTATTTACTATTACTTAGCTATTGAAGAAGCTAGGTTTTAGAGAGACACGCATTGACTGAGATTATTTGTTAATCCAGGTGGCTCCACGTTTCTCAAAAAATCATCACAGCGGCAAACATAGAACAAAGATTGGCAATCAGACCACAGGCTTGACGCATTTCGTGCATATAGCGCTTAATAATAAGCTATGTGCGTGAAACGCGTCAAGCCTGTGGTCTGATTGCCAATCTTTGTTCTATGTTTGCCGCTGTGATGATTTTTTGACACTACCACGTTATTAAACCACTTTTTTCACCGTTGCCAGTTTGCTTTCGTTCTTTTTTTCTTTGATTTTTCGTGTTGACTACACACTAGCAAAGGCACCGAAGGTAACAGGAGGGTCGACAATACCTTACCGCACACCAGAGAGCCTGGATTATCTTTTTCCTTTTTCCACGTTTCTCATCCTCAACATTCAGTGGCATCCAATAAGGAGGCCTTGACAAGATAGGACTGTTGCTATACAACACCAATGACTATGATATCCCTATTTAGAAGGGACAGAACATATTTTGGCCCCAAATCCCACTGTCTCTCTTTCTTCTTTTGATGTCCTTATTTTGAAGGAGCTTGGTAATTTATATGTTTATACATGGATCATAAAGCTTCAAAGCAAAAACAAACAAAAAACAAAGCACACTATACAGTGTGTGTAATATGCTGTAAATGTGTTTATATATTTTAGTTTTAGTAATTATAGTTTTTTGTAAATAGAATGCTTCTTGACTGGCCATAAGGTCCAAAAAATGTTTCAGCCACTGCCCCCAAAAACCTCTCTAGCATTTGAAGTGTTGGGTTGTAGAATATTATATTTTTCTTTTGCATTTTTTTGGGGAGACTGGATGTGTTGGGGGCAACAAAACAGATAACTTTCTTTTTCATTACTGCATCACTTATCTAAACATATTTTTGGGGGACACAATAAAAATAAACAATACAATTCCCTTTCATATAAGCAACACTTACTTTCATAGTTATATGTGTTACAGTTGTCACCAGTGCAACACTTGTAGTGCAATCTCATGTTACCATGAATACCAGCAGTGGCATGGGCAGACATGTTGCAAGGTAACTTTCCAGCACAACCCTTCGATATAGAATGATATGCATTATCTGCGGAAGGAAAATCAATGTGTAAGAGAATACAATATTAGGAGCATATTCCATAATGTCTGTATACAGTAGGGTGACCTACTGTATACAGACCTACATTATGCAGACTATATTTCTGTTCTGCATTGGCCAATATCAAGGCTGTGGACTAACCTTAGATACATTCCTAGTGGTATGTAGACTTTGTGCTGCCCTAGATCTGACTAACCTCATTCGCCTCCCAAACCATCATTGGTCTCACCACTTCCTTGAGTAGCCATTGTACCAGTTTGTCCCCACAACCATTTGTGGAGAACCTTGTGACCTAGTTGGAGATGTCAGCTCAAGCATCAGACGGCAGTGAGGAAGGACATGCCACCAACAATTGTAGCACTGGGTCCTTTAAAAAAAAAAACTACAATTTGCTCACCATAGCATCCAGTCAGGATTAATCCACACACCCTACCTCCCAAGTGTTTAGGGCGGACAATTCCTGTTTTGCACCTAAATTCCTCTGTTCCTCTCTCATTGTCGTCTTTCATAAGTATCCCTGTTGGTCCATTTAAAATGTTGGGGGATATGCCTACACCATAGGCTATGAATGAATGTTGTATAGTGATGCAATTTTCAAGTGTTCTTTGATAGCAGGCATGTTAGTTGCAATGCATCCTCAAATGTATTTAAGAAGAACTGTTTTCTTCTTGGTCTCCCTCTTTTGTCGGACCTCGGAATCTTTAGTTTGGATCACCGTAAAAAATTAGGTTTATTTGCGAGGATATGTTACTTTGCATTCCTTGTAAAATTTGATCTACAACACAATGCTATTCTCTTGTATTACACCCTTTTTCTTTTGTAACTTTTTTAGGAAAAAAAAATGTTAGAGGTTTTGTTTTATAGAATTAAACACCATAATTTGAATAACAAAGCACCGCTTTTCTTGTTGACCAATACTTACATAATTGGTAATATTCTGAGATGACCAGACACTGATCGCCATCTTTACATTCGATGGAATCCCCCTCGCAAGAATAAGTATTGTTCCCGAAGCAGTGAATACACTTCACACCATTGACTAGAAGGAAGATATATTGATGATATTAAGTAAATAAAGCCCAAAATAACTTTAATGCCATGAGGACAGAGGATGGTCATGGCACAACATGAATATAAAAATGGTAAATTTTGGCATATTTACAAGGATAAATATGGCATCAAAATAAAGTAATATGTTACTTTACAAAACAATATACATTCTGTATGGTTACACTAAAAGATAGAGAAAGTACAGATGAACACATAACAAAAAAAAGATCTTGAACTGTGTTTTATTTTTTCCACGTGAATTAGTGAATAATCTATATATATAAAAATATGTATAACTTTTTTAGCTGTGACTGCTCGTACTTTGGCTCTTTACAAACACTAATTACTTAAATCTCTCTGACAGCTATAGTTTAGAAGGTGAGTTGCAGGTCAGTTGAGTGAAGAGGGACATTTCATCTCACTGACTCAACTGTACAGTGAGCAGGGACAAACCTGGTGAGTTCCTCCTGCTAGAAGAACAGAGTTGACCCTGCATAATTCATTGTTACAAAAGTAAGAGTTTCTAAAGGTTAAACTCTGTATTATCCATAGGCAGTTGAGCTCTTAAAGCAGGGGAAGCTCCAGGTTTGTTCCTGCACATTGTATACTTATGTCAGCGAGATGAAATAATGATAGTAATAATATATTATGATAATGTCCTCACCTTTGGTAGTAAAGAAGAAGACCAGGCAGATTGTGAGTAGGAGAGATTTCATGGCCCTCATGAGAGAGCAATTCTTTGCATACTTCATTTTCCTTTTCTTTCTCTCTGATTTATCCCTAGATAAAATGCTGATATATATAGAGTAGAATGTATAATTGTGCCATCAACAAAGAGAAAAACGATGTCTGGCATCTATGTGACGGTTACTGAATAGCATGCCAGTATTGTTCATATAATACCCAGTGAAAGTTGGAAACTCTTGGTTGATCAACATGTTTCTTCATGCCAAATGATGATCCCTAGCCATGTGTTTGTTCAGGCCCAGAGGAAAAAAACACTTTCCTTCTCCTTTTCTCTTTCCTTCTCTTCCTAGTTTTTCTCTATCTTTGTTTTCATTTTCGGAGTCATAAAAAAGACAAACGGGTCATTACCAAACACATTAATATATAAACATTATTGTCTTCTATGGTATAACACTGTATTATTTGGCAAAGTATTATATGTTTAGTGGGTCATCTCCAATATGTCATGTTGTTCCGGGTAAGCTTTAAGACTTTAAGTTATTCTCATTCAGAGTAGAGTACTGCTTATCTTGTTTGAGACAGTCACACGTACAGTATATTACACACATCCAATATACAAACTCACAAATATACATCTTTACAGATTTTCGTGGCGTTGGTCAGATTCTTTAGTAGACAGGGTCATGGTACGGGGCAATTTTAATTTAAAATGTTGAACCAATGGGCATATAATAAGATAATAACTGGGGATTTCCTTAGCAGGGTAGCTCTTTTACCATTCATATCTGATATTTCATTTGGTTAATTAAGTGGTTTCTCTCAAAGGGGTTGTGATCTTTCCTTTTTCTGGTTATAATTATTTTTATTGCCATACACTACCTGACATTTATTTTCTTTTGTCATACTTTCTACATCCAAATGTAGTAGAGCAGTACTTGGGTCCAATCCTAAAATATTCCCAGCCAAAGTTATTATTAATTCTCTTGCCCAATCCCATATTTGTGACACCATTGCGCAGCTCCACCAGATATGTAAAAAAGGGGGCTTCTTGTGTTCCACATCACCAGCAATTTGGAGGTTGTTGTGGGTAGATCTTATTGAGTGTTTTTGGAGCCAGGTACCATCTGTTTGCGACTTTGAATTGGTTTTCCTTAACATCCAGACAATGAAAAATCTCAATGACAAGTTTCCAGGAGTTCTTCCAATCGGAATTAGAGATTGGGTTGAGCTCCTTTTCCCACAACTTTATTGCCGGGATTCTAATTGTGTCTTGCTTTGTTCTTATAAAGTCTCTGCAATTAGAGACTATTCTATTAGTTTTGTTGTAAGAAAATATTGAGTTTATTTTCTTATGACCATCTAAATCACCTACCTAGTGATTCATTTAAAAAGTTCTTTATTCTTAAATATGTAAATATTTGTCTGGTGGAAAGAGCAAATTGTCTGAATATTACATCAAAGGGTTTCAAAAGACCTTGAGTCAGGAGTGAAGAGACAGGGAGCTCGGACAAAGCCTCCCAGCCTTTCATTTTATAATCTAGGGATTTTATCTTTAATGAAGGGATAATTTCCCCTTGAAGTCCTATTTGATTTTTTTAAAATTTTATTCCATTCTGATATAGTCTGTTCCAGTATCAAGGATCTGTCTTTTATTGTTTTCAAGCCCCTTTTGTCACTATTGAGCCATATGAAGTGCTCAAAGTTGGGTCTGCTGGCAGTCTCTGACTCAATGACTGATACCATGCCTCCTCCATCATATCATCTGCAGCTTAACAGCATGGGCATGATAATGTTGATTTATTAGAGGAAATTCTAACCTGCCCTCCTTTACTGCTTTTGCGAGAACCTTTGCATTTATTCTGGGCCTTTTCCCTCTCCAAATGTAGTTCTGGAATCTTGACTGTAACATTTGCAGCCAAGGTTGGGGAACTTTCACAGAGACCATTCTAAATAGGTAGGTCCACCACTGTATGACGTATGCATTTATTGTATGTATACGCCCCCACCACAATATTTCCATTGTTGTAAAATGGGGGGCATGTTAATAATCCAATATTAATAATCTATTTAAAAATACAATAAAGTGTGGATAACTGACAAAGAAAAAAAGGAAATGCAAAAAATCTGGCATGCATAGCCAAGCTGGAACAATTCTTCAACTTCCCTGTATTTACCTGGTTGTTGCTATTCCCTTGGCAGTTCACTGCAATTCACCAAAGTTCACTGTTTATTAAATGGACCCCAATAAATATTGCATTATTGCCCACTTCTCATCATTCAGTCCAGCCTTAATTGACCCTGATATTTTCTTTGCATTGCCGAGCCAGAGTACAACACAGAATAGAAAACAGGTGGCAGCTCACTCAGTATCAAAATGTAATTTTATTGTTCCCACATACAAATTAAATGGAAAATATTGCTCATTTTCAGATTTATTAGAGTGGTTAATACTTACCAACTGCCTCACACATTTCACAGTAAGAGGAGTTTAGTTATAGGCAAAATAATATAATGCCAACTACAACACACACAAAAAAATGCATATATACACCACACCCTTTGAATTCCTAGACAAATGCCTGAGTCTATGTACTGTCTCATCACTAGGTAGGCATATGCACAGGTGTGTGTATTGAACTAGAGAATATAATTAGGCAAAAAGAAACCTAATAAAGATTTTGGCACTGATTAATGGCACTTAAGCGAAATGGCTATAAATGGTACAAATATCTACATTTTAATAAATCTACAAAATTGTGAGCAGGTGATACATTTAAATAATCACATATATTATGAACATATAATAAAAAAAAATGGAGACAATTTACCTACATGGTTAAATAACTAAAGCTGATCAAAAAAGTCAATGGTTGTCCAATTAATAGAAAATATATACAGACTGGCTCCTTGAAGTGAAACACAAAGTTCCAGTATTGTAACTCTCATATTGTGGACACACATTTGAAACAATGAACAAGTGACAATAAATTTGTCCTCCTTCCTGTTGTTTGAAGTAAAACTAATCACAACATATAAAGTATTCCGCCCACTCCATTAGAAAAACTAGAAAAATCTTTAATACGTTTCATCTGTAAAAGCTTACATTCCAAACGACTGTGCAATAGGGAAAACATTTTTCAAACTGAGTAAAACTTCTGAGTGGTTTTGGTATGCTGGACACCATTCTCAAGGTAAAGGTATGGCCATACCCAACATCTGATGCCAATTAAAGGGCTTGTACAAAGCTCCTCCCATATAAGTGACGCTGTCTAATAGAATTTACATAAACTAAATGGTGTGAACTAGTTATAAACTCAAGTTACCTATACTTATCACAACATAGCGACCAAGTTAACTCATGGTTCAAACCTGCATTATTCATAGTGTTACATTTAAGAATCCAATGTCCTTCACGTTTTAATAAATGTGGTTTGTTATCACCTCCTCGTTTCTATTAATAATTACTACCAGTGCAACAAATCTTAAAGAGGCAGGGTCTCTTTTATAGTCAACAGCCATGGCATTCAATTTTTCCTAATCTGTACCCAATATTTTTTATAGATTTCTGATCGCAGATTTATGTTGGCTAATTTGGTGTGGTCATTATATCCAGTGCCATCATACTAGAAATGTAAAATTTATAAACCATCCATACAATGGATGCAAAATTTATATCAGGCAACATGTCACATGTGGTACAAATCATGTAGTATATATTTTAACTTTGTTCTTGTGCCAAATGTTATATAGGCTGTACGACCCAACCTTTGAGGGACTAGATAAGCCAACATAAATCTGCAATCAGAAATAAAGAAAACATATTGGGGACAGATCTGTAGGTAAAAGCACCAGGATGTTAGCTGACGTGATATCACTCACGGACAGACAAAATAAAACAGACATAATAAAACAGGAAGTGATCCAAGAACAGCAACTCCTGCTTAGAAAGACACCCAGTATTAGTGGCCATTGCATACACTCAAAGATGGTAAACCGAGGAAAATGCCATGGTGTGAGGGGCCTTCTTCACTATCCGCCCGTAGTAACAGCTCATAGCACAGAAAAAGTTGCACTTATTCAAAGGGTCACATCCGAAATTAGTGACTAATTGAGATTTTTTAGTTTTAGCAGGAACTTCATTCAAAGTATTCAAAGACTCACATTAGAGGGAAATAAGGAAAAGAACACGTCACCATAACTCTAAAACCAACAATAGTTCCACCACATTAGGGCTTCTTCCAGGCTTCTTCTGTCAATGTTAAAGTCTCTTCTTCAATTTATACAGATACTAAAACTGGACTCTGTGAAAATGTTAAGGAAACAGTAGCATAGTAATATAATAAACATCAATTTATTACAAAAAAAAATAAGAATAAATATCAATTTACATTTTTAATTCAGTCCACTGGGGTTTGATTCAAAGGGAAGAGCTCCAAAATTAACAAAACATGAAATTATTAAATTTAGGGAATCACTTCCTAACAGTTTAATCAGACCTGGAATCCATATTTAATGGGGGTTACTCCTAACAACACCCTCATTTCATGAAGATTTTTGGCAAACACCCTATAGGTTAACCACAAACAAGAGGGCCACTTTTTAGTTAAATGGATTGACTCTTAAATAAACTAACAAGACTAAGAGTCATGTCAAGTACAGATCATTACTAATGATAGCCATATCTCTCTCAAAGTGACCAAACAGCCTGGGAATTAGCAATCGCATGCAGATCTCCCTTATTGTAATCATTATTAAGGATATATAGATGACTTAAATTGGCATTTGATCCAGCCTTAATTGACCCTGCTATGATCTGTGCATTGCAGAGCCAGAGTACAACATAGAATAGAAAACAGGTGGGAGCTCACTCAGTAGCAGAATAGAATTTTATTTTTCTATGGTGGTAAAACATGGCAACTACCTCACGCATTTCACAATAAGAGGAGCTTAGTCATAGACAAAATAACAGAACACCAACATCAACGCAAAAAAACGATTTACAAACCACACCCGATGGTTTCCTAAAGCAATTTATGTACTTTACTCTATGCAAGTATATGTAATTGTTCATTGCAATGTGATGACATTATCACAGCTGTGTGTATCGAACACATCAGCTGTGAATGCCTTAAGTGAAACAAGGCATAAGAAGGAGTTAAAATATTCCCACAGCACAAACCACTGCCCTGCTTGCTCCTGTTTGTTACCTGTCCCTGAGATTTATTATTGACTTGCTCTATGGGGCCCCAAATTGTCCCCAGTTCCCCAAGAGCCTGTCACTACCAAGGGCCTTTGTCCTATACGTTTGGGGGGACCTGAGGTACCATTTCAATGCAGCAATACTTTCAACATAAGGTGCCCAGGCAAAGGTATTCCAAGTAGTGTGTGTAATGCTTAGTTTGGAGCTGTTAAGAAATATTATTATGACATGTTAGTGTTGAAATGTGTATCTAATCAATAAGTGCTTTACTATCCTGTGAGCCATCTATTGTTTCTTGTAGTCTGCATGTATGGAACTAAAGGTCTCATTATTGATTATGTTATGTCCTACTATATTTTATTACATGTTTTAAATTAAGTTTTCTATTGTTTGAGGCGTGTCATGTTCTAATTTATTAGATGTCATATTTGTCTGTATATAAGTCTGTGCTGTTTCACAATTAAATGTTAATTCTTGCTGTACCTAATTGCTAGTATTCCCCTCTACTATTTGGGAACAAAGTGCAAGGTTTCAGGGAAGACTTTGTGGGTGAATGCTTGGAGGACTTGGAGGAGAGTATATCTATATATATATGTGAACATTTAGCAGTAACATCTCTGCTCTGCCATGTGTGGTTCATGGGGGTATATCCATATGTGAAATAAAGCAGTATGCACTACATTTTCTACCCCCCCCCCCCTTTGTATTGGTCTCCACCTTTAACACAAAATGAAGATGAAAGGCTTCCTTTCTTATCTGAAGAACTCCTCACAAAATGGTATATTCACTAAAGGGGAGTTACATGTGAGTTGAGGTGAGATAGACATGTCATCTTACCACTGTAACATACAGTATGCAGGTACCAGCCTGGCGAATTTCCCCTGCTAAGCGAACTCACCATGATTGTCCTGGGATAATGTATAGCTAAACTGGCGTGATGACATGTTCATCTCACCTCAACTCACCTGATCTCACCTGCAACTCACATTTTAGTGACTATACCCCACAGATCTTAACATTGGAGTAATTCCTGCATTGATATTTTATCACTTGGGTTATACAGCTGAAATGATAGCACTGCATTACTTCTTGTATCATTTATTTCCACAGTGGGGAATAATTTTACATAGGTCAATTTTCACTTTAATTTTGATTAGTAACTGGCGTATGTGTTACACCTGTGTTTTGCTGTTTAACACTCTTTATGAGTATTTTTTTGGGCATGGCCATCGTTCCATATATGGCCAAACATTTTCTTCTGAACAAATAGTGTCCTGATGAATATTTGTATCAAACATGACGTTAGGGTAAAAACAACTTTACAGTATTTTGTTCTCTACTTTTCTGCACCAAGTTCAATTGCAGCTGAAATCTGGATACTTATATGGGCGAATTGTGGAGATTTCTCCTGAATTCGGAAACATGGTGAAGTTACTCAGATCTGAAGGCTTCGGATGTTTCAAGCCCAAGTGGCTCCGAACTACCAACTTCAGACAGAACTGTACGATATTGAGTAGACAAAAAACATCACAAAGAGAGAAAAAGGAGTGGCCAAATAAATACGGGGAGCTGTGATGCAGTAGAGATGCAGATGGTACAGCACAAAATTCCAAAAGCAAGCTACATATAAAAAAAGATCCTCATCTTAATCATTCTAGAACGTGCCACAAAAAAAAAATCAGTTACTGATGTTGTGTCCTTGTTGGGCCAGTTAGCTGCTTAGCGCATGGGTAAGAAACTATTTACACTCCAGATGCTGTGTACTGCATTTCCCTTCATGCTTTGCCAGGATCACAGCTGTAAGATCATTATGGGAAATGTAGTCCACAACATCCAGGGTGCCGAAGGTTGCCTACACCTGGATTTGAAATATAACTGCTCTGTAGTGTAAAAACAAAGTATCAGCAGGCATTGAAGCTGACAGCAGCATGTAGAGCACAAGTGAATGATTGGCAACTAAGGGGACAAAAGCAATTTACTGGCCCCTGCTGCAACTTCCTTCGCACACCCATTGCCATCATAAATAGACAGGGCAGAGAACAGGGCAGATATAATGCAAGATAAGGTATAGAGATTGATAGACAAAATAATTTGATATAAACTTAGAAAATAGTACACACAGGATAATTTAAAAGTCAAAAGTGATGCAGCTCCAGGCTGCTGAGTCAGTTTAGAGAGCCGCCCCCTGCCCACCTTGCCACCCCTCACCTTTAGGGCCACTCAGCATCCAGGGTTGACCATGATTCGTAGCATTCGTGCAAAAAAGTAAAGAGCCGGATGCTAAACCTTCATAAAGACAGCTCTGTTTGTGAGACTGGACTATGCACAAGCTTTGTAGTGTAAAACATCACAAGCAATGCCTATTTTGCCTTTAGTACATCTTTATTGTGTGTGTAAATCTGTATTAATTAATGTTATGCCATCACAAGGTCAAACCACATACTGGCACAACTCACTGGATGTAAATATAGCATACTATCATTCATCATTATGAGAAATATGCGTTTAGTAATAAAGGAGGCTTCTCATTGATTTCAGATCTTGAGCTAGTTTGTTCAATGTGCCATATGGATGTCACTGAGTCTCCTTGTGCAGATGTCCGAGCTTGCTGGGTCATTACGAAGAGTTCTTAGCTTGCTGCTTCGGAATGTAGCAGTCAAACAATGTATACTCCACTTCATTCAGTGCATTGAAGCCCCGTTCACATATCAAGCTGGAAACACAGCCATTTGAAGTATATGGGATGTTATTGCCATCTGGTAAAAAAAAAGAAAGCATATGATAATTACTATTTATTATACAAGAGAGCTGAAGCATAACAGAAAGCCAGGATAATGGTTATGAGGAGCAGCAGATAGAGGTCTTTATGGAAAGAGCAGTGATGATGGAATTTAGAGCAGTAAGAAGTAGGGTTCGGGGAAAGAGCTACAGTGATAAGACAGACGTGTAACTTCCAACATTTTTCATGGTGGACATTTACTGGGCTTTGTGATGGACAATTTAATGATGTTCTGTGGACCTTCACAGACCTTGCCACAGACACTTGTGTTCCTGAATGGGTGCTTAGCTTGTCCCTGGTCAGCTCATAAAGTATATTATAGGACACAGAAATGTATATATGTATATATAATTGTCTGCTGCCTTATATACATTTCTGTGTCCTACACTATAGATAATACAAAGCACTATTTTTCTGATTTTCTTTGCATATTTTTTATACATTCCTGCCTGAGACTTGGTCCTAAAAAGAAAATCTTCAATTTCAAGAAACACGTTTGCATAGAAGTATTTTTGTATTTCTCTATATATTTTGCTCTTTATTATATACACTTATTATTTTTAGCGCTCTAGTTCTATATTTCTTCTGAATTTTGGTTTTGTATAAGTGTATCACAGAGCTCCACAGAGCTCCACAGCACAAACACCCAACATAAAGTGTGTTTAAAATGTCTGTAAATGTCTTAATATATTAATGTGAGAAAATAAAATACTTATGACCTATTATAAATTTGTGTTTATTTATTTTTTTATTGAAATGTGCCGATTTGAAATGTTGAGTGGTATGCTACACCTTGTTATGGGCTATGTGTGAATGTTGTATAAGGACGCCATTTGCAAAAGTCATTTAATAGCAGACAGGATAGTTGCAATGTACTAAAGTATTCAAAAAAATTGGGCAGACTAGATGGACCGAATGGTTCTTATCTGCCGACACATTCTATGTTTCTATCTTTCTATCTTTCTACTCTTCCAAAATTCTCACTGTATCAAATTTGGGCTCAGAATCCTCTGTTCCCATTTACTTCTGCGTTGTCCCAATTTACTTGGACCTCGGGATGTTTTGCTTGTGTCATAGAAAGAAGCCCATAAAAGTCGTTTTCCTTGAAAGGCTATGCTACTTTCCATTCCTTATAAAGTTTGAGATAAAATACGATCTATTAGTACATACTTTAGCCTTTCAACTTTTATAGAACTCATTGTCACAAAAAAAAAGTTTTTGAGAAATAAACACCATAATTTGAATAATAAAGCACTGCTTATCTGGTTGACCAATACTTACTGAGTTTGAAATATTCTGAGATGACCAGACACTGATCACCATATTTACATTCAACGGAATCCCCCACGCAAGAATCAGTATTGTTCCCGAAGCAGCGAATACACTTCACACCATCGACTAGAAGGAAGATATACTGATGACATTCAGCATTTTCTCCTATACCAAATTAATAAGAGTATGGAAGTTGAATAAAGTCAAAAAGAGAAATGTAACCCTGTAAGGATAAATGATGGTCTTGGTCACAGATGGGTGTGGTCTATTTAAAATAATCTTATCTGAAATTGTGTTTTAAAAGGATACATATGGCAGCAAAATAAAGTGATATGTTTCATTAAGAACAATACATAGCTTGTATGAGTACACTAAGTGAGAGTGAGAAATGGCAGTAAAACACACAGCATTTTCTTAACTCTTGAATTGCGTTCTATTTCATTTGTTCCATGTGTTTAATGTATAGTCTATGTATGTAAATGTAGATAACTTCTTTAACTGTGACTTCTATGTGTTGTGACATCTATGTGCTGTGACGTCTATGTGCTGTGACGTCTATGTGCTGTGACGTCTATGTGTACTACTTTGGTGCTTTATAAATATCCAGTGTTTTTCTGCTTCAAGATCATCTGACTTCTTTGTCTGCTCAAATTACTAAAATCTATCTGACAGCTATTGTCTAAAAGGTGAGTTGCAGGTCAGTGAAGGGGAGAGGAACCTTTCATCTTATCAACGCAACCGTATAGGGAACAGAAAAAAACCTGGAGAGTTTCCTCCTGCTAGAAGAACAGAGTTGACCCTGAGTAATTTATTGTTACAAACATGAGTTTCTAAAGATCCAACTCTGTATTTTTCATTCCCAGTTGAGCTCTTCGAGGTGGGGATGCTACAGGTTTGTCCTTGCACATTGTACACTTAAGTCAGTGAGATGAAATAATAATTGTAATAATTATATATTATGATAATGTCCTCACCATTGCTAGTAAAGAAGAAGACCAGGCAAACTGAGAGTAGGAGAGATTTCATGATCATCATGAGAGAACAATTCGTTGGATACTTGCTGATGGATTCCTTGAAAAAAAGGTGATAGTTATAGGGCAGAAGATATGACTGTGTCATTTTCAGAGAGCAACATGTCAACTTCTATATGATGTTTACTGAATAGAATGCCAGCATTATTCCTAGAATACCCAGGGAATGTTGGAAACTCCTCATTGATCAACATGTTTCTTCATGCCAAATGATGCCCCCTAGCGATGTGTTTGTTCAGGCCTAGAGGTAAAACAATTAAATTTCCAGCACCTGGATGGATTTATTTTAAATTATTTAAAGAGCTACTAATATTTGTTTTTCCTAAAATAGAAGTACAAGGGAAAACATGAGTGGCCCAAGTATGAGGATAAAGTGGCATGTGCTTTTTAAGGTAGCATCAAGACAGAGGGTGTTGCCAACAGTCTCCCACTGCTGGTGCAGTTGAAGACCCTCTTTTTCACTTACCACCAACCAAGGGCACCAGCATCAGACCAAGGTTTCCCCCAGCAGAGAGGTAGAGCTAAGACTAAATCCATGTCCTTCTGCAGATTTACACATTGGGTTTACTCTGGGGCTGGTGCTAAAGGTTTTTAACTTTCACTTCAATTAATGCTAAACATCGTAGGTACGAAAGTGCTCACATTATGAATATGCTTTAACAGAAATAATCCAAAAGAGGGGTCTATGGTCACTTATCATCTATTGAACATGGTTTCTGGCTTTGTTTAATAGAATTTTATGATAAAGGATTTCTTCCACAAATTGATACAATAAATACAAATAAAGTTGTTTATTCACTCTTGCAATACATACACCCTATGTTGCATGTTTGTGATTAGCTTGTGTGTAGTGAAGACCTTTGACGCTATGCACATTCATAGAGCCGATACTGCAGTGAACTACGGTGTTACAGATCACACGTGATCATTGGCGGGAGGCTATGTGCAGTCTGCAAGTGAAATTGATCCATCCACTTGATAGTGATAAGGCTCTACTCAATATAGAGCGATCTGGTCTGAAATAGAGCAAGATTGGCGAAAAAACGATGACATATGGAAAAATGAGGTTTTTTTGCTACTTAAGATCGTACAATTCTGGTCGGAAATTGCCTGATCAAACCACTTGGTCCATGAAACATTGGAAGGATTCAGATCCTAGTAACTTGACAATGAAACTCATAAGATGTAAATTATTGTGATCTGGACATGAGCTGATCACCCCCAGTTATTGCAAGATCGTTTTTAACCTAATGTCATATTTGATTCAAATATGCATCATTACAATATTTATTCAA
Source organism: Pelodytes ibericus (assembly GCA_036172795.1). NCBI lineage: Eukaryota > Metazoa > Chordata > Amphibia > Anura > Pelodytidae > Pelodytes > Pelodytes ibericus. Next base: position 69,154,950 of record CM069866.1, read on the forward strand.
AAGATAATAAGGTATATTCACTAGAAGGTGAGTTGCAGATGAGATCAGGTGAGTTGAGGTGAGGTGAGATGAACATGTAATCTCCCCAATGTAGCTATATATTATCCCCGGACAATCCTGGTGCGCTTGATTAGGGGGGGGGGGGGGGATGCTTAGCCTGCTCAATCTGAGTGTACCTGCTCAATCTATAGTTAAAATGGTTAGATTAAATGTGCATCTCTCCTCAACTCACCTGCAACTCACCTTTTACTGAATACACCTCTCTGTGTGGAATTCTTCCATAAAGTCCGGGGAAATATTTCAGCTTCGTGTTGTGTTGGAAGGAACCAAAACAGAATGGAAAACTTCCCTCTATGAACCACACTCACATGTGCCAGAGCAGAGATGTTACTCTTTATACAAACACTCCTCCGAGTGAGATCCTGCAGACTTAGTGACTTCACATTGGGGATCAGCGACCCACAAGATTTAATTCTGCATGCCCAGCAATCAGTGAGTTATGGTCAACATAAAACGCAAAAAATCATATACAGAAATCCTGGTTACTTTGCAAATGCCGGTTCTGTCTCACATCTGTTGTTCACTAAGCCTTTCAGGTGGGCTTCCTGTGTATCGGTATCTCTTTTTACACACCATCTTGTGCTGTTATCTTATCGTAAGGCCGACGGCAAGCAAAGTTCACAGAAAATGACAAAATCTCCCTACAACTCAAAGTCGGATAATTTACATGTAAAACTCACTTAAAAACTTACATTACATAGAATACTGGAGATCTTCCAATGGCATCCACAGTCAGACATGTAGTTTTAAACATAAAGTTAATTTGATTTGAACTGGCACTATGCTGCTGTTACAATGTATAATAGTTAATGTGCATTCTAATGTGCATTCTGCTCTTCACAGCACTGAAAGCATTAACCCTATGCTTTAAAAAAAATGCTTGGTGAGTCTTGTGGGCTCTTGCTATGTACCCTTTCTCCCTTCAAATTAAAGGAACAGTGCTTCCAAAAATGTCACCTGTCTTAAAAATAATACTGGGATTAGGGACTGGCAAGATGCCCCTGCACCCCCTATAAATAAGCAGGGCTGTACCCCTTATAAATGTCCCTGTCCCACATAATAAATAATAAATGGAGCAAGTGGGTGGGCAGTGAAAATCACTGACCACCCACTTACGTAGAAAGGGTTTCCTATGGTGAAACATATGCCTTTAAAAAAATGTCCATCGATGATCTGCAACACCCTTGATCCTCATGTTAACCATCATTGAAGGTGCCTAAAAAAAAACCTAACATGTCCGACCATAGTAATTTGAGATCCCAATTACCTGGGATTTAATGCTTCATCCTAACAGAGCGGTGTTAATTGTGGCAGGGTTTTGCTTTTTTTGTTTTCGGCACTTTTCTGGAGAATTACTTTTTCTTTTTGAATTGTCTCTTTTCCTTGGGCTAAAGGTGAGTATGTAAGGCATCGCAAATTGTAGATAAACATTTGTTTAAGTTCGTTTTTTCTCCACATGTCACTCTTTGTTTGCCAAGGCTCGGCTCCTCATTAGTCAGTAATTTATGCTCTGGTATATGTGAGTTCATTTCTTTGAGGGGAATTATCTGTTTTTTTTCTTCCTTTTTTTGTGTGTATTAATGTATACTGTTTTACACACATTTGTTTTGTCCACATTTTGTTTCTGTTTTGTGTATCCACTGACACCACACCGAGTATTTTGACAAATATTTTTTAATTATATTTTTTATTCATCCTATTTTATTTCCAACACTTCTTCTACATTTTCCCTTCATGCTTTGCCAGCATTATCGGTGTAAGAGCATTATGGGAGATGTAGTACACATCTGATGCCTCAAATGGTGTAACTAGACTATGCACAAGCTTTCTAGTGTAAACCAAATTAATATGTGTTCCTTGTTAATCACAAGCAATGCACATGTTAATAATTATTCATAGGGTGTGTAAATTTGTATTATTGATTAATGTTATTCAGTCTCAAGTTCCACATCCTAGCACCAATCGCTTGATGTAAATATATTTTTAGTAAATAGGACGTTTTTTATCGATTTTGGTTTGTGTACTAGTTGGGTCAGTGTGCCATATGTATGTAATTGAGTCCCGTCGTCCAGTTGTGCTGGTGCCCTAGCTTGCTGGGCCAGTATCAAGCATTGCTAGCTTTGGAGTGTAGCATTCAAACAATTTAAACTCCACTTCTTTCAGTGCATTAAATCCCCGTTCACATATCAAACTGGAAATACAGCCTTTGGTAGAATATGTGATGAAATTGCCATCTGGTAAAAAAAAAAAAAATGAAATATATGATAATTACTATTTATTATACAAGAGGGATACACTGAAAGCCAGGATAATGGTTATGAGGAGCAGAAGATAGAGGTCTTTATGGAAAGAGCAGTGATGATGGAATTTAGAGCAGTAAGCAGTAGTGTTCAGCAAAAGAGTTACAGTGATATGACAGATGGGTCAGTTCAAGTGTTTTGCACCAATGTTGTTCATGGTGGACATTTACTGGACTTTGTGATGGACAATTTATTGAGTTATATGGACCTTCACAGACCTTGCCAAGGACACTGGTGTTCTTGTATGGCTGCTTTACCTGCCCCTGGTCAGTTCATAAAGTTCTATATATTAGTTTAGCTTTGACTTGGGGAATACCTCAAATTTGTGGACACTGGTGTGTGCCATGGTCTCAGCTGGATATTCCACACACAAGTGAGTATTCACACTTTGTAAATGATGCATTTGCATTTAGTGTTATATCTTGGGTTAATTAACTACTGAATATTGATGGAATGTGACCTACATCCAAAATGTCACAGTTCATGGATAGATAAGACTTCAAGCCAATATAATTAATGTTAGTTAAAGCTTACCCTGTGATATTTACCCATGAGGAATTTGGGTAACATAGAAACGTTGGCAGATAAGAATTAGATGGCAGTATATTTTCCATTCCTGGAGCTGAGTGATAAATAGCTGTGCTGCCCCTCCATTCACCCCCCCCCCCCCCCCACTTTCCTCCACTCGCAGTATCCAAGGAATCCCCTTTGGGATCATCCCTTGGATACCTCAAATGTGATCACCCAACAGCAACAGTTATGGAGATAAAAAAACAACAACTATTGAATATTAGAGAGTGTGTCATGTAACATAGTAACATAGTAACATAGTAATTTAGGTTGAAAAAATACACAAGTCCATCAAGTTCAACCCTTCTACCTATCATTCCAGTGTTTTGATCCAAAAGAAGGCAAAAAAAACCCCTAAGGAAGCTTTTTCGAATGTTGCCTCCTAGGGAGAAAAAAAATCCTTCTTGACTCCAAAAGGGCAATCAGATTTCTCCTTGGATCAAAAAGCTCTATTATTAATGCTTATTCTATTATTAATAGCCCTGTATGTTCTGCTTTTCTAAAAAAAAACATCCAGACCATTTTTAAATGCATCTATTGTGGTTGATAGCACTACCTCTCTTGGCAGGGAGTTCCATAACTTTATTGTCCTTACTGTAAAGAATCCCTTCCTTTGCTGTCTATGAAATCTTTGCTCTTCCAGTCTCAGGGGGTGACCTCATGTTCTTTGTACATTTCTGTTAATGAACAGGTCCCTGGAGAGCTCCTTATATTGGCCCTGCACATATTTATATAATGTTATCATATCCCCTCTAAGACACCTTTTTTCTAAAGTAAATAAATGCAATTCTTTAAGTCTCTCTTCATAACTAAGATCCTCCAATCCCCTTATTAATTTTGTAGCTCTCCTTTGCACTTTTTCTAGTTCCTTAATATCCTTTTTGTGTGTGTGTGTTTGAGTGTGATGTGAGTGTACGATGTGAGTGTGAAGTGATGCTGAGTATGTAACTAAGTGTGATGTCAATCTGTGTGAGAGTATGGCACAATAAAGATAGCAATTCCCATTATCCTCAGCCAGATGATATTTCCTTATTTTTAGTAGGGAAATTGCAGATAAACACATGTATAAAAACTGTCCCCCAAAAAACAATTGTTCCTAAGTTGATAGTAACCCACCTTAACCCCTCAAAGTATTAGCAGATATGGTATATTAGTAGACTTATAGATACCTGGTTTTTTAACTGTCCCAGCAAAGCGGTAACATTGATCATTTTCATTTTTGCATCGAATTTGCTTGTTCAAATCAAAACATTCTTCATCTGTATTGAGACCAAAACAGCTGTTACATAGAATGCCACTGCGTATCCCAGAGTCCTCTGGCACTGAAATAAAGAATACACTGGAATAGACAATATTCAATGTTCAATGTTGTGTGTGTATATATATATATATATATATATATATATATAGAACATGTCATGTTGTCAGAACTGGACAATTATCACTGATTGAAGTTTTATCAGAGCTTATAATTATAGTCTCCAGTATTTCTAAGTAATGACGGAGTCATTGGCCATAATGCCCATAAATGTATTGTCTTTTATCTTACAAGGCACTTGAAATTGTAAATCTGTATGAGTGTATCACAGAGTATCACAGAGCTACCAAACAAAAACTCCTTGAACAGTGTGTTTAAAATTTTGAAAATCTGTTTTTAAATATTAGTATTTTTTAAATAGAATGTTTGTTTTTTCTAAATGGCACAACAACTATCATAAACAGCCTCTTGATTAGCCACTAAGTCACCTAAAAGCTTCAGCCACTGCCCCCAAAAACCTCTCTAGCCATTTGAAATTCTGGGAGGTATGATATTACACTTTTTTTTAGCAGTTCTTTAAGTGATGTATTCAGGAAAAAAAAAATCTTATGAGATGGATCTGTTTCTTTGTAATTACTTTAAAAGCCACATCACTTATCTAAAAATATTTTTTTTGGGACAGTGTAAGTGGTAATGTCCCTTTCAAAAGATTTGGTTATATTTTTTCTTTCTTACTTTATATAGTTTATTTGGTTCATTTGGTTAAGAAACTAAATTATACAGTAGTTGCACATTCCCTTTCATATAAGTAACACTTACTTTCATAGTTATCTGTGTTACAGTTGTCCCCAGTGCAGCATTTGTAGTACACTCTTATGTTAGCGGCAATATCGTCAGTACCATAGGCAGACACATTGCATGGTAACTGTCCGGCACAACCCTTGGATATTGAATGATATGTACCATCTGTGCAATGAAAATCAATGTGAGAATACAATGTTATGACCAAATTCCATAATGTCTGTATCCAGCAGGGTGACCTCATTGCCATTATATTCTGGGGATCTTGAGAAAAATGCATATTTCATGGCTGCATTTACCAATATCAAGGTTGTGGACCAGTCCTGGAGTATACATTTACAGTGATGTATGTAGGTCTTCTGCTATTCTAGACCTGACTAATCTCATGCACCCTCCCCCCACACCCCCATTCATCATTGGTTGTATCACTGTACTCTCCAGGTTGTATGCCTTCCTCAGATACCCTAGGGAAATGGTGCAGGTACAATGGTAGTTCATTAAAACAGTTAGGAGAAAATGATTGGTTTAAGACCCACCAAGTTTAATATCACATAAATTCTAAATCAGCATAACAATCAGTGGAGTTTGTTCACTTAATATTCAAATATTGAGGAGTACTGAGGTTCTCCGACAATAATCAGGCACTTCTTAGAGCCTGATTTTTTTTTTTTTTACATTGGCTATGATGGTGCACTAAGCATCGTCACTACCTGGAAGCGTGTAGAGGGGCGCAGACTCCCGAAATTTGTCGGGAGTCTGCTTTTGACATAGGCGCAAACGCTGTTAGCACCACTATTTGCCGCTATCAACGTGTGCGCCATTTTTATACATAACCCCCATAGTATAGAATATAGTCGCTCTAGACACAAATACAACATTGCACATTTTTCATAAACATCCCTGAATAACACTGCAATGTGCTAACCCTAGCATCCTGTAATGTTTAATCAACACGCCGTACATCCCAAGTGTTTAGGTCGGGCACCTAAATCACTCTGTTCCTCTTTGCTTTTGTCCCTGTTTTCTGGGAGCTCAGGATTTTGAGTTTTTAACAGTGCATCACATGGAAAATCAACATGAAAACTCAGGACATATACATACGTCCTAATGGTCCTCAAGGATCATGCTTTGCAGCACGTATATATATACGTGCAGGTGCGTTAAGGGGTTAACTGTCTTTCTATATTAATTTGAGTAAATAAAATACTTTACTCTTCCTGTAAACGACTTAAAAAATACTAAAAAAAAATATCGATTGGACAAAGTCACTGAAAATGTTCCAGCAACGTCCAGCCCATACCAAACCACGTCTTCAGGTACTCCTCCCAAAACAGTTGTCCCTCATTGGCCATTTGAAAATGTTGACAAGTTTGCAACATGTGTGAATGTTGTAGAATGATTGAATTTGCAAGTGTTCTTTGATCATAGGCATGTTAGTTGCAAAGTACTGTTACAAAACTCTCAAGTGTATTTTAGAAGGACTTTATCTTATTTGGGCTCAGAACCCTTTGTTCCCGTTTACTTTGGTGATGTTCCTTTTCACTCGGACTTCAGGATGTTTGATTTGTATCACAGAACAAAACCAAAATTCTCTAAAATTCGTTTCACTTGCAAGAACATGTTACTTTCTATTCCTTGTATAATTTGAACTACAATAAGATGTTTTTCTCTGATATAGCCTTTTCCTTTTTACATTTTTACAAAATTAAAAAGTTAGAGGGTTTTGTTTTTGAGAAATAAACACCATCACTTGAAAAACAAAGCACTGTTTATCCTGTTGACCAAAACTTACTGAGTTGTAAATATTCTGAGATGACCAGACACTGATCGCCAACTTTACATTCAATGGAATCCCCCTCACAAGATTCAGTATTGTTCCCAAAGCAGTGAATGCACTTCACACCATTGACTAGAAGAAAGATACAAGGAGAACATTAAGAATTTTCTTTTACACCAAAATTTGCACAAACAACTTAATAGAGTACTGAAAATGAGTAAAGCCAAAATGAACATTAACCCCGTTAGGACAGATGACAATCTGAGTGTGTGTGGTTATTTTAAAATAATGTTAATATGAAATTCTGTTTTGCAGGGATACATATGCATCAAAATAAAGTCATATGTTTCCTTATAAAACAATATCTATAGTGTGTGTGTGAGTACACTAACTGAGAGTGAGAGTTTTTTTATTGCAAAAGCATCAAAATTACATATTTGTTTTTAAAAGTGCAATAAAATTTTCAGTATATATTTCACTTCGTACTATTGTTTAATCATCATTCATACTATCACATCCATCCTCCCTTGGTTCTTCTAATTCTTTTTCATTTTCCTGTACTATTTAATTCTATTCAGCCATGGTGACCAGACTTTGCAATACGATTCCATTTTTTCCTTCTTGTTTATTATGTGTTTAACCATTTCTCACTAGTTCTCACTTGTAAACAATGAGTGAGACATTTTTAAATTAAATACATAGCATTTTCTTAAGTCTTGCTTTGTGTTCCATATGATTTAATGTCTATTCTATGTATGCAAATATATATCATCAAGATCATCAAGATCATCTCACTGACTCAGCTGTATAGTGACCAAGGACAAACCTGGTGAGTTCCTCCTGCTGGAAGAAAAGAGTTGGCTCTGCATAATACATTGTTACAAAAGTAAGAGTTTCTAAAGATTAATCTCTGTATTATCCGTGGCCAGTTGAGCTCTTTAAGAAGTAGAAACTCCAGGTTTGTCAGTGGTATGAAATAATAAAAAAATAAAAAATAATACAAAAAATAATAATAATAGTAATAATAATATATTATGATAATGTCCTCACCTTTAGTAGTAAAGAAGAAGACGAGGCAGATTGTGAGTAGGAGAGATGTCATGGTCCTCATGAGTGAGCAATTCTTTGGATAGTTCATTTATTCTTCTCTTTCTCGCTGATGTATCCCTAGATGAAATGCTGATATTTATAGGCCAGAAGATGTGATTGTGTCATCCTCAAAAAAAGCAAAAAGATGTCTGGCTTCTATGTGACGTTTACTGAATAGAATGCCAGTACACCCAGTGGAAGTTGGAAACTCTTCGTTGATCAACAGGTTTCTTCATGCCAAGTGATGTCCCCTAGCTATGTGTTTGTTCAGAGTTAAAACAATTAAATCTCCAGCACCTGGCTGGATTTTTTTTTTCAGGTATTTAAAGTGCCACTAAACTTTTTGTTTTCACTTGTACTCCTAATGTAGAAGCACAAGTGAAAAATTGAGTGGCCCAAGTATGATACTTTTTATGGTAGATATCAGTTTTTCATCTGGCCAGCAGCCATGATGCTTCCACGGGTCTTTTCTCTGCTGATGCAGTGAGAGACCCTTGTTTTCAAATGCCACCAACAGAGAGGAACAAGTTAAGGTCACCTCTGTTGGTAGCAGGTGAAAACAAAAGTACCCCAATCAGACGTGTGGGGTAAGCCCCTTCTGTAACATGCACCAGCAGGTGAAACATGTAAGGTGAGGAAGAGGGCAGTGCTTCTTTCTGTCCAGTCTTTGCAGAGTCGTTTTCTTCTCAGCATCTAAGTACCCGTTATTTTAACCATTGGAATCAAGTTCAAAACTTTTATTAAGGTCCTGCCTCGGAGAGTTTTTTTTCCCCACATGATTTTACTCTTTGGATCCACCAATTTTTTGAATTATGCAATGGCAAAATGTTTTAAATGTTTACTTCAATTTAGCAAAGCCTAAATAGATTATATCTACCCCAGCGCTCATATCTACATGTTTACGCATCTCTTCGTAGACTGCAATTTAGTTGGAAAGTATCTATGTTTCACAAAGTCATGTTGGCTAAAATTCCTGTTCAAGATGACATCTTGAATATCTTCCCTTGGCAACCCTTCAAACAGTTTCCCCACCACAGACGTCAAGCTTACAGGTCTGTAATTCCCCAGCTTGGATTTTGATCCTTTTTTAAATATAGCCTCCACATCGTTTGTACCAAGTCTGAAATAAAAGAAACGTTGAAAAGCAAAAATAATGATCTGATGCATTCCTGTCTTATCTTTTTATATATATATATATATATATATATATATATATATATATATTTTTTTTTTTTTTTTGTATATACCATCCAGCCTAAAGTCTTTATCTTCCTTTTATTATTTAATTGTTTTAGCACTTGTTCTTGTGTCAGTCAATCACATGCTTGTTGTGACTGTTCTGTAAAATTAGCTTGCAGGTTTTTGTCCATCAGTTATTTTTTGGTCATAACAGAAGAAAATAAATTATTAAAAATATCTGCTTTCTCTTTGTCCACACTGACCATATCAGTCATTTTAGAACAAAAACCCAACATTATCAGCCCTTATTTTTTTTGCCACTGCATTTACAAAATTGTATGGACTTGTTCTCCTTAGCATTTTTTTTCCAATCCTTAAATTAGTTAATTTAACTCTCTCTTTTACAGGCTTTGTTGGCATATTCATATATTACCTCTGCTTATCTGCAATGATTTCACATGTAACTTTTTAGTTCTCTCCATTTTGCACTTACATTGGTGGCAACATGGACCACGACAGAGAAAACCACTCCATCCCCTGTCAATAATCTGTCCACTCTGTCTGCAACATGCCAAGCTCGGGAACCTGGGAGGCAGCAAACCATTCAGTTGTTGTGATCATTGTCGCAGATTACCCTATCTACTCTCTTAATAATAAGGTCCTCTACCACCACTACCTGCCTCAACTTCTCTTACTTCTGGTTCCCCTCTATGCTAAAGGAACTGCCAACCACTTTCTCCAACAAATTCACTTTGATTGTATGATTATATTAAATGTGATAGTGAAAAAAACAAATGGTGACAAATTAATTACTCCCAACATTTGTTATACAGAGGCAGCACGGGGTTAGCATCAGTATAAGAAGCCCCCCACCATGCTTACTGTGATGGACTCCCTGGTTCCATGACTGGGTACCTCCATCACCTGTATATTATAATCCTGGGACTCCAAAAATGAGATCCATGGATGTAGTGTAGCCCAAATTAATAGACAAGTAGAGCATAGAAGTTAATATATTTATTGTAAAGTTTACAGGATCTTTATACTGTTGTACATCTTGATACTAATAATTGAAGAAAGGAAAGTTAAACAGTTTAGTGATAGGCTTGACTTAATACAAATAAAACCTGGTGCCAGTGGGATGGCGACCAATAGGAATGGAACAGGTGAACCAAGCTTGTGGGTGGGTTAAATCTCTTTAATCCTTGTGGCCCTTTAAACCTGCAGCCATTATGAAGTGCACCTATGGTGGAGGCTCAAGATCAAGTGACCACTGAACAGGCTGCCTACTATCCAAGTGATCAATCACGGTAGCAGCTACATAGCCAGGGTGGGCATAGAGAGTCCTAGTGGCCGGGCTTTATCTTTATTGTGGTAGCTGTTTAGGGTGCATTCTGGTAAGCTAGATGTTACAGAATACCAAGGGTTTTATCGCAGTTCACACAATACAATTCAATTGGAGTTTTGGGTATATTTCGGGCTCTTTTCAGCCTTCAGTAGCCATTCAGCAGTAGAGCACAGTGGTTAATTTAAATTGATCAATAGCAACAGCGCCTACCCTGCTCTGAAAGTACAGTTGGCAGGAGTGATAGTGTTGAAGTATACCTTCTGGTGTGGGAGGGGGGGGGGGTTTGGGTTAGTGGCTAGCCCTTTTGGCTAGCCCTTTTAAACTTTAACTACATACAGAATAACTGTTTAAACAAACTCAGCAGTAACTTGGCACGGAGGTCCCATGACACTCACCTGGTATATGCATTATTTCCTCTGATGCCAATCCTCAGTGTGGACCTGGCATCTTTTGTGAGTAGATTACAGTAGGTCAATGATTATCAATACCATACCGTCTCTTTCATGTACTATAACAACATGTATTTCAATTCTCCGCACGTTGACACCTGTGTTATTTTTATACTCTTCCATTTCTTACGTAACGCATTCCTCTTTTAACTGGCTTGTTTGACTACTTAAGGTCAGAATTCTAATTAATGTTAATTATCTTTCCCCAGTGTGTTTGTATTGGCACAACCCCTTGGCTTTCCAAAGGTATGAATATGCAGAAGCAAATGACCAGCAAATGACCAGCACTGTTCCTTCCAGGTTGTCTGCTTACTATGTACACATTATTTTTTTTTTTATTTCCTCAGGGTTAATCTGTACCAAAGTACTAAGAAATATAGATTATTCTAATGAACGCTCACTTGTTTCTTGTGATACCTAGTCTGCCAACATACGTTTTTGCTGTTTGGCTGCCTTTGTCCTAATGGCACAGTCTTTTCCTAGTCTAGAATGTTCATGAACCTGGATATAAAATGGAGACGATGGTCCGGATAAAATGCCCTCGAGGTAAATTAACGGGTGTGGTAAAATCATTACTGCACCCATTACAAAATGCGAAATGAACACTACACTTTGTAGTAATTATCGCACAAACAGGGATTCAGTAAGGACCAGTCAAAAATAACAGGGCACAAACCATACTATTTTTAACAATAATGTACTGCCTTAAAAAACACAACCAACATGTGTCCCCCCACCTTTAACTTGCCCAGGTAAGGGAGGATGATGTCCAAAATTGAAGAAAGCTTCAAAAAATCCTTCCTTTGAGTGCCATGCGAGTGGACAGTGAAAATCTATATCAACCCCACTGGCACACAAGGCGTTTCCCTGTGGGGAAATATATACCTTTAAAAATTAGACTGACATTTTATGTGTTTGGTATGGCAGGATTATTTTTTTTTTTTTTCTGGCACTTTCTAGAAGGATTTGTAAGATTTTGTTGATTCCAAGTGTGTTGTGTTTTGTCCCATCAGTAACAGATCATATTATCATGCATAAAATAACCATCCAAAAATAACTTCAAAGCCTTCATTCTTCATAACTGGACAAAAAGTAGAGCGTTATCGGTCGACTTTCAAGATATTTTGTTTCAATATCCATTTGATGTCGCATTGCATTTAGTCCCAAAATAATAATTTGCAATAGGTTTTATACCTCTATTAAGCTAAACACTCTCAAATGGTATGGTATAGATAAAATTACTTGAACATAAAATATGTTAGCTTCATCAAAAGAGATGTTGCATGGTAACCATTTTGTTACAACAACTGCGTTATAACAACTGATTAAACTTGATACAATATGATTCCATTCATCAGTCTTACAACTTGACTGTTACCATATGTGTTAGAGATTTAAAATAAAATGGCCTCTTAGACTATAAGATAAGTAATATCATATGATTAATCTACCTAGATTCTGTGTGGGTATTTCACACAGTGATATATGAAACCTGGGCCCCTCACATCCTGTGTCTCACAAGGGTGGTGGAAGATTTGTTCCTTGTAGCTCAAGAAAAGCAATATATAAAAGTATGGCTATTTGTCTCTTGCAGTAGAGACACATTTTAAGCTTGCAAAGTTTTCAAAAACCCTACTGTAATCAAATTATTGAATTAAATGGATATATTTAATTCCCTCCTGTGATGCTTGTTTTGAATTAAAACAAACATCATAATATCTTAAGCTATGGTCTGATTGTAATTCAGTTTTGTTGTTCACTTGAACACATAAATAATTTCCTTTGGTACACACGAGTGATGAACATCAATAATTTATGAGTGATAAAATCATAATAACTATACCTATTAACTAAACACATTATACAGAAAATTAATAAATAAAATTACCGTATATACTCGAGTATAAGCCGACCCGAATATAAGCCGAGGCACCTAATTTTACCACAAAGAACTGGGAAAAAATATTGACTCGAGTATAAGCCTAGGGTGGGAAATGAGGCAGCTACTGGTAAATATTGCCCCCAATATGCCATTTTAATATTCCAAGATATTGCCCCCAATAGGCCATTTAATATGCCAGGATTTTGCCCCCAATATGCCATTTTATATGCCAGGATATTGCCCCCAATATGACATTTAATATGCCAGGATTTTGCCCCCAATATGCCATTTAATATTCCAGGATTTTGCCCCCAATATGCCATTTAATATGCCAGGATATTGCCCCCAATATGACATTTAATATGCCAGGATTTTGCTCCCAATATGCCATTTTAATATGACAGGATATTGCCCCCAATATGCCATTTAATATGCCAGGATTTTGCCCCAATATGCCATTTAATATGCCAGGATATTGCCCCTTAGTATGCTTGTTATGCCACCCTCCTCCCCCCATTCCCCAGACCCCAGTACTTACCTCTTTGCTGCTCCGTCTCCCGGTGCTCTGAAGGTCCGTGGCTGTGAGGGAAGCGTTGTGAGCTCCCCTCCAGCCGCGCGGATCAATAAAGTTTGTTTAAAAAAAACACACTTTGTTTACCACGCGGCTGGAGGGGAGCGCACAACGCTTCCCTCACAGCCACAGACCTTCAGAGCACCGGGAGACGGAGCAGGAACGAGGTAAGTTTTAGATTTTTTTTTTTCCCCAGACACCGACCCGAGTATAAGCCGAGGGGGGCATTTTTCAGCACAAAAAATGTGCTGAAAAACGCGGCTTATACTCGAGTATATACGGTATACAATAGTATACACTATTCATTTTAATTTAGTCCATGAAAATAAAGTCCTCCTTGGGCCACTAATCTGGATACATAATGTCTTTGAAAATGTCCATAAAGTTCAAAATGAACAAAACCTTTTCAACACCAATGTATAGTTTCAGTCCAGAAAACGATAGCATGTTTTCTGAAACCAAAAAAAAAACCATAAAGGCAGTCAAAACTCTTATATTTAAAAATTTTACATTGAGCAATGTACGTATGAATTGACTGTTTACATTTCCTTTTTGAACCTATAGCACAGTTTATTCCAAATTATTTAACTTTGTTTAATTTATTTAACTTAAGCTCTTTTCTAGTTGGATTTGAACAGTATAATTTCCTTGTGTTACCTTTATTAACATATTGTTTACTGGAGAAAGTCATTTTTGAAGTTGTGATCCTCAAATTGAATGAAATTGTTCCTGCAATACTATCAACCACTGATCACTTTTCAATATTATATTCAACTATTTTCACATGTCATACAAATGCTATGTAAATATTGTTCATTTCTTGCATGTATTCCTTTCCTCTTAACCCACATTGCACCTAAAGGACGTAACATAGCACCATAAAGTACCCACAGCACTTGGCTTGCCACAGTGAGAATATGTCCCCCAGAACTTACCACAGTGTCACTTTCCCCCATAGTACATGTTATTTTGCCCCACAGAACATGCCACAGCATTACTTTGGCCACATTAATATGCCACTATTAGCCTAACCATTAATATGCCAAATTTAGAAAACCAATTAATATGCCACAGCCAATTTTCCCACTATACCACTATTAGCCTGCCTACTAATATGCCAAAGCCAGATTGCCAATTAATATGCCAACAAGACCCATCAAAGAAAAGAAAAAAAGAAAAGACATTTAGTCTTGGACACGTATGTAAGATTCTTGTGGTCTGTAAGAATGAGAATTGGCACTGAAGTAGCCTGAAGTAGGTGCCTCCATTCTTTGAGTGCAAAAATTATAGCGAGAAGTTCTCTATCATCAATCTGATAATTGCTTTCTGCCAGGCTATATTTCTTCTAGAAATGCCCATGCAGCTGCATGGAGCTCTCGGCGGTAGGACGTGGAGACAAGAGGGCACCTACTACTGTCTCAGATCCATAGAGAGTCCGAAATAACATAGCCCAAAAATGTAAACTACTTGAGTTGGAACTTTTATTTCTCCAATTTACAGAACAGATTATTCTCTCTGAGTCTCTGTAAGACATAAAAAAGTCTGCGTGGTGGTTCTCGAAAGATGTGAAAAAAAAATTCTCGATTGACCATAAAGTCACCAAAAATCTTCAGCTATTTCCCCCCCAAAGTACCTTGTGATCGATGGAAAGGAACAAAACGTGGCGTTTTGGTGTTTGCATCATCTGGGACGCAAGCACCATATTAATTGCTTATATTAATTGTATGTATGATTTATTCTTCCACGTCACTGCATCATTTATGTAAGACTCAGTGAGAAATCCCCTCCATAGAGACACTAGTCAAGTATCCAAGCTTTTACCGTGATCCTTTTCATCATCGCTAAGCGATATCACGCAAGTCAGGAGGAATTATTTTTTCATAGAAATAAACTATTACTTCCTTCCCATACTTAATCTCTGTGTTATTAACTTACTCTCTCTTCCTAAATTATTTCCAATCCTACCTTCATATCTTCATGAATTTAACTCAGTCTCAAAATGACAGTCAACTTCAAAAAGCGCATTTTAGTGAATAGAACAACATGACTGCTCTTTAGTTTCACAATAATTTGTCAGGCAGGTATTAAAGCTGAAATCAACACCCAGCAGCATGTAGAGCACTAGGGGATGATTGGTAAGTTTTCGCTCAGGGCAAATAAGTGGCCCATAGTGCAACTTCACCAGTCCACCTATTGCCATCAAAAATAGACAAGGCAGATGTCTTGACAAGTTTAGGAAAAGATAATGATAGACATAACAATTGAATAGAAAGATAAAAAAAATAGTTAACAACAAGGGAATTTAAAAGTCAAAAGTTGTGCAGCCTCATGCCATTGACTCAGGTTAGAGTGCAACCACATAAGAAATTGCACTCCTACCAGTCTTGGGCACCAGTAGGGCGCTCAAAAATCAGGGTTGACAATGATTCGGAGCATCAGTGCAAGATAACAATAGCCTGAAACTAAACCTTCATAAAACCGTCTCTATTAGTGAGACTGGACTGTGCAGAATCTTTGGAGTGTAAAACAAATGAAGATAGGTTCCTTGTTAATCACAAGCACTGCACATGTCGTTTTTAATAAATCTTTATTATATGTGTAAATCTGCATTAATTAATGTTATACAATCAGAAGATTTAACCACATACTAGCACAAATCATGGCTGTAAATCTGGCATGCTAGCATTTATCATTAAGAGAAACATATGTTTAGTAAATAAGAGGCTTCTCAATGATTTCAGATCATGAACAAGTTAATCAGTGTGTCATATCTACAAAATTGAGACCTTTGGCCTAGTTATGCAGGTGTACAGGCTTGTTGGGTAAATACATTGTGTTCTTAGCTTGCTGTTCCGGAGCGTGGCATTCAAAAATGTCACTCTGCACTACTTTCACTGCGATGAAGCCCAGTTCACATAACAAGCTGGAAGTACAGGTATCTGGTGAAAAAAAAATAAAACAGATGATAATTACTATTTATTATACAAGAGAGTTGAAAGCCATAGAAGGGTACTACATTCTGAAGTAGATGTATCTTCGCTGCAAGAGGATTTGGACAAATTGGGTAATTGGGCAGATAAATGGAAAATGTGATTTAATGTAGACAAGTGTAAAATTATACATTTTGGGTACAATAAAAAAAAATGCAACGTATAGTTTAAAGGAAGTTTCCTTGGGGAAATCTACTAATGAAAAATATGTGGGAGTAGTTGTAGACAATAGACTTAGCAGTAGTGCACAGTGTCAGCTGGCAGCTGCAAAGGCCAATAAAATATTGGGGTGTATTAAAAGGAGTATTGACTCACGGGAGGAAGATATTATTCCTCCTCTTTATAGGTCCATAGTAAATGGTTTATTTAAGTAAAGGAGGAGAGTATATTTAAAAAGAAGAAAAACTACCACAACTAGAGGACATAGTCTAAAATTAGAGGGACAAATATTTAAAAAGTGATGTTGGGTAGTATTAATTTACTGATAGTGGATGCATGGAATAGTCTTCCAGCAGAAGTGGTAGAGGTTAATACAGTGAAGGGGTTTAAGCATGCGTGGGATAGGTATAAGGCTATCCTAGATATAAGATAATACCAGGCACTAATGAAAGTATTACATTACTGAGAGGGTAGTGGATGCATGGAAAAGTCTTCCAGTAGAAGTGGTAGAGGTTAATACAGTGAAGGAGTTTAAGCATGCATGGGATAGGTATAAGGCTATCCTAGATATAAGATAAGGCCAGGGACTAATGAAAGTATTACATTACTGAGAGGGTAGTGGATGTATGGAATAGTCTTCCAGTAGAAGTGGTAGAGGTTGATACAGTGAAGGAGTTTAAGCATGCATGGGATAGGTATAAGTCTATCCTAGATATAAGATAAGGCCAGGGACTAATGAAAGTATTACTTTACTGAGAGGGTAGTGGATGTATGGAATAGTCTTCCAGTAGAAGTGGTAGAGGTTAATACAGTGAAGGAGTTTAAGCATGCATGGGATAGGTATAAGGCTATCCTAGATATAAGATAAGGCCACGTACTAATGGAAGTATTACATTACTGAGAGGGTAGTGGATGTATGGAATAGTCTTCCAGTAGAAGTGGTAGAGGTTAATACAGTGAAGGAGTTTAAGCATGCATGGAATAGGTATAAGGTTATCCTAGATATAAGATAAGATCAGGGACTAATGAAAGTATCACTTTACTGAGAGGGTAGTGGATGCATGGAATAGTCTTCCAGTAGAAGTGATAGAGGTTAATACAGTGATGGAGTTTAAGCATGCGTGGGATAGACACAAGGCTATCCTAGATATAAGATAAGGCCGGGGACTAATGAAAGTATTACTTTACTGAGAGGGTAGTGGATGTATGGAATAGCCTTCCAGTAGAAGTGGTAGAGGTTTATACAGTGATGGAGTTTAAGCATGCGTGGGATAGACACAAGGCTATCCTAGATATAAGATAAGGCCGGGGACTAATGAAAGTATTACTTTACTGAGAGGGTAGTGGATGCATGGAATAGCCTTCCATTAGAAGTGGTAGAGGTTAATACAGTGAAGGAGTTTAAGCATGCATGGGATAGGTATAAGGCTATCCTAGATATAGGATAAGGCCAGGGACTAATGAAAGTATTACTTTACTGAGAGGGTAGTGGATGTATGGAATAGTCTTCCAGCAGAAGTGGTAGAGGTTAATACAGTGAAGGAGTTTCAGCATGCATGGGATAGGTATAAGGCTATCCTAGATATAAGATAAGGCCAGGGACTAATGAATAGACATGTGCATTCGTTTTCGGACGAATGCATTTTCGTCTGAAAATAGCATTTTCGTCCATTCGTCCGAAAAACGAAGAACGAAAATGCTAAGCTAACGAAAGCCGAATGAACGAATGGTTAATACACGAAAATCATTCGTTCATTCGTCCATTCTTATTACTATTGCATTCTATAAGCCGAAATAGAGTCGGTTTATAGAATACAATAGCATTTCACTACACGGAGACAAAGTCTCCATTCATAAATTTATGAATGGAGACTCTGTCTCCGTGTAGTGAAATGCCGACAGCCTATAAACCGAACGTTCGGTTTATAGGCTGTCGGTTTATGTAATACATGTAATCCTATGGCTATTCTATAAACCGAACGTTTATAGACTTTCGGCTTATAGAAAACATGTAGTACTATTGCCTTTCTATGAACCGAACGAGAGCCCCATTCATCAGAATTTGTTATGAATGGGGCTCTCGTTCGGTTTATAGAAAGCCAATAGTATTACATGTATTCTATAAAACGAACGAATACAAATTTACGAAACGAAAATAATGAACGAATTTCGTCTGAAACGAATGCAGTAATGAACGAAATTCGTTTTAGATGAAATAAATAACATTTTCGTCCGAATGGAAGAAAACGAAACGAAAATGTTAGTTTTGCACATGTCTACTAATGAAAGTATTACATTACTGAGAGGGTAGTGGATGTATGGAATAGTCTTCCAGTAGATAAGGCTATCCTAGATATAAGATAAGGCCAGGGACTAATGAAAATATTACATTACTGAGAGGGTAGTGGATGTATGGAATAGCCTTCCAGTAGAAGTGGTAGAGGTTAATACAGTGAAGGAGTTTCAGCATGCATGGGATAGGTATAAGGTTATCCTAGATATAAGATAAGGCCAGGGACTAATGAAAGGATTACGTAACTGAGAGGGTAGTGGATGTATGGAATAGTCTTCCAGTAGAAGTAGTAGAGGTTAATACAGTGAAGGAGTTTCAGCATGCATGGGATAGGCATAAGGCTATCCTAGATATAAGATAAGGCCAGGGACTAATGAAAGGATTACGTAACTGAGAGGGTAGTGGATGTATGGAATAGTCTTCCAGTAGAAGTAGTAGAGGTTAATACAGTGAAGGAGTTTCAGCATGCATGGGATAGGCATACACATATCCTAGATAAGATAAGGCTAAAGCAAGTATTAATTTTTTTCTTTTTTTTATATTCATAAATTGGGAAGACTAGATGGGCAAAATGGTTGTTAACATAAGTTATGTTAAAGGCACATATAGGGGTCTGTTCAATGACCATGAGTTAATTTATCTCTTGTCAATGAATTCCATAGACTGAAATAGAAATATGTAAGTTATAAAACAGTACAGACTAGATGGGCTGAAAGGTTCTTATCTCCCGACGCTTTCTATGTAAGAGATATTGTGCATGCTTGAATTGTACCCATGGTATCTTAGCAGTTTGATAGTTACCTGGTTTGATAAATGTCCCGACAAAGAGGTAACATTTGAAATGATCATTTTTGCATACAATTTGCTTCTTATCAAAACATTCTTCCTCTGTGTTTAGGTAAAAACAGCTGTCACATAGGATTCCATTTGGTATAATTTTCTCCTCTGGCACTAAGATTAAGAATACATTGTAATATACAATATTCAATGGTAAATGTTGTGTATATATATATATATATATATATATATATATATATATATACATATATATACATAACACGTTATGTTGTCAGAACTGGACAATTAGCAATGACTGAAGTTTTATAGGAACTAATCATTATAGTTATATCCAATATTATATAATATTTCTAAGTAATGAAAAATTTGTTGGCCATAGTAAATAATCAATATAAATGAAGTTACCTTGCTCATCTGTCTACAACCACCATGAGCCACATACTCACTGTTGCCACTAGCAGAGCCAGTCTACGGACATGTTTACTACCATTTTAATTCTGAAGATGCACATTTTTTGGATAGTGAAACGCGTTGACTGATATTATTAGAAGTGTCTTCTTCTTATGGGAAACTAATGGACACATGTTGTCACATATTTGTGCCTGTGGGGATTTGCTCTTATTTTTACTTGAAGACAAATCACAGTTCTTCTGTACTTTCTTTCCAACTGAAAATAATGTCACATCAGCCTCTAAATTCAGTGATATCTGATAAGGATGGTTTGAAGAGACAGGACTGTTACTCTAGCAACAGTTAAATGATCCTACTCATATCATAAAGAGCCTCTCGATTGGCCATAAAGTCACCTCTAAGCTTCAGCCACTGCCCCCCAAAGCCCTCTCTAGTCATTTGAAATGTTGGGCGGTATGATATTACTCTATATTTTCAACTATTTAGAATACTGAAAGTGTCGATAAAAAAAATCTAATGCAACAGATCTGTTTCTTTTTCCTTACTTAACATGCCACATCACTTATCTAAAAATATTTTTTTTTAGTTGAGACTGCCCCCATAACCCCTTTGTGACAATGGATGTGCCTGACACATCCTGCGGTGAAACGAGCGGTTTTCACAATCACTCTGATGGTGCTGATCTATTGCCTCGATATCGAGGCAATAGCCAGCACCAAAATTTAGGTTCTGGGGCACACATGATCGCTCCACGGAGCAATCGTGGGCGCCATATTGCCAGAGCATCATGGCTGTGCCCTCTTGTGGTCAGCGCTTTGGAAGTGAAAAAAAAATTTCACTTCCGATGCTCTGAATATGTTGCTTGACTGCCCCTAGAGGCAAGAAAAAAATACTTAATTAGCTAAAATATAGCGGTTAGGGTCACAATTAAATTAGTGTAAGCATAAGTCATAGGGTTAAAATTAAATTAAAATTAAAATATATTAGGGGTTAGCATAAGGGTTAGAGTTGGGGTTAAATTTAGGGTTAATTTTAGGGTTCAGTTTTGAATCAAAAGATCAATATAGGAAAAAAAAAACTCACAAAAAACTGCAAAAAAACATGGAAACATGCATATTCATGAACTTGGGACAACATTTAGAAACTATTTAGATGGGGTCTTTTTTAATGATTGTATTTGTATAAATTATATTTTTTATATAATAAAATATATATATTTTTACTTTTTCATCATATTTTATGATTTTTTTTTCTGTAGTAAATTATAAGATATAATGAACATAATGGTGTCTAATGAAATCCCTTCTTATTATGGTAAAAACAACCTATAATTTTTGTGGGTACAGTATGTGAGAAAGAAAATTACAGCTAAACACAGACACCCCAGAAATGTAAAAACAGCCCTTGTCACCAAGGGAAAGTAAATGCCAAAATGTCTTGTCACTAAGGGGCTAAAGGATTGTTGTTCTTTTCTTCTTCTTTGTTTATGTGGTTAATTTTTTTAAGAAAACAAACAATACACTAATTGTGTACATTCCCTTTCATAAAAGCAATACTTACTTTCATAGTTATATGTGTTACAGTCGTCACCAGTGCAACACTTGTAGTACACTCTTATGTCCATAACTCCATCATAAGTGCTGTGGGTAGTCATATTGCATGGTAACTGTCCGGCACAACCCTTGGATAAAGAATGATATATACTATCTGCGGAATAAAAATCAATGTGTAAGAGGATACAATATTGGGACCACGCTCCATAATGTCTGCATCCTGTAGGTTGACCGCATTAGCCTTATATTCAGGGTTGTTAATTAAAAATGCATATTTCAGGGCTGCATTTGACAAGATCAAAGTTGTGGGTCAACCCTGGAGTATACATTTAAAGTGGTATGCTTTGATTTTGAGCTCCCTTAGACCTAACTCATGTACCCCCACCCTCAGTGGTCTCACCATTTGCTTTCCAGGTTGCATGCCTTCCTAAGATAGCATTTTTATTGCACTTGTGTTCCCCCAACCCCCTTTGCACAGCAACAAATTTCTCACTGGGGATTAAGTCAGGACTGTAAGATGTAAGTACAGTCAGCACAAGGAAGTGACGAAGGATATACCACTAGCAATGGTAGAGCTGGCTCTGCAGTCTCCAAAGTGTTTTGGAGGTACAGTTTATATTTTGCATCTAAATCCCTCTGTCCTCCTTTCTTGTCTTTTGTTCCCTCTTATCTTGAAGCTCAGGATATTAGATTTGTGTACGTGTATTACAGAGCTCCAATAAAAATGGAATTAAATGTGTTTATAGGCTCGGAATCCTCTGTTCCTGTTTACTTCCTTGGTGTCCCTTGTTTCTCAGACCTCAGAATGTTTGGTTTGTATCACAGGACAAAACCCATAAAATTAGGTTAACTTGAAAGAATATGTTACTTTTCATTCCTTAAAAGGAAAAATAAAATGTTACTTTCTCGTGGGACATCCATTTCCTTTTTTACTTTTAAGGAGAAAAGTTGTAGGTTTTTGTTTGTGAGAAATTAACACCATGACTTGAATAACAAAACTCTGCTGATCTTATTGACCCAAACTTACCGAATCTGAAATATTCTGAGATGACCAGACACCGATCGCCATATTTACATTCAACGGAATCCCCCTCGCAAGAATCAGTATTGTTCCCGAAGCAGTGAATACACTTCACACCATCGACTAGAAGGAAGATATATTGATGACATTGAATACTGAAGGTGAATAAAGCAACAAAGAACTTTAACCACTAACTTTAATGTCAATAATGTAACCAAAGAGAGTGGTCAATATTAATGAATATTAAATTCAGGTTTACAATAATAAATATGACATCAAACTAAAGTCCCACCCTACCTTGAAAAAACAATATATAGTTTGTACGAGTATACTAAATGAGAACGATGAAATTGCAGTTAAACACTTTTTCGTATTTCTTGCATTGTGTTCCATTTGATTTGTTCCATCTGACTTTACATGTACTCTGTATATGAAAATGTTCATATATAACTTCTTTAGATGTGGCCATTAGAATGTTAGCTCATTATACAGGATTGTACAGTGTTTTTCTGCATCAAGTTCTTCTCACTTCCTCATCTCCTCTAATTACTGAAATCACTCTGACAGTCACTTAAAAAAGTGAGTTGCAGGTCAGTTGAGATGAGAGGAACATGTACAGTGAGCAAGGACAAACCTGCCGAGTTCCTCCTGCTAGAAGAACAGAGTTGACCCTGCGTAATGTACTGTTACAAAAGTGAGTTTATAAAGAGCTCATTTAGACATTTATCCATTTCCAGTTGAGTTCCTCAAGCAAGGGAAACTCTAGATTTGTCCCTGCACATTGTATAATTAAGTCAGTGACATAAGTTTTTAATTGCAATAATAACAATATATTATGATAATGTCCTCACCTTTGGTAGTAAAGAAGAAGACCAGGCAGATTGTGGGTAGGAGAGATTTCATGATCATCGTGAGAGAGAAATTATTTGGATACTTCATTATTATTTTCTTTCTTGCTGGTGTATCCCTAGATATAATGCTGATATATATAGGGCAGAAGATGTGATTGTGTCATCCTCAAAGAGCAAAATGATATCTGGCTTCTCTGTGATGTTTAATGAATAGAATGCCAGTATTGTCTGTAGAATACCCAGTGGTAGTTGGAAACTCTTCGTTGATCAACATCTTTCCAAATGATGTCCTCAAGCTATGTGTTTGTTCAGTCCCAGAGGTAAAACAATTAAATCTCCAGCACCTGGCTGGATTTATTTTCATTAATTTAAGGTGCCACTAAAATATATAATCACAAGCGGTAAAAAGGAGTGGCTCAAGTATAAGGAGAAACGTAAATACACAGTAACTTATGGAGAACTGACAAAGCGAATGCATAAATCAGGCATGAATACCAGAGCTGGAAAAATCTTCCCTTTATTTTTACCTGGCACTTGCTGTTCCCTAGGCAGTTCTCTAGCACAATTCACTATTTACTGAATATACCCCAATTAATAATGCTTTTTTGCCCGTTGAACACAGTAAGTCATCTGATCATTTAGTCCAGCCTTAACTGACCCTGATATTTTCTGTCTGGACAGAGTACAACACTCTGCAAAATACCTCACATCTTACATTCAAGCTCCATCTTATAATCAGACCTCAAACAGTGGAATTTGAGTACATTTTTATATATTAGAAGAATGGCAAATCTTATTCCATACAATTGTCTAATTAGAGTCCTGGAAGGGATTATAGAAAATCTGAATCTGAGGGAATGGAAGCAGAAATTATTAACAAGGTTTGGAGAGCTTCTCAATATGGATAAAGTCATGACCGATTTAGCCCAGCAGTTCCAAATTAATTCATGAGACATATTTACATACCCTAGAGTAAAAAGAATGGTTAGCTCGAGTATAATATTGAGAGAGAGCTCTTATACGGGGCTTAAGTGAGAGGACTAATACTGAATATACAGAGTGGATTGGGATCCTACAGAATACCAAACATTTTGTACATAGTCTGAATATTTTGGAACTTCAGTATAACATTATACAAAGATGGCATGTGGTCCCAGAATGGATCTCTAAGTTCTTTACAATGACTTCCCTAAAGTTATGGAGATGTCATAAATGTTGGGATATGGTCTTTGATATATTGAATGATATAGGGTTACTGCACAGTAATGGCAGCTGTCTTACATTTGGGATTCTCTAAATTAAAACAGGAACAGAGATACTTAGCGATACATGTTATGATGGCAGTAAAATATCTTATTGCAAGAAGGTGGAAGACGCAAGAGATCCGCCACATGGTCAGTCCTGAAAGGATAAGTCACTTATCCACTAGAGATGAAGGGGAACACAAATAAGTCAATAAGAGTAGCTAAAGATAGATGGTCTGAATGCACGTGAGGAAATAAAACTCACTATAAGACCAAACACATAAACCCATTTACCTATTTAGCTGAAGGTGGGGCAGATGGCGAGATAGGTGCAGCAAACAGTGGAGCAGAAAGAAGTCACCTTGTTGGCCTTCGGAATACTCCCAGAAGATTAAGATAAATCTCAGTTGTGTGTGAAAGTCGAATTGACATGCTCTGAATTTAAAAGTTAGAGAACAGAACAATGGCTGAAAAATGTGCCCAAGATTCTAACAAAAAGAGAGAAGAGGGAAGGTAAAGTAGAGAAGAGACTTTCTTTCTTCTCCCCTCAATCTACAAAGGGGAATGGAAACAGCTTTGTCAGAGAGGAACCCAGAAGTGAGACCAACTTTGGGGAAGAAGAACTCGGGCAGGGCAACTTGTCAGTACCCATAAATAATACTATAACCCATGAGCAAAACACTATTTTTTTTTCTTTGTACAGCAGAACCGGGGACCAATGGAGCAGGGAGAAATAAATAACATTATATGATTAAGTTATGTACATTGAATGTACAAGGAATGAATTCAGCCCTCCTCCAATTACTAGTAAAAACACTGTTTCTGTCAAATAGATTTTCTGAGATTTTTATGGCATCATTGCAAAATAAAAAAGAAAATGGGGCATTGCTTCTATCTTTTCTGTAAATGTGAATATTAAAATGTATATGTCCATAACAGATCACCTATTAGATGTATTTTTAAGATTTATAATAAGATTGAAAAGATGAAATAAATGGCAATCATATGGATTTCAATTGTGTCCTTGATCGGAAATGGATACAAAAAAACATCATCTGGTATTAAAAGATAAAAAAACTTAATTTAAAAAAAAATTATAATAATGCCCGTAGATTTCAAAATACGCTTACAAAGAATTCCCTATCTGACACATGGCACATTTTTAATGCCACAGATAGAGACTACACATGCTTCTCTAAAACCTTCTGTGCATACTCCCAAATTGCTCACTAAAGCAACTGGTATGCCTATAAATGTGTAATTAGGGGTTTGTTTATTAAATTGGGAGCCAGAACTAAACATCAAAATGAAGCAAGTATATCAGTCCTATACATTACACTGTATGATAAAAAAACAAATTACAAACATAATACTAGACATGTGCATTCGTTTTTGGACGAATGCATTTACGTCCGAAAATAGCATTTTCGTCCATTCGTCCGAAAAAACGAATAACGAAAATGCTAAACTAACGAAAGATGAATGGTTAATAAACGAAAATCATTCGTCCATTCGTGTTATTGGCATTCTATAAACCAAAATAGAGTCGGTTTATAGAATACAAATAGCATTACATACATTCCATAAACCGACATAATGAACGACTTTCGTTTTATGGAATGCATGTAATACTATTGGCTTTCTATAAAAACGAACTAGAGTCCCCATTCATAAGAATCTCTTATGAATGGGGCTCTCGTTCGGTTTATAGAAAGCCAATAGTATTACACGTATTCTATAAGACGAACGAATAAAACGAAACGAAAATAATGAACGAATTTCGTCTAAAACGAATGCAGTAATGAACTAAATTAGTTTTAGACGAAACAAATAACATTTTCATCCAAATGGACGAAAACTAAACAAAAATGTTAGTTTTGCACATGTCTAGTTATCTACATTATTGATGGAGAGAGCCAATAAGGCCTTGAGAAAATGAAAGTAGATGTGGTACTACAAAGGTAAAAGGGCAGACAAAAGGTTGACTAATAAACTAAAAAAACAATAGGGAAAAAAGAGTACATCACAAAATGAATTCGGGATGGAAAGATCAACATGTCCCCAGATAAAATTGGGCAAGCATTCAACCCAAGTAAGGTAGGTATAATGGGGTTGGCTGTAAACCTATTCTTCCCTAGGTGAGCAGTGGGAGAAGTGACCACCCTGTAGGGTATCAGGGACACCTGATAATCATACAGTTATGTCTCTGTTGGGGCAGTTAACTGCTTAGAGCATCTAATGTCAGTAAATGCACACTGTGACTGCCCTCTAGTGTCCGCAGATATTGATGCTGACAGCAGCATTCAGGCAAAATCATGTAGAGCACTAGGCAATGCTTGGTGACTTTTTGCTTTGGGCAAAAGCAATTTAGTAGCTCATGGTACAACTTCATCAGCCCACCCATTACAATCAGAAATCGACACAAACAGACAAGGCAGTATGCAATCACAAGGTCCAACCACCTACTACACAAATCACTTGGCATACTAGCATTTGTAATTAAAGTGACTGTATCACCTAAACAAACACATTTAAAACACATTTTTAATCCTAATTTATGAATTTTTGTTAAAACATTGTGAAGATAATTTTCAAGATGTTTTTATCCTCTTCATGCACAGTACAAACAATGTTTAGGTGATACAGTCCATTTAAGAGAAAAACATGTTTAGTAAATAGGGGTCTTCTCATTGATTTCAGAACATTAACTAGTTGGGTCAATGTGCCATATGTATGTAATTGAGTCCATTCGCCTAGTTATGCAGGTGTCCAGGAGATGGGTCAGTATAAAGCCTTCTTTTCTTGGTGGGTCATATTGAAGCAGTCAAATACTTTATACTCTGCTGTTTTCTCTGCAATAAAGCCCAGTTCACATAACAAGGTGGTAGTACAGCCTTGTGAAGCTATTTTGATTGCATTGCCATCTGGTAAAAAATATTAAAATAAAACAGATGCTATTTACTATTTATTATACAAGGGAGCTGCACTCAAAGTCAGGATAATGGGTTATGAGGAGCAGAAGATAGAGAGGTCTTTATGGAAAGAGCAGTGATGATGGAATTTAGAGCAGTAAGCAGTAGGATTCAGGAACAGAGCTACAGTGATAAGACAGATGGGTCAGTTCCAGTGTTAGTCACCAATATTGTTCATGGTGGACATTTACTGGACTTTGTGATGGACAATTTAATTCTATGGACCTTCACAGACCTTGCCACGGACACTTGTGTTCTTGTATGTTCTTGATTTACCTGCCAGTTCATAAAGTTCCATGTTTTAGTTTAGCTTTGACTTGTGTCAATTACAATTCTGTCTTTGCCAGAGCATTCAGTGAGTTACCAACTTAGCATCTCAACGATGCAATTTTGGGTTAACTCCTATTCAGGTTAAGTTCATGAATAGATAAGACTCCAATCCCTATATGTTTTGTTAGTTAAAGCTAATCCTATAATTTACCCATGAGGAATCTGGGAAATTACATCATATGGAATGCGGGTCAATGTAACTAGCATTGGGAATTCTGAGCTGTAGTGGGGGTGAGACACCGGTCACTTGGCAGTACTGTGTGACAGTTTTTGACCTTTTATAGTCAGTTTGTATTTTCAATTCAATATTCAATATTTTTTTGTGAGTGCAATTTAACCTTTACATTTTGTACAGTTTATATTTCTAAATGGTGTAGCACTATATGTTTTTACTCTGTGTCTTGTTTGTTGCTGAATGGAGTGTAGGGAGAATACGTAATGGGTATTACAAGTATAATATGCACAATGGTAAAAACACCAGTTGCAATGGATGCAACAAGATCCCTCTGAAACAAGAACAGACTGTCCCATACAGGTTCCTGAGATTTCTCTTGGAGCCACATACACTCACATCACCCCTCTGTAACAAGATCACACTGTCCCATACATTTTCCTGAGATTTCTCTTGGAGCCACATACACTCACATCACCCCTCTGTAACAAGATCACACTGTCCCATACATGTTCCTGAGATTTCTCTTGGAGCCACATACACTCACATCACCCCTCTGTAACAAGATCACACTGTCCCATACATTTTCCTGAGATTTCTCTTGGAGCCACATACACTCACATCACCCCTCTGTAACAAGATCACACTGTCCCATACATGTTCCTGAGATTTCTCTTGGAGCCACATACACTCACATCACCCCTCTGTAACAAGATCACACTGTCCCATACATGTTCCTGAGATTTCTCTTGGAGCCACATACACTCACATCACCCCTCTGTAACAAGATCACACTGTCCCATACATGTTCCTGAGATTTCTCTTGGAGCCACATACACTCACATCACCCCTCTGTAACAAGATCACACTGTCCCATACATGTTCCTGAGATTTCTCCTGGAGCCAGATACACTCACATCACCCCTCTGTAACAAGATCACACTGTCCCATACATGTTCCTGAGGTATATAGCCAAAACACATCTAAATTTGGACTTGATTCTCAAGTCTCTACAATATTTGTATACTATGCTCTCTGGTTTATGTATCTTGAATTATATCACCTTTATTTTTTTTATTTCAATCTCCTCCCACACTTGCATGTGTTAATCAGATTCCTCCTGGACTCACATACACTCACATCATCCCTCTGCAACACGATCAGACTGTTTAATGCCCTTCCTCCCTTCCCCACAACCCACCCCAGGTTAATATCCTTAGTAGGTCTGGTTTACCCGATAATGTGACTTGACCTTTAATAAAATACCTGACAATATCCCCCCTCTGCATATAATGATTAGCAATATGTCAGCCACCTGGTGTGACTCACTGGTGCTCTCACAGTTCCCCCACTCCTTTCATTATCACAATCAACTTTTATTTTTACCTCCCCACCTTTTCTTCCTTTTCACTCTCCTTATGTATCTCATGTTCCCCATCCACTCTAGAATGGATACCCTCTTGTTTTAGAGTGAACATGTTTGTCCAAATTTGTTTGTAACTCTCTTCTTATGCTCTGTATTCTGACCACTCGCCTCAGACCCCAATTATAAATATATTAAATCCCCTGTGGTCTGGTGCTTTCCAGTGGCCCCATGCTGCAATAATAAATATAGTTTCACAGTGCCAATTTGAATTAAGTGAAGTTCATGTTTAAAACTAGCATCCGGGCTGTGGATCCTTTAAGAAAATCTCCAGTAATCTATGTAATGTAAGTTTGTAAGTGTGTTTTATTATAAACATTTTTTTAGTGATCTTTGCATTCCGTCCAGCGTACGATATGGTAATAACATTTGGATCAGCTGTCTCTACTTCAGTGAAGGACCAGTGAACATAGAAGAAAGACAGTATATAAAGAAAGATGCCAATACATGGATTAGCAGTCACCTGAGGAAGCCCTTGGTGGGTTGAAACGTGTAGTGACCAATGCCCAGTGACAACTTGATGTGAGACAGAACTGACAAATACAGAGTAATCAGAATTTCAGTAATCTTCAACCACTGTAGCAAGTAAGTATTTTTAATCCAAACTTTTTATATGTTTAAAACTGGTTTACCCTATGCAGCCAGTCTTTTCCATTTTATGTTGAACAAAACCCACTGATTGCTGGCATTGTGGAATTGATTATTGTGAGTCACTGACTCTCATATATCACACATTCTGGAGAAAATGACTTGGAGGAATGTACTGCCATGTGTAAGTAGTAGTTTAGTCATACATAAAAGTAGTGTACACTGTATTCTCTCTCCCCCCCCCCCCCTCCCCCACTGTTTTGGTTTCCTCCTTCAACACAAAATGAACCTGAGAAGTAACCCGTGTTTTTGGAAGAACGCCACACAAAAGATCTTAAAACTGTAGTTATTTTTTTATTGTTATTTCATCACTTGGGTTGTACAATTGAAATTAAAGTGCTCCATTATTCTTTGTATCTTTTATTTCTACAGTATGCATCATTCATAAGCAAAATAGTCTAAAATAAAATACAGTATCAACATAGATTGAGATGAATAATAATTATCCAAAGACATGATTTCTATGAAAGATTATATGAAAATAAAATAGCTGACTATCTCATGGACACATACAAAATAATTTGCTATGCAGTTACAATTTTAACCACAAGATGGCAGTATGCATTTAAGGGGACTATGTACAGGACCATATCTGGCCATGTATGGCAATGCAAATTTTAATTTAAATGACAATGTCACACAATTAATTCTGAAGATATAAGGTTTCTCTGCTTTGTGTCATGCGTATACATATCAAAAGACAAACGTTGTACAGGAGAAAGCAAAGACAACCAACATCAATGCAAAAGCCTTGTTTGCACTAACCTGCAGGTATTTAAAGGGTGGGTTCCACAAGATAAGGAGCTCACCTGACACCAACAAAGAGGAAGAAACACAAGCAAAATAAAAGGTAGGGTGGCCTCTAGAGGAGCAATGCATATTAGCACAAAAATGTTACTTTTAATTGCATGTGTCAGGAGATCAGGGCAAAACTCTGACAAGCACACAGACATGTGTTCTAAAGCACATACAGAAGAGACAATAGCGTAATCAGTAAAACACATATTTTATATACAGTATATTCTATATTCCTTTTATTCCTGAATGTCCCAAACTGATGATTTGAGTAGCTGCATTTTTGGGGATTTGTTTGATTCAGCTATAATGATAGAACTGAATCCAATTCAGGACAAATTGGTGTATATTGAGTAGACCCTTAATTAACCATTTGATACATGTGGAAGAGTTTCTACCTCAACTGTCTAATGTAAATAATACTAGGCCTATGGGTTTTGATTGGATTAGAACACCTTAGTGGTGAACTATTAACAGGAGTAGCCCCAGAAGACTGGAAATTAGAGAATGTTGTGCCCATTCACAAGGAAGGTAGTAGGGAGTAGTCAGGCTACTATAGGCTGGAAAAGTCTGAGATTGTTAAACATCTAAAATCACATGAATTTCAAGATCAGAAACAACATGGGTTTACTTCAGGGAGACAAACAAGCCAAACAAATCTGATTTATGATTTTGATTGGGTGACTAAAAAGACAGGCAGTAGACATTGCTTATCTAGACTTCAGTAAGGCATTTGGCACTTTTTCACATAGAAAACATATCAATAAACTGCAATGTTGGAGTTTGGAGTAGGCAGTGACTAAGTGACAGACAACAGAAGGTTGTAGCCAAAGTCCTATATTTGGAATAAGGTCTTTTTACCATTGGGGTACCTCAGGGATCTGATGTAAAGAAGAAAATTGTGAGTAGGAGCGATTTCATGATCATCATGAGAGAGCAATTCTTTAGATACTTCATTAGTATTTTCTTTCTCTGATGTATCCCCAGATAAAATACTGATATTTTTAGGGATGAAGATGTGATTTCCCTATCCACAAAAAGCAAAACAATGTCTGGTTTCTGTATGATGTTTACTGAATAGAATGCCAGCATTGTCCAAAGAATACCCAGTGGACATTTTCGTTGATCAACATCTTTCTTCATGCCAAGTGATGTCCCCTAGCTATGTGTTTGTCCAGACCCAGCGGTAAAACAATTACATCTCCAGCACCTGGCTGGATTTATATTCAATCATTTAAAGAGACACTAAAAATATTATTTTTCACATGTGCTTCTAATATAGAAGAACAAGCAAAAAAGTACTGACCCTAGTATGAGGATTACCTGGCATGTATTGTTAAGGTTACATGCCCATTTATCATCTGACTGGCAGCTATGATGCTTCCATAGGGTGCATCCTCTGTTGGTGATGTTCACCTTTGTTGGTGACATGTGAAAATGAAAGACATTTTCTGCACTAGTACTAAGAGACTGTTAGACCTGATAGATCCCATTCAGACTTATGGGGTAAGCCCCCTGCTCTAACTGGCTAAGTGCACGCAGACACTGTCAGAATGCACCAGCATCAAACTCGTTCAGCTGTATCAGCACCTATGATTAAGCATGTCTTTGCAGGTAAAACGTGTTGGATGAGGGCAGCATTTCTTTCCAGTATTTGCAAAGTCTTTTTCTATCCAGTCTTCTTTGTAAGTTAAATAAAACCATTGGAATAATGTTTAAAATTGTTCTTAAGGTCCAGCCTCAGGGAATCTTTTCGCTGCCAGTAAGATGTTCCTCTATGAAGCCATCCTTTTTTTTAAATTACTACTTATTATTAATGAAGCAAATGTTAAAAACCAAACTTTAGCACTGTTGTAATAATCTGGCTGCATGAACTCCTGTTTTCTTTTCGAATTAAAATAAATCATGATTGTTCCAGTTTGAGTCTTAGGATGACACTATGACTTAAAACTACCTCACCACTAACTCAAATCTTGTATTACACAAGATCATTTTTCCCAGGTCAAACATATGTACTTTTTTGCTGTTTCACTATGTTTGTTTTCTACTGTGCATATATAATAGCTGGCCTAAATGCCGTATCTTCATTAAGGAAACTCCTTACAATGGCAGATCTGCACCATGATAAATGTATTAAGTGGTGAGTTTGAAATATTCTAAATTGGAAATGACTGGGTATAAGGCTACTTATCTTAAGATACAAAAATGCACACAAACATTTAAAGTTTGGGTATGTTATAATCCACTATTAATTGGCTTTTCAGATACACAGTAAACTGTGGAGTACTGACAAGGGACATGAAAATGAAGGCATGAATATCCAAGCTGGAAAAATTCTCCAACTTGCCTGTCTCTACCTGGTTGTTGGTATTCCCTTGGCAGCTCCCTACCATTCACCACAGTTCAATGTTTATTGGATAGACCCCAATAAATAATGTATTGTTGCCCACAGTCGATTTTCTCCTCATTCAGTCCAGCATTAATCCACCCTGATATTTCTGCTTCATTGCAGAGCCAGAGTACAACACAGAATAGAAAATAGGTGGGAGCTCATTCCCTCAATATCATAATAGAGTTGTATTGCTCTTCTCAGATACAAAATAATGCATTTCACGTTAAGAGAAGCTTAGTCATTGACAAAATAACATAACACCAACATCAACACTAAAAAACCTTATCTACAAACCACACCCTTTGATTTTCTAAACCAGAGCCTGAATCTATGTACTTGCTCATTATGGTGCGTAGGCATATTCACAGGTGTGTATTGAACTAGGTAAATTAAAATCAGTTGTGAATGCCTTAAGTAAAACAAGCAAATAATGCTGCTGTGTATTGCAGATCTGTATTGCTTGGTGATCAGACATTAATACATACAGAATTATAATCTGTATAAATATATAACAGATCTGTATTGCTTGGTGATCAGTCATTAATACATACAGAATTATAACCTGTATAAATATATAACAGATCTGTATTGCTTGGTGATCGGACATTAATACATACAGAATTATAACCTGTATAAATATATTACTGATCTGTATTGCTTGGTGATCGGACATTAATACATACAGAATTATAACCTGTATAAATATATAACAGATCTGTATTGCTTGGTGATCAGACATTAATACATACAGAATTATAACCTGTATAAATATATTACTGATCTGTATTGCTTGGTGATCGGACATTAATACATACAGAATTATAACCTGTATAAATATATAACAGATCTGTATTGCTTGGTGATCAGACATTAATACATACAGAATTATAACCTGTATAAATATATAACAGATCTGTATTGCTTGGTGATCGGACATTAATACATACAGAATTATAACCTGTATAAATATATAACAGATCTGTATTGCTTGGTGATCGGGCATTAATACATACATAATTATAACCTGTATAAATATATAACATTTCAATATTGCTTGGTGATCGTACATTAATACATACAGAATTATAACCTGTATAACTATATAACAGATCCGTATTGCTTGGTGATCAGACATTAATACATACAGAATTATAACCTGTATAAATATATAACAGATCTGTACTGCTTGGTGATCGGACATTAATACATACAGAATTATAACCTGTATAAATATATAACAGATCTGTATTCCTTGGTGATCAGACATTAATACATACAGATTTATAACCTGTATAAATATATAACAGATCTGTATTGCTTGGTGATCGGACATTAATACATACAGAATTATAACCTGTATAAATATATAACAGATCTGTGTTGCTTGGTGATCGGACATTAATACATACAGAATTATAACCTGTATAACTATATAACAGATCTGTATTGCTTGGTGATCAGACATTAATACATACAGAATTATAACCTGTATAAATATATAACAGATCTGTATTGCTTGGTGATCATACATTAATACATACAGAATTATAACCTGTATAAATATATAACAGATCTGTATTGCTTGGTGATCAGACATTAATACATACAGAATTATAACCTGTATAACTATATAACAGATCTGTATTGCTTGGTGATCAGACATTAATACATACAGAATTTTATTACAGTAATAACAGAGCGGGGAAAGAACTAACAAAAAAACTTAATGCACTGAATCTACATTCAAGAATTTAAAATAATATAGTGTGTGTTGGGGAAATGTGTATTGCCCATTCACAAGGATGGTGGAGGCAACTATAAACCAGTAACAACTATTACAGTTTTTCTGCATCAAAATCATGTCACTTCTATGTCTCTTCTAATGACTGAAATATCTCTGACAGATATTGTTTAAAAGTTGAGTTGCTGGTCATCTCACAAACGAATCTGTACAGTGAGCATGGACAAACCTGGAGAGTTCCTTCTGCTAGAAGATCATAGTTGATCCTGCACATTTCATTGTTGAAAAAAGTGAGTTTATTGACAAGATAAGGTATTAAGGAGATTGATATACCAAAAAAGTGGACAGAAAGATAGATCAAAGTACACACCGGGTGAATTAGTCAGTTCTTGTTGATTTCAGATCTTGAATTAATTGGGCCAATGTGCCTTATGACCTTCATTGAGTTCCTTCACCTAGTTGTGCAGGAGTCTGAGAGTTAGGTTCGGATAAGGTGTTCTTAGCTTGCTCTTTCGGAGTGTAGCATTCAAAATATTTAGTCTCCACTACTTTTGCTACAATAAAGCCCAGTTCACATACCAAGCTGGAAATACAGCCTTCTGAAGATAATTGGATTGTTTTGCCATCTGGTAAAACAAAACAAAACAGATGATAATTACTATTACTACACAAGAGAGCTGCACTAAAAGAATTTAGAGCAGTAAGCAGTAGTGTTCAGGAAAAGAGCTACAGTGATAAGACAGAAGGGTCAGTTCCAGTGTGAGGCACCAACATTGTTCATGGTGGATATTACTGGACTTTGTGATGGACAATTTAATGAGTTCTATGGACCTTCACAGATCTTCTCACGGACACTTGTGTTCTAGTATGGCTGCTTTGCCTTTCCCTGGTCAGTTCATAAAGTTCCATGTTTTAGTTTAGCTTTGACTTGGGTCAGTTAGATTTCAGTCTTTGCCTGAGCATTCTATGAGCTACCAACTTAGCAGCTCAATTATGCAAAACACATTAGGGACACCGCACATATTTGGACCCTGATGTGTTCCATGGTCTCAGCTGGCTATAACCACATAAGTGAGAGGATCAAGGATAAGTTAGAATAAAGGTACTGTATCACCTAAACATCACTTATCCTGTGAATGTAGAGAATTTAAGCAGAATGGCAAGCAAATGCCTACATTAAGAGAAACATGTGTTTAAATGGTGTTTTCCACTATCTCCGATGGCTATCCTCCCACATAAGTTAGTACTCACAATTTGTAAAAATTGATTCATTTGCATTTAGTTGTATATCTTGGAGTTAATATTGACTATCGATGGAATGTGACCTAAATACAAAATGTCAAAGTTCCTGGATAGATAATACTCTAACCCACCCTATATGTTTTGCTAGTTAAAGCTAACCCTGTGATTCCTCCCATGAGGAAGTTGGGTACAGAAATGCAATGGGGATGGAAAGGAAATGACATCATTTAGAATGCAGGTCAATGTAACGAGCATTGACAATTCTAAATTGTTGTGAAGGTAAGATACCAGTCACCTGGCCGTACTGTGATAGTTTTGCACTTTTATGTACAATGTGTATTTTCAATACACATAGATGTTGAGTGCAGCGTAACCTATACATGTTGTACAGTTTATATTTCTAAATTGAATATCACTTTGTGTTTTCATGCTCTGTATTACTTAGTTGTGGTTATTGAGCAAGTTGACCTGACTGGAGTGTAAGGAGGGAAAGGACTGAGTGGGCTTTCACAGTAAGGCATAAGGTTGGAGGGTAAAAAAGCTAAAAAATAGAGAGAGGGATGCAAAAAAATAAAATGCACAAACTAAAAGTCGGTGGGTAACTAGGGAGAGTTAAATAAAAAGGCATTGTAAAATGGAGAATTGAATTAATTGGTCATTTAACACCATAAATATAAATAATGGAAGTGGCCAAAACAAAGATCATATTATATTTTATATGAACAAAAGTTTGAAACATTCTCCTATTCAGCTACATTGGAGAATTTTTCCAACTCAAGTACTTTGGCTACATTTTGAAGGTCACATCTCAATTGCATTCACGTCTCATGCTTGGTTGCGTAGGGAGAGGTATTAGCAGAATGCTTGGTTGTATAGGGAGAGGTATTAGCAGCATGCTTGGTTGTATAGGGACAGGTATTAGCAGAATGCTTGGTTGTACAGGGAGAGGTATTAGCAGAATGCTTGGTTGTATAGGGAGAGGTATTAGCAGAATGCTTGGTTGCATAGGGAGAGGTATTAGCAGAATGCTTGGTTGTATAGGGAGAGGCATTTGCAGAATGCTTGGTTGCAGAGGGAGAGGTATTAGCAGAATGCTTGGTTGCATAGTGAGAGGTATTAGCAGTTGAAAGAGGGAAGTGCTCATGCCATTGTACAGAACACTGGTGAGACCTCACTTGGAGTATTGTACGCAGTACCGCATCTCCAGAAGGATATTGATTCCTTGGAGAGAGTTCAGAAAAGGACTACTAAACTGGTTCTTGGGTCGAAGGATAAAACTTATCAGGAAAGTTTAAAGCATCTTAACATGTATGGCTTGGAGTAAACCATGGGAATCATCACAAAGGAGGAGAGTATAGTTAAAAGAAGAAAAAATACCACAAGAGGTATTTTAAAAGTTCAAAATTAGAGGGGCAAAGGTTTAAAAGTAATATCAGGAAGTATTACTTTACTGAAAGGGTAGTGGATACATGAAATAGTCTTCCAGCAGAAGTGAAGGAGTCTAAGCATGATTGGGATAGGCAGAAGACATTCCTAGATATAGGCATATGATCAGGGGCTAATGAAAGTATTCAGTTTTATATTTTTTCTTCTATGCATAAATTTGGTACACTAAATAGCCTGAATGGTTATTATCTGCCAACACATTTTATACATGTATAAATAAAATAAAAAAACACAAACAAATCTTGTTGCTAAGATGATAGTAACCACCCTCAGCCCTAAATGAAGGCAATAGGTGTTAGAACATCCAGTATCTTAGTAGATTGATAGCTACCTGGTTTTAGAAATGTCCCCGCAAAGCGGTAACATTGGCGATTGTTATTTTTGCATATAACTTGCTTCTTCTCAAAGCATTCTTCATCAGTGTTTAGAGCAAGGCAGCTGTTACATATGATGCCATTGGGTATCGCATTCTCCTTCGGCACTAAAAATATAATACATTGGAACATACCATATTCATTGTTAAACGTTGTGTTTACAACATGTCATGGTGTCAGACTTGGATAATAATCAATGATTGAGGTTGTATGGGAACTCATAAGTACAGTCTCCAATACAATGATGCATTTATATGGCCATAATGCCCGTAAATCAATACTGAATAAGTCCTCTTGCTCATTGTCTAGATCCCCCATGAGCCAGACACATACACCCCATTACGGCTAAACATACCCCTAGCAGAGCCAGCCTAAGGAACTATTTACTTCTAATCTCTGTTATACAGCGAAATGCGTTGAGTGAGATTATCTAGAAATCCCTTTGGCAAAACGTTTCTACTCATTATGGGGAACTAATGGACCTATGTTGTCACATTGTCTTTGTATTTGTGTCTATGTGGGGATTTTTACTAGAAAAGTAACGAGAGCTTAACGAAATGGGGCTGTTGCTGCCCTATAATTATTACATCCCTCCCAATTTCAGGGGGACAGTAACTGTGTTTACCCCAAATCCCTCTGTCCCTCTTTCTTCCTCTAGTATCTTTATTTTGAACGAACTTGACATTTTAGATGGGTATGAGTGAATCACAGAGATTTTAAAGCACAAATATACAGTGTGTTTAAAATGCCATAAAGGGGTTTATTTTTGTAAATAGAATGCTTTATTCTAATTCTAGAAGGCCCAACAAAATAACCTCTCAATCAGCCACAAAAAGTCTCCAGCCACTGTCTACAAAAACATCTATAATGAGAGTGTTAAGGAAAAAATCTTATCAAACGGATGTTACTTATCCTGCCTCATCGCTTAGCTAAAAATATATCTTTGGACACTGTCGGTGGAACTGCCCCTTTAAAAGATTTTTTTTCTACTATGTTTATTTGGTTCATTTCGTTGAGAAAATAAACAATACAATATTTGAGCACTTTCCCTTTCATATACTCAACACTTACTTTCATAGTTATCTGTGTTACAGTTGTCACCAGTGCAGCACTTGTAGTACAATCTCATGTCACCATCACTGTCTGCAGTGCCATGGGTATACACATTGCAGGGTAACTTTCCGGCACAACCCTTGGATAAAGAATGATATGTACCATCTGTGTAAATATGAAAACCAATGTGTAAGACAATATAATAATAAGACCTTATTTCATAATGTCTGTATCCAGCAGGGTGACCTCATTGCCATGATATTCAGGGACATTAATTAAAAATGCACATTTCAGTTCTGAATTGGCCAATAATAAGCATGTAGACCAACCCATTTACAGTGGTATGTTGGTGCTGCCCTGACTAACCTCATGCACTCCCCCACCGATTATTGTTCGAACCATTTACTCTCAAGATGGCACCCCTTCCTCGAATAGCCTTTATATTGTACCAGTTTTCCCCCACAACCATTTGTACAGCAACAGATTTTTCCCTAGTAATCTAGGAAGCAGCCAGGATGTCTGCGCAGGCAGCACAAGGAAGTGAGGAAAGATGTACCACCAACAACGGTAGAGCTGGCTCTGCAGTCTATGTTTATGCCACATGCCATACCTCTCAAGTGTTTAGTAGGAAAAGTTCCTATTTTGCACCTAAATCCCTCTGTTATCTCTTGCCTCATCTTTTGTCCCTCTTTTCCAGGAGCTCAGAATTTTGGAATGAAAATGCTTCAGTAATGCATTGCCACACCTTCAGATACTCCCCCCCTAAATAAGTGTCCCTCTTGGACCATTTGAAATGTTGGGAGGTATGCATGCTATGGTCTATGTGTCAATGGTGTGTCAATGCAAGTGTTCTTTGATACCAGGCATGTTAGCTGCAATGTACTCTTACAATCACACGTGTCTTTTAGAAGGAATGTAGGCTCAGAAACTACTGTTCCTGTTTACTTCTTTAGTGTCCCTCTTTACTCAGACTTTAAAATGTTAGATTTGTATAACAGAACAAAGCTAATACAATGAGGTTCACTTGCTGGAATATGTTCCTTTGTACAATTTGAGCTATAATAAGATGGTATTCTCTCATGGTACATCATTTTCCTTATTAACTTTTTTATAAACAAAAAAGTCAAAGTTTTTTTTTTTGAGACATAAACACCATAACCAAAAGCAAAGCACTGCTTATCTGGTTGACCAATACTTACCAAATTTGAAATATTCTGAGATGACCAGACACTGATCACCATCTTTACATTCAATGGAATCCCCCACGCAAGATTCAGTGTTGTTCCCGTAGCAGTGAATACACTTCACACCATCGACTAGAATGAAGATACATTGATGACATTCAGCATTTCTCTTACAAACAAATGTACTTTAACACATGTGATTAACAGTATCTTATGAGAACTGTTACACTGACTGTTCCTAACTATATTTTAACTATGTTTCAAAAAATTATTAACAATTTAGTGTGGCAGGATGAGAAATCTGAAAGTTCAGAAAATATACTTTCAAGGAATAGAAATAAAGGGGGATTATCCAAACCAGATGTAAATAAACTCCATGAGACTTACAGGATTGCCGGTTATGTGGTATGGCATAGGATAGAATAAATTCTAACTGATTGATTTAAACTCTATAGGACATTAAATGGGCAGGCTCATCCAAGCTGTATCCAGGCATTTTAGTATTCTTTTTGCTTTGCTTTCCTGTTAATTATTTATGCTTGTTCCTGTCATTTATTTTTTACTTGTTTATATGCCCTATCTAGCCAAAGGGTGGAATTTGCCTAGCCTAGCTTTTGTCCAGTACCAGCCTACGGTCTAGCTATAGTGTGGCACCTGCCCAAGCCTAGCCATATACTGGAACTTGCCGAAGCCTAGCCACCGACTGGCACCTTCCCATGTCTTGCTATTGTCTGGCACCTGCCCAAGTTTAGCTTTAGTCAGGAAAATTCCCTGACCTTAGTCCCTGAGGATGAGGATGCCCTAAGTACTATAAATGGTGTAAAGTGACCTGAGTACCTGTAATGAGGATACAGTGAGCCATGTATAAGGGATAACCTTAGTAACTTTAATGAGATGCCCTGTTATAGAGTGCCTTTAATGGGATTCCCTGGAATAGTAATATAGTAATGCTTG
Source organism: Pelodytes ibericus (assembly GCA_036172795.1). NCBI lineage: Eukaryota > Metazoa > Chordata > Amphibia > Anura > Pelodytidae > Pelodytes > Pelodytes ibericus. Next base: position 69,196,280 of record CM069866.1, read on the forward strand.
TCATAGTAATGAACTGGAATAGTGATGTACTTCCAGTCCTGTCTTAGTGTTCTAGTCCCGTCTTAGTTTTCCTATCCCGGTCTTAGAGTCCAGTCCCCTTGTTCTCTGCTTCTTAGTTGTCTGTTACTTTATCTGTTCTAATCTGGGTTTTCTTTATCTCCTCTTGCTTTACTTTCAGTTTCTGTATTTAAAACCTGTTTCTGTTCAGTGGTTTGTGCAGTCCTGCTGTCTCCAGTCTTCAGGTTTGCTTTGTGTCTGTGCCTCAGTGCAATATAAGTCTTTAGTTTATGTTGTTCATTTGCTAATGTCTTATTAGTTTATAATAAATTACCTAATTATGAGGACCCTTGACATGGTTGGCAAGCTTCATCTTATGGACAAAATGTAACTAAATCCTCACCATTACCTTCTCTTTGGTTATGCTAGTTACTGTATTTATGTTTGTTCATTTTTATGTTTCCTTGTGCTCCATAGCCCTTATCCATGGCCTCTATCAGTTGTATATGTATGCCTTGTATGTCTGTGTTATCATCTGTAACCCTGTGTCCTGTATTGTTTAACCTTAGCTTGGGTTCTGCTCTGCCCTGCTTATTTTTGTCTCTGATCTTCTCTAGTCTGTTCTGCAACCCAGAAATCTGTATTCAGTTCTGTTATGCCTCCAGTTACTGCCAATGCTCTGCTTAGTATGTCTATTAGTTTGTCTGCCCTAGACTGCTACATCCAGCTATCCTGTGATAGTTGTGTTTCATGCCTGCTCCATGATGTTTGCAGGGTTTATCCAGTTTCTGCCTTGGTTTTCTGAATACTGCATTTGTTTCCACACCACCTTGGTATGTGGCTGGACAAACCTGGACCCCAAGCTAACAGGGAAGTGCATTACTCAGCAGTCTCCACCATTGCACCAAAGCTCCTGAACTCAGGCTCTCAGCGTCTCATGCCACATGGACCCTGTGCATTATAGATACTAAATCAAGATTAATATAAAAATATGATTACTAAATCTCATTATTTAATAAGAATAACAGGGAAAGACAAACAACCTTTGGCAGTTGGGATGTGGGAAAGAGACCTGCAGGTTTAAATCACTCGTACTGAAACCCATTTTTTATTGCTAAATAGGTGATATCTCGTTCCTGTCAGAATTAGTAAACTGTATAATGGTAATAATCCAATTTGTTAGAGGTGTAACAAAAACTATCTTGTTCTTATGTCTTGAATTGTGTTCTATTTAATTTGTAACAAGTGAATTAATATATATAAATATAGATATCTTCTTTAATTGTGAGTACTCTGGGTTTTTAGAAACAGCGTGTTTCTGCTCATCTCACTTCTTTGTCTTCTCTCTGCAGCTATTGTATAAAAGATGAGTTGCAGGTCAGCCGAGGTTAGAGGAACATTTCATCTCACTGACTCAACTTAACCGTGACCAGGGACAAACATTGAGAGTTCCTCCTGGTAGAAGAAAGAGTTGACCTTGCATAATGCATTGTTACAAAAGAAAGTTTCTAAAAATTCTATATCCTATATGGTCAGTTGAGCTCTTCAAGCAAGAGTAACTCCAGGTTTGGCCCGGCACATTGTATAGTTAAGTTAGTTACATGAAATAGTAATTGCAATAATAATGATATGTTATTAGAATAACCTCACCTTTGGTAGTAAAGAAAAAGACCAAGGAAACTGCGAGGAGGACAGATTTCGTGATCATCGTGAGAGAGCAATTCTTTGGATACTTCATTTTAATTTTCTTTCTTGCTGATGTATCTCTAGCTAACATGATGATATTTATAAGGCAGAAGATGTGATTGTGTCATCCACAAAGAGCAAAACGATGCCTGGCATCTATGTGATGTTTACTGAATAGCATGCCAGTGTTGTTCGTAGAATACCCAATGGAAATTGGAAACTCTTGGTTGATCAACATTATTCTTCATGCCAAATGATGCTAGCTATGTGTTTGTCCAGACCCAGAGGTAAAACAATTAAAGCTCCAACACCTGGTTGGATTTATTTCCATTAATTTAAAGAGCCACTAATCTTTTTATGTTCACTTGTGTTCCTAATGTAGAAGAACAAACAAAAAATGAGTGGCCCTAATACGTGGAAAAACCACATGTACTGACCGGCGGCCATGATGCTTCCTTTATCATGGCAGAGGCTTTTGACAACAGTCTTTCACTGCTGGTGCAGTAAGAGACATAGTCAAGGTCGCGTCTGTTGGCGTCATATGAAAGCGAATGTCTCGCTCTGCACCAGTAAGAGACTGTCAGACCTGATACATCCCGATCCCACTCCTGAGACAAGCCCTAGTTTAATGAAGCACAAGTTAAAAACAAATGTTAGCGCTGTTTTAATAATCCGGTCTTTGAACTCCTATTTTAGTTTCCATTAGAGTCTTAGGACGACACCAACTATGACTTAAACTAGCTTGCCACTGACTCAAATCGTATACGAGACAAGAGGTGTTTTTCCAAGTTATTTTTGTTTGCCGTTTTACATTGTTAATTAGAATGTCAGGCTTGCACCATGGTGAATGGATTATACTCGGGGGGGAGGGGGGGGTCGTCGCGAAAATGTGGCCTAAAAGCAATTTCTTTATCTGTATCAAATTCTTGGAAATCACAAAGATGGGTGAGTCTGATACATTCTAAAAAGGAAATGACTGGGTTGTGTATAAGGATATTCATCGTAACGTACAAAAGTGTTCATACGCATTTCAAGTGGGCGGGGGGATGTTAATATTTCAGTATTAATTGGCTATTCAGATACATAGTAAACTGTGGAGAACTGACAAGGGAAATTCAAAAATCAGGCATGAAAAGCCGAGCTGTAAAAATTCCCCAACTTGTCTTTCTTTATATTGTGGTTGCTGTTCACCTGTAAGTATAGTACTATAAACCACAGTTGACTGTTTATTGAATGGACCCCAATAAATATGCATTATTGCCCACTGAACACAGTCGATCTTCTCGTTATTCAGTCCAGCATTAATTGACCCAGATATTTATTTTCTGTGCATTGCAGAGCCAGAGTACAAAACAACATAGAACACAGGTGATTTCCTAAACCAATGCCTGAGTCTATGTACTTGCTAATTATACTAGGTAGGCATATCCACAGGTGTGTGTACTGAACTAATGTAATTAAAATCAGTTGTGAATGTCTAAAGTAAAACAAACAAATAATGCTGCTGTGTATTGTAACCTATATAACTATATAACAGATCTGTATTGCTTGGTGATCAGACATTAATACATACAGAATTATAACCTGTATAAATATATAACAGATCTGTATTGCTTGGTGATCAGACATTAATACATACAGATTTATAACCTGTATAAATATATAACAGATCTGTATTGCTTGGTGATCAGACATTAATACATACAGAATTATAACCTGTATAAATATATAACAGATCTGTATTGCTTGGTGATCAGACATTAATACATACAGAATTATAACCTGTATAAATATATAACAGATCTGGATTGCTTGGTGATCAGACATTAATACATACAGAATTATAACCTGTATAAATATATAACAGATCTGGATTGCTTGGTGATCAGATATTAATACATACAGAATTATAACCTGTATAAATATATAACAGATCTGTATTGCTTGGTGATCCTACATTAATACATACAGAATTATAACATGTATAAATATATAACAGATCTGTATTGCTTGGTGATCAGGCATTAATACATACAGAATTATAACCTGTATAAATATAGAACAGATCTGTATTGCTTGGTGATCAGGCATTAATACATACAGAATTATAACCTGTATAAATATATAACAGATCTGTATTGCTTGGTGATCAGGCATTAATACATACAGAATTATAACCTGTATAAATATATAACAGATCTGTATTGCTTGGTGATCCTACATTAATACATACAGAATTATAACCTGTATAAATATATAACAGATCTGTATTGCTTGGTGATCAGGCATTAATACATACAGAATTATAACCTGTATAAATATATAACAGATCTGTATTGCTTGGTGATCAGGCATTAATACATACAGAATTATAACCTGTATAAATATATAACAGATCTGTATTGCTTGGTGATCAGACATTAATACATACAGAATTATAACCTGTATAAATAAGTAATACATTGCACAAGCAGCAGATATGCTTTTTTTTAATTATTGTTATTATTATTTATTTATTGTTCTCTTGGCATTATATACAAAATACATATACAAAAAACAGTCAAAAGATTCAAGGCTACTAGTAAATTGAACAGTCAGTCATACAGAATATAATAATGCTTCTCACATCGCCCTCCCTAGAGTTTACCAACCTCATCTTTAATAGATAATATACAACAAAAAGAAAAGGAGAAAAGAAAAAAGAAAATGAGAGAAAGAGAGAAGGGAAAAGAAAAAAAAATTACTTCCCCTAAATATCCCTCATTTTCCCTAAACAGATCCCTACCCTCTCCATATTCAGCCCTATCGTAACCCTATAGCTTCCTTGACACAATACTATGTCCTCTACACCCTTTACTAGTCCTATACTGACCATCTATAGCCCTCTATAATTAGGCTCTAGACCGATGATATATAATACTTTCATATGTTTTGAGTGTTTTTTACACGTCTTACTCCTAATCGATGTCAACTTCGAGGTGTTGGTATTGTGATTACATGACCCTCAATGTCTTCATATGTAGCCTGGGTACCAGACCTAAAAAAAAATCCTACATTGTAAATAATCTTTAAATATCAATATGAACAAGCATGCTTTACATTAGATTTTGTTTCCCTTAAGCATCAGATTTATATATTTAGCGATAAAATAAACTTTGTTGTAATCTGACCTGGAATATCATAATATGTAAAAACATGTTTATATTTCTTAAAGGGACAGTCTAATGCCCAAAATGCATCTTGCAAATATTAATGCATTTTAATGTGCTTTCAAAGTACTTTAAAATGCATGTTTTACATTTTGCATTGAATAAATATAAAATACTTACAGCTAGATGAAATTGTGAAATTACAGCAGTTTTCAAGAAGCCAGGACTGCCCACACTAGCTGAGTAAAAGTCATAAATAAACATAGAAACATAGAATGTGTCGGCAGATAAGAACCATTCGGTCCGTCTGGCCTTGTCTTATATCTAGGATACCCTTATCCCTATCCCACGCATGCTTAAACTCCTTCACTGTATTAACCTCTACTACTTCTACTGGAAGACTATTCCATGCATCCACTACCCTCTTAGTAAAGTAATACTTTCATTAGTCCCTGGCCTTATCTTATATCTAGGATAGCCTTATACCTATCCCATGCATGCTTAAACTCCTTCACTGTATTAACCTCTACCACTTCTACTGGAAGACTATTCCATGTATCCCCTACCCTCTCAGTAAAGTAATACTTTCATTAGTCCCTGGCCTTATCTGATATCTAGGATAGCCTTATACCTATCCCACGCATGCTTAAACTCCTTCACTGTATTAACCTCTAACACTTCTACTGGAAGACTATTCCATACATCCACTACCCTCTCAGTAATGTAATACTTTCATTAGTCCCTGGCCTTATCTTATATCTAGGATAGCCTTATACCTATCCCACGCATGCTTAAACTCCTTCACTGTGTTTACCTCTACCACTTCTACTGGAAGTCTATTCCATACATCCACTACCCTCTCAGTAATGTAATACTTTCATTAGTCCCTGGCCTTATCTTATATCTAGGATAGCCTTATACCTATCCCATGCATGCTTAAACTCCTTCACTGTATTAACCTCTACCACTTCTACTGGAAGACTATTCCATACATCCACTACCCTCTCAGTAATGTAATAGTGTCATTAGTCCCTGACCTTATCTTATATCTAGGATAGCCTTATACCTATCCCATGCATGCTTAAACTCCTTCACTGTATTAACCTCTACCACTTATACTGGAAGACTATTCCATGCATCCACTACCCTCTCAGTAATGTAATACTTTCATTAGTCCCTGGCCTTATCTTATATCTAGGATAGCCTTATACCTATCCCATGCATGCTTAAACTCCTTCACTGTATTAACCTCTACCACTTCTACTGGAAGGCTATTCCATACATCCACTACCCTCTCTAAATTAATGCTAAATAACCAAAAAAAAAATTTCTACGGCTAATAAGTTATCCATTATAACAATAAATTCAAAAATGAATGCGGCCCAGTATACATAAGTGTTTCTCACCATGCAAGACAATGCATAAACAAACATGTAGAGCAATTCTCACGATCTATAAAAAGGGATTGTATTTTTTTTTTTACATTACCTGTGGTTTAGGGGAATGAGTAGCCACTTGGGGCTATTCATGAATAAGTGAGTTGCATGTGAGTTGCTGGAGGTTTGTCGCAGAAAAAAGAATATGTAAACTGGAGAGATGAAATTTTCCCCTCGACTCACCAAACAGAATTAACTCCCCTAAATGTTTTCTAAATTTGGCATCATTTGATTATCCCGGTATTAAAAACACACAAATATTTGTTTCAAATTCAGAGCTATTTTATTAGCATGATAAGAAATGAAGCAAAAAATATAGCACTGGAACAGATGTACAATTAAAAAATGTGTTCAGAATTCATGCAAATTTGTTTTTCAAGAATATATAGACTGTTTATTTCCAAAAAAAATATTAAAACAATTGGTGTTATGGATTTATTGAGTTATTGGACTTGGTTTATTTGAGGCTGTTGATAGGTGTATGTTCTCTCACTTTAGTACATTTTCGTTCATGGACTAGGTCAGTCTCACACATGGGAATATTCACACTTATGAGAGATGACACTGTGCTTTGTTTTGTGTGTGTGCTGTTTGGTTATTATGTGTGCGCAAGAGAACATTTTAATGTAACTTTTCACTCACCCCAACTGTCCCGCCCAGATACCTTGCAGGAGGGTAATATTGGCGGAGTGGGATGCACTAGGGTGGCGCTTGATGAGTTTACATACATTATGACAGGGACAGGTTTGGAACATTTGCTACACATTTGAGACAGAGGAGGTCTATTCACTAAAAGGTGAGTTACAGGTGAGATGAGCATTTGATATCACTGATGTAACTATACACCGTGCAAACCTGGTGAGTATCTCCTGCTGGAAGAACAGAGCTGACTCTGCATAAAGCACTGTTACAAAGTGGGAGTTTTATTTAAGATGTAATTGTTTTAAACATTTGATTCTGCGTTATCTATGGTCTGTTGAACTCTTCTAGAAGGAGACACTGACCAGGTTTGTTCCCTCACAATGTATAGTTAAGTCAGTGAGGTGGAATGTTCATCTCACCTGCACTCACCTGTTAGTGAATAGCCCCTGTTATTCTCTTTGCCTTATACTATGATCCAGTGTTTCACATACATCATGTTACAGAACATAATGCAGGCCCCAACTTGCAGTTTCAGTGGCTAATTGGCTTGCTCTAGACCCGGTCTAATAATAACCTCCACTGTTACATCCGCTGCAATCTAACGGTTCATTGGTTGGTTCAGTACAGTTAAATTGCCTTTGTTTTATCTCCATAGTCCCTGGCAAAGCTCCTACTCCTAAAATACATACATAGTCGGTTAAGCAGCCTTTTAAAGCATAATCACCAACACCACCATCTGCAATAGATAGATAACATGGATAACATGGATTAGATCAGCAGGTCCAAACACAACAGACTAATAAACCATTATTTATTCTCTGATGCCAAAACATTTTTATGCACATGAGAGTGAGTTGTATGAAGAGATATTATTACAATACAGAACTGTATTAAACTATATATATATATATATATATATATATATATATATATATATATATATATATATATATACATATTGTGTCTATGTGTGTATAATTGCAAGGAAACTCACATCTCAGAGCTGGAAATCTCTCTGATTAGTGGGTTCATTAATTACGCATTACTGTATCAATTCTGCACCATATCTATATCCAATAACTGGTATAAAGTCATATGAATGGACAGACAGACAACAAGAAATATCGATTTAGCTATAGATATATATTCATACATCGATAGCCATCTTCACTAAAATATATATAGCTAGCTAAAAGATAGAAGAAGATAGCTAGACGTGATCTATACCCATCTTTAATAATATATATATATATATATATATATATATATATATATATATATATATATAGCTAGCTAAAAGATAGAAGAGGATAGATAGAAGTGATCTATACCCATCTTTAATAATATATATATAGCTAGCTAAAAGATAGAAGAAGATAGCTAGAAGTGATCTATACCCATCTTTAATAATATATATATATATATATATATATATATATATATATATATATATATATATCTAGCTAAAAGATAGAAGAAGATAGATAGAAGGGATCTATACCCATCTTTAATAATATATATATATATATATATATATATATATATATATATATATATATATATATATATATATATATATATAAATATAGCTAGCTAAAAGATAGAAGAAGATAGATAGAAGTGATCTATACCCATCTTTAATAATATATATATAGCTAGCTAAAAGATAGAAGAAGATAGATAGAAATGATCGCTACCCATCTTCAATAAAATATAGGCAGGCAAAGAGAAAGCGAGAGAGACAGAGATCTAAAGACAGACAGAGGGAAAAAAGAGATAGACAGACAGACAGACAGACAGACAGACATTACTCACAATATTCAATCAAATCAATTTTATAGTGGTTTAGGAATAAGTACATTTTGAAGATGGGGGTCACTGCGAACACCTCCTGACAAATGTGCCTATTATTTTTTACATTCTGTCTAAAGATTGAATCAGTAATGCAATATCCTAGTAAAGTGAGCCTCTGCAATGATTGGGTTGCATTGTTACTCTGTATCGCTGGATGGTATCTATGATTACCTCCTCGTTTTAATGTTCCTAAGTATTGGAAACATTTATTTTCGTTTCCCCGGCAGGCCAGTCTATCTCTGGAATTACACATCTCCGTAGTGTGGTTTCTGTAGCAGGTTTCACAGTATTTTCCATTTGGCTCAGCTAACTCTGGAACTGAAAGAAAAACATGAGATGAAATAATGGATGACAGCTTCATGGTTGTGATGACTAACCTTGGCACTGCAGGTGTTTGAGAACTATGAGGGGCCTGTACTAAAAAAAACGCAAATATATTTTATGTGCAAAACTATTTTTGCGCTTTGCTCCTATTGCAATGTACTAAACATTTAACACTTGAATAGTACATACGAGCAAATTGAGAAAAAAAACAGGCATAATTGAGAATTAAATCGGGCAATTTCGCGAATATATTTTTTCTACCTCTTTTGATAGCGCTCGCTAAATGCTGGTGTCATTTTCACACGCAAATAAGAGTTATTTTTTACAAAATATTCACAATGCTCTTTAGCGTGCGCAATTATAATCAAAATTTATCAACGCCACAGGAAAAAATGCTCGCTAAATAAAAATAAACGGAGGAGGCGCAAAAAAGCCCAGAATGTTACAAATAATCGCAAATTGCTTTTCTTTTTCCCCACTGCACTTGTTTTTTACATGACCCCCTATATGTCCTATCCTGCCTTAAATCTCACTGAGCATCATGGGCTATGTAGTTCCAGAGACTAGAAACAGGAAAGGAGCTCTCTGGATGCAAAAACATACATAAAACATTTATTGAAGAAATCTCGGCCTAGAATATAAAAATAAATGACATGGCTGGTGGTAGATATGAAAATGACAGCTGCCTCACGCGTTTCGCGCTTAGAGGTGCTTAATCTGTAAGGTTTTCTATTTGGCACACCTATGAAGTAGGGAACTGAAAGAAAACATGGATGAAAAAATGGATGGAGCCTGTATGCTAGGCATGAATAACCTTAGCACTGCAGGTGTTTTGGAACTACATCTCCCACCCTGCCTTACATCTCGCTGATCTTCATAGGATATGTAGTTCCATACCTGCCAACATTGAGTGACAGGTTCCTGGGACAGCAGTAGGTGGCACCAATAGATCCAGGTTCCTTTAGTATTTAGATCCTAAAACAGTAATTAATATAAATCATTGTGTTATAGAATATACTTACTACTGTATTTTGTTTCCTCATTGCAGAAGTCTCCTTTGCAGCACACTACGTTCACCCTCGTATCAGCTTGATCTGTAGACCTGACAGTGAAGGTCTGGTCACATAATGTTGGTATTGCACAGTCCTTCTTCAGTGCTGGAACAATGACATTTTCTGCAGAGAGAAAAATGGTGCAATTACATACGGATTGAAATTAATGGTAAACAATGTTTACACAGCAAACGTAGAATATAGAGTATCATACATGGACATTCCTATTTCTCTTTGGTTCTTGTTTGTTTGTTTATTCCCACTATAGTTGAAAGATTGTTGCATTTTGGGGAGATTTGTTTTGTTGGGATTTCTAAATTATGATAAATTGCATTTACCTTTTCCACAAGATTCAGAAATAGTCATGCAACCGTCCGCACATTCATCTTCTACAGTTGTATCAGAGTCTTCACAGACTTCTCCATCTTTTTTCAAGCATTTAAAGCATTTGTCGCAGCCACCTAGCATGGGGGAAAAACAATATTTAAAACGACTATTTTTAATCATGTTTATACCTTTGCTGCCTTGTAAGCGTAGCTTTATTTTACATTTTATTATGTGTTATGTTTCTAAGCATTTAAAATGGAATGGTGGCCTGTTATTGCACATATACATTTGTGAAAGACAGTAGAACGTAGTTGTACTCATATTGTAGGCTAGAAGATGTAATAATTGTTGCATTGTTTCAAAAACTCCCAGAACAGTTGGAAGAAAATCCTTTTGGAACATCACATCACATAACAGCATGTATGTATATGTAAACAAATAATAATAATAAATCAAATACATTGAAGAGCTTGTGAGAAAGAATACTCACATGTGTTTGAGCTAAAGAAAGTTCCCAGAGAAATAATAATCACATTTGAATGAGGTTAAAAAAAAATTACAGGAAATATTACTCACGTTTGACTAAGCTAATAAAATGTATGTGTCATAATTAGAGTTGAGCGGACACCTGGATGTTCGGGTTCGGCGGGTTCTGCCGAACTTCGGAAAAAAGTCTGGGTTCGGGGTCGAACTTGCCCCCGAACTTGACCCCGAACCCCATTGAAGTCAATGGGGACCCAAACATTTGGCCACTAAAATGCCTCTAAAAAAGTCCTGGAAAGGGCTAGAGGGCTGCAAAATGAAGTAAAATGTGGGTGAGTGTCCCCATTGACCTATTCGTATGAATGGGGACTCTATTTTGCTTTATAGAATAGCAATAGCATTTAACGTCTTCCATAAACCGAAAGTCTAAAAACCGAAAGCATTCGGTTTATAGACTTTCGTTTTATAGAATACTATTGGCTTTCTATAAACCGAACTAGAGTCCCCATTCATAAGAAATTGTTATGAATGGGGACTCTATTTCGGTTTATAGAAAGCTAAAAGCATTACATACAATGTGATCGCTGAACCCCGAACTCCAACACGGACATTTCACTGTATCGGGTCCGGGGTCCAAAAACTGTAAAGTTCGGTAAGAACAGTGCGGTTCGGGTTTGCTCAACACTAGTCATAATATTCACACTTGATTAAGCTAATAAAATTCACCTTAAATTATACTAACATTTGGTTAAGCTAATAAACCTCATCTTAAATTATACTCACATTTGGTTGAGCTACTAAAACTCATCTTAAAATATACTCACATTTGGTTAAGCTAATAAGACTCTTGATAAACACTACACACATTTGGTTAAGCTAATAAAACATCTTAAATTACCCTCACATTTGGTTACGCTAATACAACTCATCCTAAATTACACTCACATTTGATTAAACTAATACAACTCATCCTAAATTACACTCACATTTGAGTAAACTAAGACAACTCATCTTAAATTATACTCACATTTGGTTAAGCTAATAAGACTCATGTTAAATACCAAACACATTTGGTTAAGATAATTAAACTCACTTTAAATTACAATAGATTACAAATAATCCCCAGCAGAGGCCAATCATACAGACACATTGTGTGGCCATGCTTTTTACATGTAGCAGGTCCTTCATTCCGGAATCCAGTAGTTCATGCCAGACATAAAGGACACTGCAAGTTAAAGGTCCTCAGCATCCCTGCATTGGGTTTTAAACTCAAGAGCTTTTGTGACAACTTGTTTGAGAAGCAACCTTGTGTTAATGTAAGTTTTATTTGTTGTTTTATCTGCATTTTAGGTTTTATTCTATCATTATATAGGTTTTACACTATTTCTGTTCCTCCTGTTGTATTCTGCATGGTGGAGACATATCTACAAGGGACGTTTGTTTTACCCAGCTGTTTGGGACATACACTAATAGTGAGCAGTACATTGTCTGCTCTAGTTAAAGTAAGTGTAATCCCTGGGGTTACTTTGGGGCTATCTGACAAAGCAGTATACACTATGCATATTTTTTTTTCTTCTTTTCGGAAGATGATCATGAAGAAGGGTTTTTCTAACGTAGTGTTGGACATAACATACCTAGTCTGCTATCAAGATCTATCAGAGTTAAGCATTTTCAATAATTATCACACAACATTCCATATTTTCTAATCAGAATGTGATATATTACCTGAACCATATGCTAATACACATTGTGCAATAACAAAGAATTGAGACTGAATCAACTAACATTAATACACACAATGTGCCATTTGCCTGGGAAACAGAATAGATGAAGCTATGAAAAGTGGTGGGGGGAAAAATGGTTAAAAGATGACATTTATATCGTTGAGCTCACCTGTAAACACCAGGGCAGCGAAAACACAGAGGACTATGTTGAAAGACATCATGGTGATGCTGGATTGGAAAGATGATGCCGGTAGATGATTTCATTCCTTGAGAGATGAGATACATATAGTACTCTTTTGAGAGGGGGCGTCGACACCTCTGTTTGATGTTCGCACATAGTCAACAGGAGAATTGGAAATGTGAAGTGGAAAGAACCTGGAGGCAGGACGCCAACTTCATGAACTCCTGTTCATTCGTAAATACAATTAATGCAAACGCTTTTACTGTCTGTGTTCAAGTTAGGTCTTTCGTCTGCAACAATGTTTCCATGGGGCCACAAAAGGCTATCCCCCCATACTCCAGTTTTCGAGTTTCTGCCCTCTGCTTCTCTGTATTTTTTTTTTGCATATATTATGAGTGTTGCTCCCTTATTTAAAACCTGTCTAGTATAATATATACAGTGGCAGGCTTCTGACTTGTACTGTGTGCAGTTTTCACTAGAGTTGAGCGGACACCTGGATGTCCGGCCGAACTTCGGAAAAAAGTCCGGGTTCGGGCTTGAACTTGACCCCGAACTTGACCCAGAACCCCATTGAAGTCAATGGGGACACAAACTTTTGGCCACTAAAATGCCTCTAAAAAACGTCCTGGAAAGGGCTAGAGGGCTGCAAAAGGAAATAAAATGTGGGTAAGAGTAGGACAAGTGCCATGCAAACCAATATCAATAGGGAAATAACTTCAAATAACATAAAATACATACAAATTAAAAATACAGCTGAGCCATAAAATAGCACTAGATGGAATCTTTGATTTTAGCTTTGGAAGAACATAAATCTAAATCTAAATCATGGCTGCCAGGAGGATCTACAGAATTATCCATTTGAGAGAGGGTTGGAGTGTAGGGTATTCTCTTTCAGTTTATACTAAGTGACCCAAAGCTTGAGGAGGCTGTGACTGTGGCAGTGTAGGTGGAAGCGGCGCTGGAGGAGAAGGAGGAGGAGGTAGCCAGAATTTTTCAAAGTGCGCTGTAAGCACAGTATTTGACGGTTCTATTTGACTCTCAGATATGAAGTGCACCGCAAAACGCAAATGTACTATTTACCACCCAAACTATTAGAATTTTTCAAAGTGCGCTGTAAACACAGTATTTGATGGTTCTATTTGACTCTCAGATATGAAGTGCACCGCAAGACACAAATGTACTATTTACCACCCAAAACTATTAGAATTTTTCAAAGTGCGCTGTAAGCACAGTATTTGATGGTTCTATTTGACTCTCAGATAGGAAGTGCACCGCAAGACACAAATGTACTATTTACCACCCAAAACTATTCAAATGTTTCAAAGTGCACTGTAAACACAGTATTTGACAGTTCTATTTGACTCTCAGATGTAATACATGTAATGCTATTGCTATTCTATAAACCGAAATAGAGTCCCCATTCATACGAATAGGTCAATTAACCTATTCGTATGAATGGGGACTCTATTTCGGTTTATAGAAAGCCAATAGCATTACATGTATTCCATAAAGTCTATAAACCGAAAGACATTCGGTTTATAGACTTTCGGTTTATGGAATACATGTAAACTATTGCTATTCTATAAACCAAAAGTCTATAAACCGAAAGACATTCGGTTTATAGAAAAAAAATACAGAGAAGCAGAGGGCAGAAACTCTATTTCGGTTTATAGAAAGCCAATACTATTACATACAATGTAATCGCCGAACCCCGAACTCCAACACGGACATACAGTGAAATGTCCGTGTTCGGGTCCGGGGTCCAAAAACCGTAAAGTTCGGTATGAACCCGAACAGTGAGGTTCCGGTTTGCTCAACACTAGTCATAATATTCACACTTGATTAAGCTAATAAAATTCACCTTAAATAATACTAACATTTGGTTAAGCTAATAAACCTCATCTTAAATTATACTCACATTTGGTTGAGCTAATAAAACTCATCTTAAAATATACTCACATTTGGTTAAGCTAATAAGACTCTTGATAAACACTACACACATTTGGTTAAGCTAATAAAACATCTTAAATTACACTCACATTTGGTTACGCTAATACAATTCATCCTAAATTACACTCACATTTGATTAAACTAAGACAACTCATCTTCGCTCAACACTAGTTTTCACCTTTTTCCCATCTTTTCTAAATATAACATTTTTCCTGACCTTCCCCATAGAATCTAAAAACGGGGATTACAGAAAGCAAAAAAAAAGAACAACTACATTAGTGACAATAGTAAGGCCATTACTCCCTAAGACTGAGCAGACACACAGTAGATACCTGCATTATCAGAACCTGCTAGGGAAGTGGTCACACTGAAGACCTCTGTTCTCCGGTTAAAGTTTATTTCTTTCACCATGTTTGGTTAATTCATAGAGCAGTGGAATGTATTGAATTGATGGCTGGTTGCAAAACTCAGACTAAAATAGCCAAATTTGGGGAAAAAAGGGTGATGGAGATTCCCCTTATTTCCATTGAGATTATGGATATTATATTACATTGCACTGATATTTATTTCTATAGTCCCATCATAGTCCCAACAATTTGTGTAGGGGTAGGTAAATAGTGTAAAAGGGAAATACATAATATGTTAGACAACAGACTGATACATGAGGTAGAGAGCCCGGAATTGTGAGAATATCTCACAGACATGGAGGAAATGCTGTCCAATGTCAGGAATACTGTCAAGCCAGACAGGGCCCATTGAAGCAGTACTGTCCAAGCAGACTGGCCACTGTTGGTAACAATAGGAAAATGTTTGGACACAGTTGGATGTTGGATCACAGTTCGTTCAGTAGACTCCGTTGAAGACGCTGCCGTCATTCGTATATATCTAGATCTCGTTACCAGAAGAGTATTGTGCGTTATTTAACTCAGAAAGACACACAGAAGGCAATCCGCGTGAGATCCTGCTTGCCCTTGGCAGCACCTGGAACCAGACTTGGCCCTTCATTTTACTGTGTTCTTTTCATGGAATGCTGCAGACAAAGACAAATACTGAGGAGGGAACAAGAGCTCACTGTGTGAGAACAACAAATACCATCCATGTGATTTATTCTGGCAAAATATTTCACAGAAGAACAAAAAACTTTGGAAAGGCCGGCATTTTTAAGAAACTTGCGTCGATAGACCCTTATGTGATATAATTTTAATTTGCACATATAGGAATGCTTCATGGTTCCCAATATTTTCTGCATTATGCATGGCCAACTCCATTACTCTAGAAGGAGGAACTCACCACGGTTGTCCCTCGAACAGGTATAATTAACCTCTTAGCGACATGACCTTTTTGGCCTTGTCTTACCCTTGGTGACATAAGCTGTTTTAACATATCTGCGGTGTTTATATTTAGCTTTATTTTTTTTCTTTGTCCTTTACCGTAGGCACACAAATAATATATTGTTGTTATCGGCTTAAGAAGGTATTTCCGTTGGTATCATTATTTTGATCATTTTATATATAAAAAAGTATAAAATAAAGATTTTAGGTGATTTCCCCTATTTAGAGAGAATACTAGAAGACCTTAGAAAGGATTAATATACTAACAAGTACATTCCTCTCCCCTTGTATCAGTACAAGGTAATGTTTTCTTAGGCGTGTCTATTCTGTGTTTGTTATTTGTTTTTTTTAATTGGATAAGCGATTGTATTGATGGTTGCAAAAAAAGATCAAATATAAAGCTGTGTCTCTGTACATTTTGTATCCAGATTTTTAATATTTAATAAAGAATCTGAAGCTTAAAATAAATAAATAAATTATAAAATATGGTGAAAAATGTAAAAAAAAAATGTTTTTCTGCAATTTATTTCAAAAATCGTATACTCATCTACAAAAGCTAATACACAAGTACATATTTTTCAAAACGATACAACTCAAGATTTTTAACTTGGGGTATTTTACACTTTTCGTGTAGCCATTTTGCCACCAACCTTTGCCAAAGTTTGCAGAGATAAAAAAAAATGTGGCGATTTGTTTTCACACCGATGCAATACAGGTATAAACATACTGAAAATGTAAAGGGGTACAGCAAAAAAACATCACAATATATGTTCAGCAACATCTCCTGAGTACAGGGATACCACCCATGTATAGGTTTTTTTTTCAGGGATAAAAGGCCACATTTGGGAGGTGTGCATTTCCAACTTGGAATTTTGACACATAGTCAGCCTGCACCCATGTTCCATTTGGGAGATTTTTAAAGCCAGCTAATGTATTTTACCCTTTTCAAACCATGTAGGATATTTAAAATGGTGGTATTTTTTACACTTTCAATGCATTATGTAGTAATTGTTTTTTTTTTCCACATACATTGTACTTCCGGCATGAATTCACAGATCCTGTTATATGTCACTGCAAAAAAATACCATAATATATGTTCAGAGACATCTACTGAATACAGTGATACCACCCATGTGAAGCTGTGCTGGGTTGTTTGGGGGATACATGGCCACATTTGGGAGGTGTGCACATCAACTCACATGGGGTCTACTTAGATGCATTTGACGAAAAATTGCGTGGCACGGTAGTTGATTTTTTTTTTTTTTTTCCCTTTCTCTCCTTTAATATTTCTTTAATTTGATTTTCAAGTTAATTATATAAAACATACACATGTGCACAAACATAGACATACATAGACTACTGACATTTGCGTTAAGTTCCGTTTAGGGATAAGTTAGTACAAAAATATGTAGAGATTCAATCTTAATTCAACAGCATATCCCAATCATTATCCCTCATTTGCTGGGGGAGAAAAAGAGAGAAAAAAAAAAAAAACAAGAACATACATACACAGTAAAAGAGAGAAGAGGAAAGGATAAAGAAAAAGAAGAAGGGGGGAGAAATTAAAAAAAAAAACGGTAGTTGATTTTTGATGAAAAAATACTTGGAAGTAGAATAATAATTAATTTGAGCTTTGACTTCTTCCTGAGATGGAATCTCCAGCTTTCTCTAATATCTTGCCAAACATATCTTGGCAGTCAATAATGTTCTTAACGCCAACATAACATCACCGTTTTCCCCCGGTTGACAAATCCATACGAAAAAAGAAATTTGGAGGAGATATTGGGCTGCGAATTCCAATTGATTCCTGAAACGACCCATCGATTTTATTCCTAATAATGAGAAAGTTCCCACATTTCCACCAAATGTGGAAATCAGACCCCATCATCCCTTAGACAACTCCATTATTATTGCAAATGTTAAACTGAGATCTATGTAACCTACTGGGAACCACTCGCCCTCCGTGGAGGAGTCTTTACTATTGCTTCTGGGGATTTACACAGTGAACTGGATTTCTTGGAATGTTTCAAGCTCAATGCCAAGATCCCGCCATAAAGACTTCCCAAGGTCTGTCACATTTCATAAAAAGACTTGGATTATTCCACCAAATTAGCTCTTCACAGCAGAGACTCAATTTTAGAGATCCACTGTGTGTATTTGTGAATCTAATCATGTCGCAGAGTTATGAAAGAGAGTAAAGTAAGAGAAAGCTCTTAATTCTTAAGTAGTTAAGAATGCCCTAACAATATATTTAATAATAAATTGCAATCATTATTTTTTTATTAATAAACATGCTATTATAGCATATTAAAACTATTAACTTGTAAATTAAAATGTAATTCGTTATGTTTTTTATTTTATATATATATATATATATAGATATATATAGATATTAACATTTTTACACAGTCATATTTTTTAAATATTGTTATTAACTTTTCAGTTCAATTCACTAGCTATTATCTGAAGAATGGAACTGTCTGAAATTCACCTACTATAGTGGAATTCGAGGCAATTTCGGGGAGGGGGAGCAAAGTCCAAAAGTCCCCTGTATTTCACTGGCCAAACCCCACAAACTGAATGTGCCCTAAATGCACCCCGAGGCTGGTGGGCATTGCAGATTAGATCCTTTGGTCTAGAATACCAGGAGAATGGTGGATTTTGTAATATGCAAACGTTTATCATTCTCTCTATTTTGGTCCACGTAATAGACCACGGGATCCTTTCCGTTTGCAGTCGTCAGCATAAGCACATTGGCATAGCAGTTATAGAAGTTACCTGGCTGTTGACATTTGTTAAATGCTGCCTCTCTATATAAATATTGGATAGGTGGCAAGAGAAACATAAAATATAAAAACTTCACCTACTGCATAGATTTGGATTTAAAGATGTATATTACATTTATGTTGTAGTTTTATTATTTTTAAATAGGGGGACTTTTTCCAATATTTCCTACCCACTCTTACCTCTACCTTGCCCAGATAGGGGGGGATGAATCAGTTTAAAAAATGCACCCTTTGAGAGACCATTGTGTCCAGCGTTGTGTTAGAACTGAAACTGTGTAGTGTCACCTGTCTCCCCATGTATTGGCTCCCAGATAGCATGCATTGTCTGTAAGTATTCTTATAATCTTTCCTGCCAGTTTACATTTGTATTCTCAGCAATGCTATTCTTTCATTGTTCCGTGTTTAGCATATCCCCCCCCCCCCTCCCCATTCAACTGTTCCGCTTTGCTTTGAACAGTCCTGATAGGGGTGGGTCTTTCCTCCTGAGCCCTACCTCTGTCCCATGGTCCTGATCGCATTTTCTAGTGTCTGGGACAATGTAGAATGCCAACTCCACATGTGCAGCATTGAGCACAGTTGCAGTAGCGCTTCCAGCTTTTGTGATAGTGCTAATATTTTGCTGAAACTCTGACCCACTAAAACTCAGGAAGAGTTGACAGTGCTACTGTGCATACTCCATAGTGCTGACACTCAATCTCCCAAGCTCTGCTCCCTAGTGTCCCGATTCTTGGGGGAAGGGTGGGAGTCGGGAGGTATGGTTTAGTATTAAAGCTAGTTTAGCATTTCTTTACTTGTTCACTATCTATGTTACCTCAGTCCTTAGCCAGTCACTATAGACTCCATTCTGTGTTATGTATCAATGTATCAATGTATCAAAGACAACGTTTCTACACTTCTTTGATGATCCCTTGAACGTGGTAATTAACAAACCAGTATACATCCTAACAAAGTTATTACTTTATTGTGTATTTGTGTATTTCAGTTTTACTCTTTCTCCTTTATTGCATCAGGATGGTGCATCCTTTTCCTCTATGTGGCCTGCAAAAAAGAGTTTAGCCCTCTGCCAAGGTCTGTAGGGAAACACTGAGAGAGGACAGAACATTGCTTTTCCTTGCCACCTCGCCCCTGTAGGGCACGCAAAACCCATGGTTTGGCCATGATTTCAGTGCAAAACCGTAAAGATCCTTATGCTAAACCTTCATAAAGATGTCTCTCTATTGGTGCGCTTGGAGAATACCCAAGCTTCCTTGAATATGTGTTCCTTGTAAATCACAACCTCTGTGCATTGCCTTTAATAAGTCTTTATTGTATGTATGAATCTGTTTTAATTAATGTTATGCAATCACAAGATCCAACCACATACTGGCACAAATATTTAGTAAATAGGAGGCTTCTCATTGATTTCCAAACATGAACTAGTTGGCTTAGTGTGCCACATGTATGTAATTGGGTACTTTCACCGAGTTGTGCAGGTGGCTCAACTTGCGGGAACATTAATAATTCTTAGCTTACGAATCTTCTTTCAAGCATTGGAACATTGTGGCCTCTATTACTTCAGCTCCAATGAACGCACTTGTGCCCAGTTTACATGTCAAGCTGGAAATACAGCCTTTCGAAGAATATGTGACGTTATTGCCATCTGGTAAAAAATAAATAAAACAGAAGATAATTAGTATTTATTATACAAGAGAGCTGGTGGGCATGGTGGGCATTGCATATTTTGTGCTGAATTCAGCATTTTGCCAAATTTTGGATTTCTAAACGAGTAGATCCTTAAGTCTAGAATACCAGGAGAATGGTGGATTTTGTAATATGCAAACATTTATAATTATCTCTATTTTGGTCCACGAAAAAGACCACGGGATCTGTTCCGTTTGCAGTCGTCAGGATAAGGACATTGGCATAGCAGTTACAGCAGTTACCTGGCTGTTGACATTTGTTAAATGCTGCCGCTCTATATAAATATTGGATAGGTGGCAAAAGAAACATAAAATATAAAAACGTCACCTACTGCATACAACAGAGCTGCACTGAAAGCCAGGATAATGGTTATGAGGAACAGCAGATAGAGGCCTTTATGGAAAGAGCAGTGATGATACAGCAGTAAGCAGTAGAGTTTAGGAAAATAGTTATAGTGATAAGACAGAAGGGTCAGTTCCAGTGTTAGTCACCAACATTGTTCATGGTGGACATTTACTGGACTTTGTGATGGACAATTTAATAAGTTCTATGGACCTTCACAGACCTTGCCATGGACAATTGTTTTCTTGTATGGGTGCTTTACCTGTCCCTGGTCAATTCATAAAGTCCCATGTTTTAGTTTAGCAGCTCAATGATTCAAAACTCATATGGATAGTGCAAGCATTTGGACCCTGGTGCGTTCTGGGGTCTCAACGGGCTATTTTCCCATATAAGTAAAGTATTCCCACTTTGTAAATGATTTATTTAGGGGCATAGCTTTGGCTAATTACTCAATATTTACATACTGTACATGGATATATCATCCACAGTAATATAATTTTAGTTAACAGACACAAATAAGGGGGCATAAGTGTCCCAGATGGAATGTGACCTACATCCATAATGTCCAAGTTCCTGGATAGATAAAAGTACAATCGACCAAAACCCTACATGCTTTCTTAGTCAAAACGAAGCCTGTTATATTTACCCATGAGGGTAGTGAAATGCATAGGGGATGCCCAGAAAATGACATAATTTGGAATGCAGGTCAATGTAACTAGCTTTAGAATTCTCAGCTCATGTGAGGGCAAGATACCAGTCACCTGTGCTTTGCCCCTTTATGTCCACGTTGTCTTTTCAATGCACATAGCTTTTGTGATTGTAATACAACCAATACATTTTGTACAGTATTGACTTCTTATTTGTGTGGTTGGCCTGCTTGGAGTGTAAAGAGGGAAATAGATGTGTGGGGAGGGATGTGGAAGGGTGAAAAAGGCTATAGAAAGAGAAGGGTAACAAAAAAAGTAACATGTACAAACAAAAAAATCAGTGGGTACAAGGAAGAGTTACATTTTTTTTAAAAAAAGGCATTGGTAAATGAAGAAACGATAGCCTTCTAAGTCATGGAACAAAATTAATGTAAACAAGTGGCGTGGTCAATCTAAATGAATCATAATAAATTATATTATATAAAAAAAAAAAAAAATTATATTTTATAACAATAAATATGGCATTAAAAGAAATCCATATGTTTCCTGAAGAAAACATTATATGGTCAGTATGAGCACTCTAAACGAGAGATAAATAACAGTTAAACACATGTAAAAAATCCCCCAAAGGCTCCCATGGTTCTAATAGAATGCAATAGATATTGGCACGATGGGTTTCTTGGTAACCTGATAGCTACCTGGTTTTTTAGCTGTCCCAGCAAAGTGGAAACATTGGTCCTTGTCATCTTTGCATACAATTTTCTTGTCTGCGAAACATTCTTCATCAGTGTGTAGATCGAAACAGGTGTCACATTCGACACCGGTAGGAATCTCAAGCGCGTCTGGCACTAAAACAAATCAAGAATTCATTACAACACACAATATTCACTGGTAAATGATGTGTGTGTATATAAACCACTGGAACTATCATTGCACCCTCCATGCGCGGCATAAATGACACTGTGGAAAGGTCACAGAGGAGCGTATATATGACCCTGTTTCAAACAATGTTAAGGCTATATTATACAATCATTAAAACATTGTGAGTTCTGTATCCAACACATTATTTTCTGTTGGCTGCCTCAAAATAATCTGGTAGCGCCCCTCCCGAGATCAGGCTCGGCATCCACCCCTAGCTATCCCAGCAATGATATGAACAGAATTTCGGGTCCCTGCTATTTATGGGACTGCCTCGGTATTGAGGCAGCCAGAAATAGCAGTTTAAAAAAAATCAGCTTATGGAGCTATGAATAGCACAGAGCAGCCGTGCAGCATTTAACACATGACGTTCTCTGAAGTCATATTATCTTCAAGGCACAACATCACATGGAAAAAGGGGTTAAAAATAGTGTTGTTGTAAGTAGAACTTACTTTCGTAGTTGTCTGTGTTACAGTTGTCCTCACTGCAGCACTTGTAGTACACTCTTATGCTAGAGACAAGATCGTTAGCGCCGTAGGTAGACATGTTGCATGGTATCTGTCCGGCGCAACCCTTGAATATTGAATGAAATGTACCATCTGCGGAATGAAAATGTGTAAGAGAATACAATATAAGGAACATATTCCATAATGTCTGTATCCAGCTTGATGACCTCCTTTCCATTATATTCAGGGAATCTTATGAAAAATACAGATTGCAGGGCTGCATTGGCCAATATAAAGATTGCGGACCAGCCCTGGAGTATATATTTATGGTGGTGTATTTAGGTTTTTTGTAGGCCTAGATCTGACCTTCCCCAACCATCATTGATCACACCGATTCCTTGGACTTAACTTTGCACCTCAGCTAGGTGTAAGGCCCCCAGTAATATCGAATTGGGTATACATCACTTTACAACTATTCCAAAACTTAGATTGCACTTAACGTATCATAAAAACTTGGCATATCATGGCAAAATGAGCAGTAATTAATATACATGGCATAACATGGAAAAATCAGCATTCTGCCCGCATATTTGCCCATCTCCCACATTGCACACCAAAGACAAGCACATGCACCATTGCACACCCACAATGCAAACCCAGGTCTTGCCCCAGCACCCCAGTACATACCCTATCACCCACTTTGCACATGTAGACTTACCCCAGTACATTCCCCATCACCCACATTTCACGCCCCCAGGTCTTAGCCCACCACCACCGTACTTGACCCATCACCCACATTGAACAGAAGGACTTACCTTGGTCAGCAGCCACTGCTCCCTGGAGTCTAGTGACAGGCAACATTGAGTTTGTGTTCTGCCCAGGCCACAGACACGTTTCCATGCTGCCTCTCACACTCCCTGCACACTTTCATCACCAGCAGGTCACGTGATCCTCATTATTCAGAGCACAAGGAGCATGAGAGGTAGCAGTGGGAGCTTGTCTGTGTGCGTGACTAGTGCACAGACTCCATGCTGCCTGCTTGCCAACAGGGAGATGGTGAGGGGAGATCTTCTGATTTGTTTGTTTTTTAACACCCAGTTTTAAGGCAGGGGCCCGAAGCTGCCGCCCTCAAGGGCCACATTTTGCAGAGGCCCCAGAGACTGATGCCTTAATCTGGCCCTGTCTCCCAACTGTTTAGAATTGACAGTTTCTACACTGAACCTACATTTCTCTGTTCCTCGTCTATTGTCCCTCTTTTCTGGGAGCTCCGAATTTTTGGTTTGTGCTAGTGTATCGCAGAGCTCCACAGTAAAAACACTCTCAATAAAGTGTATTGAAAAAGCATTAAATGTGTTTCTATATTAATTTGTGCAAGTAAAATACTTTACTCTTACTATAAATGCTTACCAAATTACTAAAATAATTAACAATTGAAAGTAAAGTGATGGATCCTGTTCTAGAGATACGCCGCCCACACTTTCAGATACTCTCCCAAAAATAAATGTCCCTCTTTGGCCATTTTAATTGTTGTGAGCTATGCACACACCATATTAAAAGCTGTATGTGAATGTTGTGTAGTGATGCAATTTTCAAGTATTATTTGATAGTAGCCATATCAATTACAACATACTCAAAATACTGCAAGTATTTTTGGAAGGTTTTTTTCTAATTGGGCTTGCAACCCTCTTTTTCCCATTTACTTCCTTGGTGTTCGTATAAACTAGTATCTTAGAATGTTTGGTTTGAGTTACAGAACAAAACCCAAAATATGATGTTCCCTTGAAAGTATATGTTATTTTCCATTATTTTTCCTTTTTAATTTTTTTATAACTGGTTGTTAAATAAAAACGTTAGAGGTTCTATTTTTGAGAAATAAACATTATAACTAGAATAGTAAAGCACTGTTTATCTTATTGACTAATACTTACCGATGTGGTAATATTCTGAGGCTACTAGACACTGATCATCACCACAGTCAATTAAATCCCCGTTGCAAGAATCAGTATTTTTTCCACGGCATTGAATACACTTGACACCATCGACTAGAAGGAAGATATATTGATGACATTCAGCATTTTTTCTTACACCAAATTTACACACAAAAAAAATATATTGAAGGTGAATATCACCCCAAAAAACTTTAACCCCATAAGGACAGATGACAGCCCTGGCATGTCCTGAATATAAACAGGGGGCGAAGTCATTTCTAAAAATATCTGGATATATTGAATTCTGATTTACAAGGACAAATATGGCATCAAAAGAAAGTCATACATTTCTTTAGAAAAACAATATGAGAAATTACAGTTAAACACATAACAAAAAAAATCTGCCCAAAAAAATCTGCCAGGAAAATGTGTCAGGTCACAAAGCAAAACTGGTTCAGGAATGGTTTGGGGGACACAACAAAGAGTTAAAGGTGTTGACTTCACCTCCATATTCCCCAGTTCTCAAATCAACTGAGCGTCTCTGGAATGTGATGAACAAACAACAAAGTCCGATCCATGGAGGCCCCACCTCGCAACTTGCAAGACTTAAAGGATCTTCTGATAACCTCTTGGTGCCAGTTACCCCAGCACACATTCAGAGGTCTATGGGCCAGGGTTGTTTTGGCATCCAACACAATATTAGGCAGATGGTCATAAAGTTATGGCTAATCAGTGTATATTTGACTGATGGTACTTTGGCACTATAGAAATAGACAGTGTTTTTCTTCATTGTAATTATTATAATCTATAAGCTATTGCTTGCAGGAAAGTTGAAGTGAGAGGAACTGAACAGTGACCAGGAACAAAACTGATGAGTTCCTCCTGATAGAAGAACAGAGTTGACCCTGGTTAATACATTGTTATTAAAAAACTGAGTTTCGGAAGATTCAACTTTGTTATATCCCTTTATCCAAGGCCAGGTTTGCCCCTGCAGATTGTATATTTAAGTCTGTGAGATTAAAAAACAGTTTTGTAATAATAATATATTATGATAATGTCCTCACCTTTGGTAGTAAAGAAGAAGACCAGGCAGATTGTGAGTAGGAGAGATTTCGTGTTCATATTGAGAACGCAATTCTTTGGATACTTCATTTATTCTTCTCTTTGTCGCCGATGTATCCCTAGCTAAAATACTGACATTTATAGGCAAGGAGGTATAATTGGGACATCCTCTTTGAGCAAACCAGGCCTGGCTTCTGTATGATGTTTACTACATAGAATGCCAGTATTGTCCGTTGATCAACATGTTTCTTCATGCCAAACGATCTCCCCTAACAATTTGTTTGTTCAGGCCCAGAGGTAAAACCATTAAATCTCGTCACCTGGCTGGATTAATTTTAAGTTATTTAAAGAGCAACTACACTTTTATTTTTAACTTGTGCTCTTAATATAGACGCACACGTGATAAAAAGGGATGACCCAAGGATGAGGATAAACTGCCATGTACTGTTCCAGGCTCATGCCAATTTATCCTCAGACCAGAAGCCATGGGAAGCATCAGGACTGCTGGTGCAGTGAGAGACCTCCATATTCACTGACACCAAACAGAGAAGACCTTAACTAGGTCCCCTCTCTGCTCTAGCCTCCATCAGACATGAGGGACATGAGTTTTTTTTTAAACTTTTGCTTCTATTGGTGAAAGCAAAAGTCAAGCAAAAGTCAAACGTATATTATAGTGCCAGCTTAATTTTTTTTTTTTTTTTTTAACTTGGACATTAAAGAACCACCTCTGACTTGAAAATGACCAACCATTTTCTTCCATGCAGATTAAAGTTAAATAATTATAATAAAGTATGCATGTATTAATGTCAAGATCTACATTCCCCCAGATGCCCAATTTTGACTTCACAAAATGGTGTTCACTAACCATTTTTGTGAGGTCACAATGTCTCAAGGATATCAGATATGACTGACAAACGAGGCATGCCAAGGTGATCAAAATCAAGCTGAGACAAATCATTTAGACCCTTTTGCTCTACTGAAACAGCCCTCACTATAGTGTCAGATTACCTAATATCCACCAAATCTAAAGGACACTTCTCCATACTGATCCTCTTCGATCTTTCTGCTGCCTTTGACACTGTTGACCACTGAATCCTTATGGCAGGGCCTTTACCAAATGACATATCTACCTATGCAGGATTTTAAGCATGCGTGGGATGGACACAAGGCTATCCAAGCTATAAGACCGGGAATGGCTGACTAATAAAAGTACTCAAAAAAAAAAAAAAATTGGGCAGACTAGATGGACCGAATGGTTCTTATCTGCCGACACATTCTATGTTTCTATGTTTCTATGGGTCAGAGCTGCTTTGTGGCTTGAAACATGTAAGGAAGGAATTAAAATAAATGAAAATGTGTCTGCCATTGCCAAAGTTGCCTTCCTATGGATCAGATTCCAATCACTTCCTTAGATAGTAGGGTACATCCACACAGAATTGTCCCACACCTTTTCAAATGGTTCTGTTCCATGCACAGATAAGGATATTGTTTGCCGTTTCACAGTTCTGCATTGCTTATTTTCTGTGTACTGTGCATGGTTTTAATATCTATGACATAAGAAACTATTTATTTGGAGGTAAATATTGATAAAACAGTGGTGTCCCTTACATGATGAAGTCCTTATTTTTTTTTAAAACATGGCAGGTGGAGACCTTGTCCCTTTCACACGGCAGATACTCTTTAACCTGCATGTATCTTTAACCTGCATATTTTTTTTTTTATCCATATATCTAGACTTGGCTAGCAAGCCAAGTATTCATGTGCTGCCTGTAGGTTTGGCTCCCCAGTTGGTTTTATTATGATGAGCTGTATCTCAATTATCTCACTTGGCTAATATTAGTAATTACGTCTCAGTCTCCCGGGAGTTAGCTCTGCTAACTTTTTTTCAGCCACGCATGCTTGGGGAAAGCTTAGGTTTTAAATAGAGGTGCTACGTGGCATGTATTAAAATGCATTAGGATTACTTAGTATAATGTACAAATAGTTATAGAGGGGCTAAACCTTAATTTATTTAAAGATATTTTTTTTTTTTTGCAAAAGTAAAGACTATTGACTGCCATCTTGCTAAGCATCTCTTTTTGGCCGCAGTGCGAATCATTCCAGCATTTGTATCTTTTCCATCACGCTGCGCACATTCCATCATGGGGGATGAGATGAACCTGTCTTCTGTCTGATTAGAAGTTAATCTGGAAGGTTTGGTCATTCTTTAACCTAGTGGAATAGCAATCACTGAAGGGACGAAGATAGGATATTCAGTCATAAATCCTAAGGATCCTTATTTTGGATGTCTAGCAGGTTTGGTGCATGCAGGGCAGGCTCCAAAACATTATTTGGGAATCTGCTTTATTCATAATCTCACAAGCAGATAGTACCACTGTTTGGTGCTATATACATTTGCTCCGTGGTTATACATTACGCCCTATATTTCTTGAGTCAGAAGGTTCCATAAGCCTAGTTCTGTCTTGTGTTAGGATTGGGGTAACTAGAAAATTGTAATAAAGGAAGGCAATATGAATGTGTATGTCTATGATGATAATACAGTCTCTTTGTTTACAGTTAAATATATACATATCTAAAATATTCAAATATACAATTAAAGGAAAGTGATATTAAATAATAATCAAATAAATAACAATACATGAAACCTAAGAAATCAAAAAATAAAATGTTTTTATCATTGATAGTTGTATTATTATTATAATTATAAATAACATACATTTTTAAGATTTTGAAATTATTATTTTTAGAACAGTATTTACATTGTTCTTCATTACTTTTTCAATTCAGTTTACCTGCTAACTTTCGCTATTGTAGCTGAATCTGGGAAATTGCCAGGTTCTTTGATGGTCCAAATGATAGATGGTCCCAATGATTCTTCTCTGCTGACACATTCTATGTTTCTCTGTAAGTACTATGTGATGGTAAATACAGTATGAACCTGTAATAATGGTTGACCGTCTTTCTTACCTGTTTGTGTTTAACCTGTGTTGTAATTTAATATGTTGTTCTTATAATATTATATTGTACTCAATGCAAACTTGGTGGACCCAAAACATACTTGAAAACTAGAGCAATCTCAGTGTATCCTTCCTGGTAAAATACTTTATAAAGACATAAATACAATTATCGTGATTATCCTTATTTGCACTTCCTATATAGTATAGCAGCAGTTCTCTAGGTTGCTTGACCTCTAAAATCGATTTTTAGTGAACAGACCACAACGACTCTACAGTCTTCTTAACTCCCCAAGTTGGCAATAATGAAATCATTCCAAACCTTCACCCAACGAGGAGGCCTGCAAAATCCCTAGTGCATTTACCAATGAGTGGACTACTGCAATACTCTCCTGACTCTGTTTCATCTTTCTGCCCTGCAATCTAATTTGGAATGCAGAAGCTTGGCTCATCTTTTCACTTGCTCCGTGTGGCCTGCTCTGTCACTGGCTTTCCCTCTACTCTAGGATAAAATTGTAGAATATATCTTTAACGGCAGAAGCTTTGGTAGCATGGCTCTGTCCTTCATGTATCTGTCTGTATTTGTTCAACAAGCATCTCCTGTAATGGACTGCTATTCCCTGCTGTACCAAGTGCTGCAAACATTGCTAAATAAATATATGTCAATGTAATGTGATATCGAATGGACTTCAACAAAAACACACTGTGACTGCCCTCTAGCGTCAAAACAAAGTGACAGCAGGTATTGAAGCTGACAGAGGAGATATTGAAACTCAGGGGCAAAATAGATTTATTGGCCTTTGTTTCAACTTCATCTGATGCTTCTGATTTGAAGCATCAGTGCAAAACAGCAAAGAGTCTGATGCTAAACCTTCATAAAGACGTCTCTCTATTAGTGCGCTTACTAAACGCAAGCTTCTTATGGTAAAACAAATGAATATGGGATCCTTGATAATCACAAGAAATGCACATTTTGTCTTTAATACATTTTTATTGTGTGTGTAAATCAGTATTCATCAATATTATGCAATCACAAGATCCAACCATGTATTAGCACAAATCACTAAATCTGGCATTCCAACATTTATCATTAGGATCAATATATCATTAGTAAATAGGTGGCTTCTCATAGATTTCAGAACATGAACTAGCTGGTTCAGTGTGCCATATGTACGTAATTGAGACCCTTCACAAAGTTATGCAGGTGTCCGGCCGTTCTTGTCTTTATTCAAGCATATATATTTTTTAACCTCTAAAACTTCGACTCCAACATATGCACTTATGCCCAGTTTACATGTCAAGCTGGAAATACAGCCTTTTGAAGCATATTTGGCTACAGTGCCATCTGGTAAAAACCAAAACAAAACGGATGATAATTAGTATTTATTATACAAGAGAGCTGCACTGAAAGCCAGGATAATGGTTATGAGGAGCAGAAGATAGAGGTCTTTCTGGAAAGAGCAGCGATGATGGAATTTAGAGCAGTAAGCAGTAGTGTTCAGGAAAATAGCTACAGTGATCAGTCAGAAGGGTCAGTTCCAGCGTTAGCACCAACATTGTCCATTGTGGACATTTACTGGACTTCGTGATGGACAATTTAACGAGTTCTATGGACCTTCACAGACCTTGTCAGGGACACTGGTGTCTTTGTATTTCTGCTTTGTCTGTCCCTGGTCAGTTCATAAAGTTCCATGTTTTAGTTTTGCTTTGACTTGGGTCAATTCGATCTCAGACTTTGCCCGAGCATTCAATTTAGCAGCTCAACGATGCAAACCTCATTTTGATACCCTAAATATTTGGACCCTTGTGTGTTCCACGTTCTCAGCTGGGTGTTCATACTTTGTAAATGAGTTATTTAGGGGGATAGCTAGGGCTAACTGTACACTGTACATGAGCATATCATTCACATATATCGTTTAATTCGTAGATCAAAGACACAAATAGGGGTGTGTGAGTTCCCTAATGGTATGTGACCTCCAAGTTCCTAGATAGAAAAGACTCCAATTCACCAAAACGCTACATGTTTAGACAAAGCTAACCTTGCTACATTTGCCCATGAGGATATTGGGTGGTGGAATACATAGGGAATGTCAATAATAGCATAATTTGGAATGCAGGTCAATGTGACTAGCATTCTGAGGATTTTAAGCATGCGTGGGATAGACACAAGGCTATCCTAGCTATAAGACCGGGAACGGGAAACTAATAAAAGGGCAGACTGGATGGACCGAATGGTTCTTATCTGCCGACACATTATATGTTTCTATGTTTCTGAGCTCATATGTGGGATTGATACCAGTCACCTGTGTGTCAGTTTTGCACTTGTTTTGGCAACTTGTCTTTCTAATGCACATCGTTTTTGTGAGTGTTATTCAACCAATATATTTTGTGCAGTCTTGACGTGTAAATGGTGTAACTTTTTAGCCTCTATCTTCCTCAGTCGTGGTTATAGGGGAAGTTGGCCTTATTTGAGCGTAAGGAGAGAAAGGGCCGTGTGGGTGAAAAACCAGATAAAGAAACAGAGGGATGGAAAAAAGTAAAATGCACGAACTAACAAATCTGTGGGTAACTATAAAACATTCAATAAAATAAAAATACACTGGGAAATGGAGAAAGTATAACCTTTATGGTCCTGTAAACTAGGGGCATGGCCAAGCTAAAAAAACATATTAAATTATATTTTATACGATTAAATATGGCATCAAGAGAAAGCCATACATTTTCTTAAGAAAACAATATAATATATACACTAAATGGGAAATAAATTACAGTTCAATACACATTTAAAAAAAAACTCCAAAAAGCCCCCATTATTGTAACAGATGGCAATAGGTATGATTGTATGGTTTCTTGGTAGATTCATAGCTACCTGGTCTTTTTTCTGTCCCAACATAGACGTAACATTGGTCCCTGCCGTCGATGCATACAGTTTCTTGGTCAGAAAAGCATTCTTCATCTGTGTTTCTCTGAAAACAGGCTTCACATATGGTACCGGTGGGAATCTTAGACTCTGGTGGCACTAAAAAAAAAAAAAAAAAAAAATCCATTGGAATATACAGTATTCAATGTTAAATGTGGTGTATATAACATGTCATGTTGTCAGAACTGGACAATGATCAGTGACAGAAAATGTATGGGAACTCACAATTATAATTTCCCAAAAAAAAAAAATGTCTCCCCTCTAGGCAGACAGTGCAAGTGCTGCCCTACGTGCTGAATACATTGCTACGTTAAGGGGGTTAAAAAAGATTGTTCTTGCTTATTTGGTTCATTTGGTTAAGAAAAAAAAAAAAAAAACACAATAGTTGTGAACATTCTATTTAGTATACGCAACACTTACTTGTGTAGTTGTATGTGTTACAGTTGTCACCAGTGCAGCATTTGTAATGGACTCTTATGGTTGTGTAATTGTCATTAGTACCATGGGTAGTCATATTGCAGGGTAAATCTCCGGCACAACCCTTGGATATAGAATGAAATGTGCCATCTACAGAATGAAAAACAATGTGTAAGAGAATACAATATTAGGAACACAGTGTCTGTATCCAGTAGGGTGACCTCGTTGCCATTTTATTTAGGGGCGCTTATTAAAACTGCAACTTTCAGGGATGCATTGGCCAATATCAAGATTGCAGGCCAGCCCTGGAGTATACATTTACAGTGATGTATTTAGGTTTTGTGCAGCCCTAGGTCAGAATAACCTTCCCTCCCCAACCATCATTGATCACACCACTTCCTCTCCAAGTTACATTTATCATTAGCATAAAACTGAATAAAACTGCAATTTGGTCATCCTAACAGCCCATCATGTTTACTCTACACAGTAACTATTTTACACCTATACCCCTCTGTTCCTCATCTTATGTCCCTCTTTTCTGGGAGCTCGAGCATTTTGATTTGTGCTAAATCGCAGACCTCCACAGCAAAAACACTGCATTAAAGGTGTTTATATAATTCATTTATATAGCTGAAATGCTTTACTTAGTATACCTAACTAACCAAATTACAAAATAATGATCAATTTTTCAAAATCCCCCTTTCCATTTGACATTGAAATTTTGCCTGTGTCTTAACCTGTTCCCTGTTTTGAATCAATATAATATCTCAAGCCACAGAAATGAGAGATGGTCATACTGGATGGATAAAGTTTAAGATAACCCACTAATACCATATAGGAGAACTAATTAGTGCCGCTCTCTTCTTCTTTTGTTCATGCATATGTTTTGCTAGTAATATGTATAGTCCTGTATTGTTTTTATATACGCCATCTATATATCTATATATGATGTGCATGGTAAAATTTAAAAAAAATTATAATAACAATTGTCAATTGTACTTGGAATCACTGAAAATGTTATGTTGATGCCCCACTTATAGTGATATATACAGGTACTCCCCCCAAAATAAATGTTCCTATTTGGCCATTTGGAATGTCGGGAGGCATGCGTATACCATGTTATGGTCTATATGTGAATGCTCTGTATGGTGTTCTATGATGGTCGGCATGTTAGTTACAATGTACTCTTGCAGAATTCTCAAGTGTCTTTTAGAGGGAATGTTTCTAATTGGGAAACCCCCTATTTCCATTTTATTCCTTGGCGTCCTTCTCAACTTGTATCTCAGAATGTTTGGTTTGTATCACAGATAAAAAAAGAAGTTAGAGTTTTTTTAGGGGGGAGAAATAAACATCATAACTTGAATAAAAAAAACACTTATTTTCCTTTTGATTAATACTTACCGACATGGTAATATTCTGAGGCAACCAGACACTGATCGCTATCTTTACATTCAATGGATTTCCCCTCACAAGATTCTGTATTGTTCCCATTGCACTGAATACACATCAGACCAGTGACTAGACAGAAGATATAATGATAGCAATCAGAATTTCCTATTAAACCATACTTACACAGAAAACGTGATAGAGTATTGTAGGTGTATTGACGGGATTCTATATTCCGGTCGTGATAGAGTATTGTAAGTGTATTGACGGGATTCTATATTCCGGTCGTGATAGAGTATTGTAGGTGTATTGACGGGATTCTATATTCCGGTCGTGATAGAGTATTGTAGGTGTATTGACGGGATTCTATATTCCGGTCGTGATAGAGTATTGAAGTTGTATTGACGGGATTCTATATTCCGGTCGTGATAGAGTATTGTAGGTGTATTGACGGGATTCTATTTTCCGGTTCAAAAGATTAAATACGGCATAAAAAAAAGTCAGAACTTTCCTTAGAAAAAACAATGAATAGTTTGTATAAGTACAATACGTTGCATTAACATGTATTCATATATAGCGGCAACAAAAATTACGTAGCTCTAGGTTGCAGAGCAAAGCTACATACTAAGTTAGATGGACAAGAGCAGACTTATACATGAGTTAGAAAGCCATGTTGTCAAGTTTACAATCTATTGAGTGATTGGAGGACATGAGAAACATGAGGGAGTGAAGAAGTCAAATGGAAACTTCTAGGGCAGTTGCTCTTGGTCGGGTCACTGCAGTTAGAGCAGTGACAGTTCAGTGCGGATGTTTCGCCTAGCACACAAGTAGCAGTCCTCAGGGAGGAGAGGAGATTGTCTACCCCTTTCTGCACTACAGGGGAGAAGATATTCAGAGTGGGTTAGGGGGAAGAGAATGAGGCAGGAAGCAGTTGTGGCAAGTTGCGGAAGCTAGAATTACAACTGATAGAGTGAACTTCATTATTAAAATGAGAGGCCAGATCTTGAGAGAGTAAAATTATAATTAAGAGCATAACAAAACCCCCAAAATGTCTTGTTTGTAAGAGTTAAACTGTGTTCTATGCAATTTGTTGCATGTGAATTAGATAGATTACGTTCTATCTATGAAACTATATACATAACTTTTTTTTTTATGCTGGTGCTTTAGCCCTTCAGAAATATACCGTGTTTTTCTGCATCAAGACCATCTCACTTCTTTGTCTCCCCTGATTACTACAATCTCTATGACAGCTATTGTCTAACAGGTGAGCAGCAGGTCAGTTGAAGTGAGAGAAACATGTCATCTCACCAACTCAGCTGTACAAAGAGCAGGTTCCTCATGCTGGTAGGACACAGTTGACCCTGCATAATGTATTTTTACAAAAATAAAAGTCTAAAGCTTCAACTCTGTATTATCCATGGACAGCTGAGCTCTTCAAGCAACAGAAACTCCAGGTTGTCCCTCCGCATCGTATACTGAAGTCAGTGACACAAAATGATAGAAATAATAATATATTATGATAATGTCCTCACCTTTGATAGTAAAGAAGAAGACCAGGCAGATTGTGGGTAGGAGAGATTTCATGATCACCGTGAGAGAGCAATTCTCTGGATAATTCCTTTATTCTTTTCTGTGTCACTGATTTATCCCTAAATAAAATACTGACATTTATAGGATAGAAGATGTGATCCACAAAGAGCAAAACAATGCCTGGCTCCTCCGTGACGTTTACTTAATAGATTGTTCATAGAATCTCCAACGAAATTTGGAAACTCTTCGTTGATCAGCTTGTTTCTTCGTGCCAAGTGATGTCTTCTAGCTGTGTGTTTGTTCAGGCCCAGAGGTAAAACAAATACATCTCCTGGCTGGGTCTACTTTCAGTTTAAAAAAGAACAAAAAAATGAAACTTCTTGTTCACGTGTGCTTCTAATATAGAAGCCCAAGTATGAGGATGAACTGACATGTACACTATGGGTTCTATTCACTAAAGTCCTAGTTTGGAAGTTGTGATTGGCACTAACATATTTTGTGAGGTTGGATGTGGCGAGAGGAGCTCGGCCTCCGAGATCAACAGTACATACAGTATATGGCGAATTGAAACTAGCATTTGGGCTTGAGGTTGAATTTGACTTTTAAATACAATGAATAAATAAAAAAGTATTGCCCCAGCATCTGGGACTTACCCAAGCTTACAGATTGAACTCACAGGACTTGCCCCAGTAGCCACGACTTAGCCCATCACATAGAATGAACACACAGAACTTGCCCCAGCACCTATCACTTTTCCCATCATGCAGATTACACTCACATGACATGCTCCAGCACTTAGAATGCACTCACAAGACTTTTCCAAGCACATAGGACTTACCCCAGCACTTAGACTGTACTCACAAAACTTACCCCAGCACTTAGAATGCACTCACGGGACTTTCCCCAGCACCCAGGAGTTACACCAGCTATTAGATTGTATTCACAGGACTTACCCCAGCTCTGAGGATGTCTATCAGGCTCCTACAGGAGGGAAAAGGCTGCAACATAGCATTGACCACGAGAATGATCTGGCAACCTCTTACAGCCTCAAAACCATCTCGACGCAGCCAAATTTTTAAAGTGGCAGGATCACTGCACTGCTACTTTTCCAAATGTTCTTTTTGATATTTGGTACACACACAGAAATCCTTTCAACCACAAACACACTGTCAAACTTACACACATACATACACAGCCACACGAACATACAGAAATACACACACTTACATAGACACACTTACAAGCACACTTAGATACACACACACACACAGTCACTCTTACAGACACTATTACACATAGAAAATAATTACTGCACTGATGTCGGGACTCTGTTTCTTTTTTTTTATTTGTCCTCCTGTGACATCTAAAAGGGCTTGAGCTACGGAAGTATTTTCGTCTCCCAAGAAGAGATGTGTAGGCAACATTCTATATAACGTATATAATTTGCACCTCGTAAAAAAAACATTTATGCATTTGTTAGCAAATTCACCCACATATTTTTTTTACAGTTGTCCCATAGTTTGACAATAATTTTGCCTGGGTCTCTAATCTCAGTGACAACCAGTAAGAAGGTTTTTTTGAGATATAGGCAGGACTGTTAGTATAGCAATACATCATGCATCCACTTTCTTTACATAATGCAGTTCAAATAACTCAAGTGTATTTTTTTACTAAAGGATCATGATCCACATGGTTACTCATTATAGTAACATGAGCAGCCCCAGGAAATCTTTGAACACTGTGCCAATCATGTATGCATGGTAATGTAAGGTTTTATCATACCCTAATGGGCCAAAGGCACTCCAATGATGTCCAGTACATGGCAGATTTCAGGATTGCTCCAAGATCTATGTGTATAAAAAAATTAGTAGTTAGAGTTCCACATGTAATGTTAGACCATATTCGTTCCAACATGTCCCTGCATCTTTAAAGATGTAGTATATATTAAGAATGGTCAGAGGTATGATATAAATGGGACGGACTTGTCTAGACCATTAGGGTGGTGGGGGACCCAGTTTATAGATCCAAAAGCATTCTTTCCAAAGTAGCATTTTATTGATGGCATCACCCCTCTTGTGTAGTCTGATGGTATGGATTGCCTGAAAGTCGATGGAGGAGATGTCACCTTGGTGCTTCTCATTTGCATGATGTGCCACTGGAGTGCCTGCTTTTGTGATGACTGTATTGGCATGTTCAATAATTCGCCTGTGCGTTTTCCCAATATATTTAAGACCACAGACACATGGGATCTTGTATATCACAGCTGGTGTTTTTTTTCCATCAGAGAAGGCGTATCACAAGGCAGATAAAAATCACATTAGTGTGAGACATGATTTACAGCATCAGTATGAAACAGTAAAAGAGCCTGATGATAAACCTTCATAAAGACTTCTCTCTGTTAGTGTGCTTACTACCTACAAGCTTTGTAGTGTAAAGCAAATTAGTATGGGTCCATTGATCATCACAAGCACTGCACATGTTGTCTCTACTATATCTGTATTGTACGTGTAAATCTGTCTTAAATAATGTTATGCAATCACAAGATCCCACCACATACTATCACAAATCACTTGATGTAAATCTAGCATACTAGGATTTGTTATTAAGAGAAATATATGACTAATACATAGGAGGCTTTTCATTGATATAATTTCATGAATTAGTTGGGTCATTGTGCCATATGTGTATAATGGAGTCCCTTCTCCTGGTTATACAGGTGTCAGAGCTTCTTGGGTCAACATGTAGCATTCTTAGTTTTCTGGATCGGTTTGAAACATGTGAATATTTTGGTCTCTAATATTTCCATTCCAATAAGTGAACTTAAGCCCATTTCACATGTCAAGCTGGACATACAGCCTTTCGAAGAATAATTGGCTATAGTGCCATCTGGTAAAAAAAAAGCAAAACAAAGGATAATCAGTTTTTATTATACAAGAGAATAATGAAGAGCAGCATATAGAGGTATTTATGGGAAGAGCAGTGTTGATGGAATTTAGAGCAGTAAGCAGTAGGGTTCATGAATAGAGCTACAGTGATGAGACAGATGGGTCAGTTCCAGTGTGAGACACCAACATTGTTCATGGTGGATATTACTGGACTTTGTGATGGACAATTTAATGATGTTCTATGGACCGTCACAGACCTTGCCATGGACACTGGTGTTCTTGTATGGCTGCTTTGCCTGTCACTGGTGGTCAGTTCATAAAGTTCCATGTTATAGTTTAGCTTTGACTTGGGTCAACTGGATTTCTGACTTTGCCCGAGCAATTAGTAGGTTTCCAATTACAAACTCATTTTGAAACCTCAAATATTTCGACCCTGGTGTGTTCCACGGTCTTAGCTGGCTGTTTTTCCACTTAAGTGAGTATTCATAGTTTGTAAAAGATTAATTTTCATTTAGGGGTATACCTTGGGCTAACTTCTGAATATTGAGGTATGGTACATGTATATATAATTTACATCTTACATTTAATTTGTAGACCACAGACACAAATATGGGTGTATTAGGTCCCTAATAAATATAGAATACTTACTGTACTTTACCTTTTGCATTGTTCTTACAATAAGTGTTTGCATTTATTATGGCACCATAGGTTGATTCATGGATTGGGTGTATCTACGGTTTTTACACTTGAGTGGTCTGCATCACATTATTCACACGTATGAATGCCATTTACTAACGTCTTTTGTATTCCTGATTCATGGATTTGGGTCCTTTCATACTTTTTGTAGGGGTTACTCTGTTTGTTTTATGTGTATCTAGGTACAGTGTGCTATACCTTTTTTTTTTATTCTCTGGTGCATTTCTTGTCTGTACCCCTTTTCTTTGGCTTCTCCTTATCCCTCCACTCATCATATTATGAAAGTAAAAAAGGAGTGTGGCCAATCAAAATTAATTATATTAAATAATATTTAGTAAAAAGAAATAATATGGCATCAAAAGAAAGCCAACCATGTCCTTATGAATGCAACTAAATGAGAAACAAATTACAGTTAAACAAACATAACAAATCCCCCAAAAAGTTCAAGTTGTCCTAACAGAAGGTAACGGGTATTAGAACCTATGTTTTTTTGGTAGATTGATAGCTACCTGGTCTTTTATCAGTCCCAACATAGCTGAAACATTGGTCCCTTTCATCTTTACATACAATTTTCTTCTCAGCGAAACATTCTCCATCAATGTTTCGCTCAAAACAGCTGTCACATCGGATACCATTAGGAATATTCCACGCCACTGGCACTAAAAAAAAAAAAAAATACATTGGAATAAACAATATTAAATGTTAACTGTTGTGTAAATACTAGACATGTGCAAAACTAAAATTTTCGTTTCGTTTTCGTCCATTCGGACGAAAATGTTATTTATTTCGTCTAAAACGAATTTCGTTCATTAGTGCATTCGTTTCAGACGAAATTCGTTCATTATTTTCGTTTCGTTAATTTTTTTCGTTCGTTTTATAGAATACAATGTAATACTATTGGCTTTCTATAAACCGAACGAGAGCCCCATTCATAAGAAATTCTTATGAATGGGGCTCTCGTTCGGTTCATAGAAAGGCAATAGTATTACTTGTATTCTATAAGCCGAAAGTCTATAAACCGAACGACTTTCGGTTTATAGACTTTCGGCTTATGGAATACATGTAATCCTATTGCTATTCTATAAACCGAACGACTTTCGGTTTATAGAATAGCCATAGGTTTACATGTATTACATAAGCCGAAAGTCTATAAACCGAAAGTCGTTCGGTTTATAGGCTGTCGGCATTTAACTAATAAGAGACAGAGTCTCCATTCATAAAATTATGAATGGAGACTTTGTCTCCGTGTAGTAAAATGCCGACAGCCTATAAACCGAACGTTCGGTTTATAGGCTGTGGGCATTTTACTACACGGAGACAAAGTCTCCATTCATAATTTTATGAATGGAGACTCTGTCTCCGTGTAGTAAAATGCCGACAGCCTATACACCGAACGTTCGGTTTATAGGCTGTCGGCTTATGGAATACATGTATTCCTATTGCTATTCTATAAACCGAAAGTCGTTCGGTTTATAGAATAGCAATAGGAATACATGTATTCCATAAGCCGACAGCCTATAAACCGAACGTTCGGTTTATAGGCTGTCGGCATTTAACTATACAGAGACAGAGTCTCCATTCATAAAATTATGAATGGAGACTTTGTCTCCGTGTAGTAAAATGCCCACAGCCTATAAACCGAACGTTCGGTTTATAGGCTGTGGGCATTTTACTACACGGAGACAAAGTCTCCATTCATAATTTTATGAATGGAGACTCTGTCTCCGTGTAGTAAAATGCCGACAGCCTATAAACCGAACGTTCGGTTTATAGGCTGTCGGCTTATGGAATACATGTATTCCTATTGCTATTCTATAAACCGAACGACTTTCGGTTTATAAAATAGCCATAGGATTACATGTATTATATAAGCCGAAAGTCTATAAACCGAAAGTCGTTCGGTTTATAGGCTGTCGGCATTTAACTATACAGAGACAGAGTCTCCATTCATAAAATTATGAATGGAGACTTTGTCTCCGTGTAGTAAAATGCCGAAAGCCTATAAACCGAACGATCCGTTTATAGACTTTCGGCTTATATAATACATGTAATCCTATGGCTATTCTATAAACCGAACGTTCGGTTTATAGAATAGCAATAGGAATACATGTATTCCATAAGCCGACAGCCTATAAACCGAACGTTCGGTTTATAGGCTGTGGGCATTTTACTACACGGAGACAAAGTCTCCATTCATAATTTTATGAATGGAGACTCTGTCTCCGTATAGTTAAATGCCGGCTTTTAACTATACGGAGACAAAGTCTCCATTTATAATTTTATGAATGGAGACTCTGTCTCCGTATAGTTAAATGCCGGTGTTCTGACAAATTTCTGGAGCAAATTCTCCTGCGCAATCGCAGGAGAATTTGCTCACTGCGCATGCGCATAAAGTTACAGCTGATAACTCAGCTGTAACTTTGTGACCACCGCGCATGCGCCAGCTGCGCAACCCACCTCCCGCCCCCTCACACCCCCTGCACACCCCTTCTTACCAGATCATCGACCACAGCGATACACAGCGCATGCGCACGCCTATCCAGCCGTTTGGGAATGTGCGCGTCCGTTGTTGTGTTCTTAAGGTGGTAAGTAACATGGGGCGTCGGGACATAAGGGGGCAAGCATCCTGGTGAGGGCTGCCTCATCTTGATGGGATTTGTGATCCTCCTGCTGCATCAATAATACAGCAGGAGGATCACAAATCCCATCAAGATGAGGCAGCCCTCACCAGGATGCTTGCCCCCTTATGTCCCGACGCCCCGTGTTACTTACCACCTTAAGAACACAACAACGGACGTGCGCATTCCCAAACGGCTGGATAGGCGTGCGCATGCGCTGTGTATCGCTGTGGTCGATGATCTGGTAAGAAGGGGTGTGCGGCGGGTGTGAGGGGGCGGGAGGTGGGTTGCGCAGCTGTCTCATGCACGGTGGTCACAAAGTTACAGCTGAGTTATCAGCTGTAACTTTATGCGCATGCGCAGTGAGCAAATTCTCCTGCGATTGCGCAGGAGAATTTGCTCCAGAAATTTGTCAGAACACCGGCTTTTAACTATACGGAGACAAAGTCTCCATTTATAATTTTATGAATGGAGACTCTGTCTCCGTATAGTTAAATGCCCACAGCCTATAAACCGAACGTTCGGTTTATAGGCTGTCGGCTTTTAACTATACGTTTGTCTCCATTCATAAATTTATGAATGGAGACTCTGTCTCCGTATAGTTAAATGCTATTGTATTCTATAAACCGACTCTATTTCTGCTTATAGAATGCAATAGTACTACGAATGGACGAATGAACGAATGATTTTCCTTTATTAACTATTCGTTCATTCGATTTAGTTAGCTTAGCATTTTCGTTCTTCGTTTTTCGGGCGAATGGACGAAAATGCAATTTTCGGACGAAAATGCATTCGTCCGAAAACGAATGCACATGTCTAGTATATATTCACATGTAAATTGCTTTTTTAATAAAAAATTATGATATAAATAAAATCTTGTTTTTATTTCCTTTTATGTGACAAAGCTGCCTCTCTCTTTCCCTTGCCCCCAGATTTGTCGCTCTCCCCCCCTTAGTGTTGTCTCTCTCTCACCCTCCCTTTGGCTCCCCCCTCGCTCCCCTTGTGTCTGTCTCTTCCCCCCTTCCCTCCCCTTGTTTCTCTCTGCCCCCCCCCCTTGTTATTCTGTCCCCCCCTCACCTGTTTCTTGCTCCCTGGTGGCTAGTGGGGGCAGCCGGGGGATGTATGCACTATACATAATAGACGGAAGTGTCGGGCAGCATGGAGGTTGTCTGCACGATTCGTGCAGACATCCCCCAGCTGCCCGATTCTCCCTGGTGGCTAGCGAGGCAGCGGTGGATGTCTGCGCGATGAGCGAGACCTCCCCTGCTGCCGCCCGGAACGACAGCCAGGACTTTTATGAGGAAGCCGGAAGTACCCAGCTTCATCATAGAAGTCCCGGCGGTCATGCCGGGCGGCAGCAGGAGAGGTCTCGCTCATCGCGCAGACATCCTCCGCTCCCTCGCTAGCCACCAGGGAGAATCGGGCAGCTGGGGGATGTCTGCACGAATCGTGCAGACAACCTCCATGCTGCCCGACACTTCCGTCTATTATGTATAGTGCATACATCCCCCGGCTGCCCCCACTAGCCACCAGGGAGCAAGAAACAGGTGAGGGGGGGGACAGAATAACAAGGGGGGGGGGGGCAGAGAGAAACAAGGGGAGGGAAGGGGGGAAGAGACAGACACAAGGGGAGCGAGGGGGGAGCCAAAGGGAGGGTGAGAGAGAGACAACACTAAGGGGGGGAGAGCGACAAATCTGGGGGCAAGGGAAAGAGAGAGGCAGCATTGTCACATAAAAGGAAATAAAAACAAGATTTTTTTATATCATAATTTTTTATTTAAAAAGCAATTTACATGTGAATATATACTAGACATGTGCATTCGTTTTCGGACGAATGCATTTTCGTCCGAAAATTGCATTTTCGTCCATTCGCCCGAAAAACGAAGAACGAAAATGCTAAGCTAACTAAAGCCGAATGAACGAATGGTTAATAAAGGAAAATCATTCGTCCATTCGTAGTACTATTGCATTCTATAAGCCGAAATAGAGTCGGTTTATAGAATACAATAGCATTTAACTATACGGAGACAGAGTCTCCATTCATAAAATTATAAATGGAGACTTTGTCTCCGTATAGTTAAAAGCCGGCATTTAACTATACAGAGACAGAGTCTCCATTCATAAAATTATGAATGGAGACTTTGTCTCCGTGTAGTAAAATGCCCACAGCCTATAAACCGAACGTTCGGTTTATAGGCTGTCGGCTTATGGAATACATGTATTCCTATTGCTATTCTATAAACCGAACTTTCGGTTTATAGAATAGCCATAGGATTACATGTATTACATAAGCCGAAAGTCTATAAACCGATCGTTCGGTTTATAGACTTTCGGCATTTTACTACACGGAGACAAAGTCTCCATTCATAATTTTATGAATGGAGACTCTGTCTCTGTATAGTTAAATGCCGACAGCCTATAAACCGAACGACTTTCGGTTTATAGACTTTCGGCTTATGTACTACATGTAATCCTATGGCTATTCTATAAACCGAAAGTCGTTCGGTTTATAGTTTAGCAATAGCATTACATGTATTCTATAAACCGAACGTCGTTCGTTTTAAAGACTTTCGGCTTATAGAATACTATTGGCTTTCTATAAACCGAACTAGAGTCGAGTCCCCATTCATAAGAAATTCTTATGAATGAGGAGGGACTCTAGTTAGGTTTATAGAATGCCAATAGTATTCTATAAGCCGAAAGTCTTTAAAACGAACGACGTTCGGTTTATAGAATGCATGTAATGCTATTGCTGTTCTATAAGCCGAATGTCTTTCGGCTTATAGAACAGCAATAGCATTACATGTATTCTATAAACCGAACGTCGTTTGTTTTAAAGACTTTCGGCTTATAGAATACATGCTGCTATTGGTTGTCTATAAACCGAAAGAGTCCCCATTCATACGAATAGGTCAATTGACCTATTCGTATGAATGGGAACTCAATTTCGGTTTATAGGAAGCTAATAGCATTACATGCATTCCATAAACCGAAAGTCATTCATGTCGGTTTATGGAATGTAGTACAATGCTATTGGTATTGTAAACCGACTCTATTTCGG
Organism: Pelodytes ibericus; assembly: GCA_036172795.1. NCBI lineage: Eukaryota > Metazoa > Chordata > Amphibia > Anura > Pelodytidae > Pelodytes > Pelodytes ibericus. The sequence continues at coordinate 69,240,693 of CM069866.1, forward strand.
TTTAGAATGCCAATAGCACGAATGGACGAATGGACGAATGAACGAATGATTTTCGTTTATTAACCATTCGTTCATTCGGATTTTGTTAGTTAAAATTTTCGTTATTCGTTTTTCGGACGAATGGACGAAAATGCTATTTTCGTCCGAAAATGCATTCGTCCGAAAACGAATGCACATGTCTAGTAAATACATACAATGTCATGCTGTCAGAATGTCTCAAAGTGTTAGGAAACCTTCTGCTCCCCAGATGTTGTGGACTACCTTATCCTTGATGCTTTGTCAGCATTACGGCTGTAAGAGCAATATGGGAGATGTTGTTGTTGATGGTTGTCTAAGGTTCTATTGCCTTCAGGAGTCAGACACATACTCGCCAATACCTCTAAACATTCCCGTTGCAGAGCCATCATAAGGAGCTATGTCCTTCTATTTAGATACTGACAAAGCTATGTTTTATAGTAAAACGAGTTGAGATCATCTATAAATCCCTTTGTCTACAAGTTTCTACTTATTATAGGAAACTAATGGACACATGTTGTCATATTGTCATTGTATTTGTGTCTGTGGGGTTTTGCTCTGATTATTACTTGATAATAAATCACAGTTCTTTTGTAGTTCCTTTCACACTGAAAATAATGTCACAATAGCCTCTGAAATCTTTGACATCCAATAAGAATGGTTTTGTGAGATAGGACTGTTACTATAGCAACACCGATAACTATTACATCCCATCTATTCTCCCAATTCAGGAGGGGCATTGCCAATTTTTTTGTATCAAAATACCTCTCCCTCTTTCCTCTTTGGGTGTCCTTATTTTTAATTAGCTTGGAATGTTAGATGTGTAGGAGTCACAGAGCAACAAGACCAACAAACACATTATTGAGTACCATGAGTGGGGGTTCGTAAGATACCTTTATTTTGATCACATCATGCAATTTAAAATAACAAAAATTATGACATGTAAAAAAAATAAACATTTCTAAATTTACTTTATAAATCAACAAATTATTATCTTTGATTTATAAGTTATTAGGCAGTTAGGCACATTGCTGTTTCTTAACCATTTATCTTTCAGAATTACCGATTTTGAAATTATTTTAAACCTGCCCATACTGTAATCTGTCCACAATGGCACTAGCTTTGGGTATTGACAGCTAAGCACAACTGATTGCTGTGATGGGCTATCACCAGTAGCAGAAACAGGACAATTACCTCCCTCTTTCCCCAAAGCTGTGACATTTTTTTAATGGTGCACATCATGGCCCCCAACTCCACTTACTCTCTTCCCTTGCACCACATTGCAGCACCCAATAGACTTGCCCCCACATCACATTGCTGCACCCACTTGCCTTGCCCCACACCATATTGCACCCAGTGATCCATAGTACATGGAATGGGATGAGGAGCAGACACAACCCTGTTTCAAACAATGTTAGGACTGTAAAAAAAGAAGAAGAGTGCACAGCGCTTAAATATAAAAAAAGAAGGGGAAATAATGAAGGAATGTGTGAAATATGAAAAGGCAGTGATAATAAATATATAATGAAAAATAAGAGGGGAATAAAGAAACACACTAACCCGTATCGACTCCAAACACAGAAAAACCTCACATATGAACAAGTATGGAGGGAAGGATATCTCTCCAAATTGAGAGGGGGGCAAACCACTAACAAATGTGGAAAAGGGATAGCAGCTAGTCTTAAACTGCAATGGACTGGACCACTGCAAAACAGAAGCACAGGATTAATAGAAAGAGAGACTGCGCTAAAATATACCCCAAAAAGAACAAGACATAATTTATAAAAATAGAAAAGATTTATTGTCACAAAATATACATGTATATAAGGTAAAAAGACTATAGTTGAGTCTAGTACCACAGTAATATAATAAAAAACACAAATAAAGTAGAAAAAAGACAAAAAGTAATATCAATATGCGTTAAAGTAGAATAAAATAATATATAATATATATATATAGTAGTACAACCTTACCCACTGCTAGTATAGTGTTGTTCACCTGGCCAGGTACAGAACATATGTATAAAATATACACTATAAGCACAGACACAAAAACAGGACACCCCTCAGGACGCGTTTCGTAAAAAAACTTCTTCAGCTGGTGGGTCTTGTTCTTTTTGGGGTATATTTTAGCGCTGTCTCTCTTTCTATTAATAATGTTAGGACTGTATTATACATTAAATAAAATATTATGAGTTCTGTAAGAAATACATTATTTTCTGTCTGCTGCTTCAAAATAATCTGCCACTCCCAAGTTCAGACTGTGGATCTGTCCTTGCCTTTCGTGGCAATGACATTCACAGACATTCTATTTTTGGGACTGCCTGTACTGAGGCAGTAAAAAGCCACTTATGCAATTATGAATAGTATAGAGCAGCTTTCAACACATGATGCTGGATGCCATTCAAGGCACATGGAACGTCATCTGGGTGTTAAGAGGTTAAAAAAAAGTGTTGTTTTTTTTTTCTCTCTTGTGTATTTGGTTAATTGGTACAATTGGTTGTGAAGAACAAAATATATTGTGAACATTCCATTTTGTATAAGAAACACTTACTTGTATAGTTATCTGTGTTACAGTTGTCACCCGTGCAACATTTGTAGTACACTCTTAGGTTATGGAGATAATCATTAGAACCAAAGGTAGACATGTTGCATGGTAACTTTCCGGCACAACCCTTAGATATGGAATGATAAATACCATCTGCAGAATGAAAATCAATATGTTAGGGCATACAATATTAGGAACATATTTAATAATGTCTGTATGCATTAGAATGACCTTATTGTCAGTAAATTCAGAGATTATTATGAAAAATGCATAATTCAGGGCTGCATTGGCCATTATCAAGATTGCAGCCCAAGAGTATACATTTACAGTGGTGTAACATAATAACATAGTCATTTAGTTTGAAAACAGCCAAGTCCATCAAGTTCAACCCTTCTATCTATCATTCCTGCCTTTGAGACCCCCAAAAAATCCCTTGTAAGCTATTTCCATTTTGAATTCATCCACCTATGGTGAAACACATTTCTTGATTCCAAAAGACAACCAGATTTATCCTTGGATTAACAAGCGCTAATGTTTATTCTGTTATTGATAGCCCTTTGTCCTGCTTTTCTAAAAAAAAAAAAAAAATCCATGCCCTGTTTGAAGGCATCTATTGTATTTTATAAACCCTTCAAATAATTTTCCTCTACAAATGTCAAGCTCAATGGCCTGTAATTGTCCGGCTGATTAGTTGGTCCCTTTCTTAACATGCCACATCAGCTTTGTGCCAGTTTAACCTACACACAGCACTTCCCAAGTGTTTAGAATGGACAGTTCCGATATTGCACCTATATACCTCTGCTTCGTGTCTTTTGTCACCCAGTTTCTGGGAGCTCAGACTTTTTGGTCAGTGCTATTGGATCACAGAGCTCCACAGTAAAAACACTCTCAATAAAGTGTGCTTAAAAAACATTAAATGTGTTTATATATTAATTTGTGTAAATAAAATTCTTTACTCTTACTATAAATGACTTACCTTTTGGTAGTTGCAATGTACTCTTGCGGTGTATTTTTATAACTGGGTTCGGAATGCTCTATTCCCATTAACATCCTTGGCATCCCTCTCTTGGATCTCAGAATGTTGGGTTTGTATCAAAGAACATGCTATTTTCCATTATAGGTTTTGTTTTTGAGAAATAAACATAACCTAACTTGACTAGTAAAGTACTGCTTATCTTGCTTACTAATACTTACCGAGATGTATATATTCTGAGGCCACCAGACACTGATCATCATCTTTACATTCAATGGAGTCCCCCTCGCAAGAATCAGTATTGTTCCCTTGGCAGCGAATACACATCACAACATCAACTATATAAAAGATATATTCATGACATTCAGCATTTTCTTTTACACCAAATTTACATGAAAAATCTAATAGGGTATTGAAAAAATCATTTTATTTAATATTTAAAATTATTTTCACCCCATAAGGACAGATAACAGTCCTGGCACGTCATGAATGCAAATAAAGGTCGCAGTCAATTCTGAAAAATAATTTTAAATTAAACTCTGGTTTACAAAAGAACGTCATATGCTTCCTTAGAAAAACAATATATAGTGTATGTGGATACATTACATTATATTACCATTTATTTTCATATATAACTGATAATTTACGTAGAGCTAGGTACACAGCGTAGAGATAGACTACATACTAAGGAAGCTGAACAAGAACAGACTAATGGATGAGGGAAGAGCCCTGCTAGTTAGTAATCTAGAGGGAGTGGGGGACATGAGACACATAAAGAAGTGAAAAGATAAAAAGTAAGGCGGTGGTAGTAGCAGATTTAGGTTACAGCTAGATAGATATGACCACAGATGAACTCTGCATGTTCTAATTGGATCAGTTGTAAGCTTCGTTTTCAAGTTTGAGGACAGTGGAAGCTTGGTGGGACTGGCTAGAAGTTAATTAAAAGGGATGATTAGTAAGCATATTTAAAAAGGTGAGTTTTTAGGGACGTTTGACATTTGAGAAAGAAGGAGAGCGCTGAATACTCTGCTGAATGGAGTTCCAGATGGATCCAGAGAAGGTCACACCATCAGTGCCAAACTTATCCTCCCGACTTGAATGCCAGTTTTAACGCTTTCTGTGGTTCCTGATGGAGATGGGAGGGGTGTCAAGCTGGGGTCAGCTTGAATACTGAGCTTTCTTTAAGTTTCCTCAAGGAAGATGAGAATGGGAGGTTGAATTTGACTTATTCTTGATGTGAAAGTTAACCTCCAAAGTTAACCTCCTCCACCTATTCTTGAATTTTAGGGAATAGACCTCAGTGTTCTTCTGCATCAAGTTAATCTCTCTTCTTTGTCTCCTACTAAAATCTTCATGATAGCAATTTTTTGTAAAGGTGCGTCAATGAGCCATTTCATCTCACTGACTCAACTGTACAGTGAGCAGCAACAAACCTTAGGAGTTCCTCTGGCTAGAAGAACAGCGTTAACCCTGCAGAAGATTAAACTCTGTATTATCCATTTATCCATGGCCAGTTAAGCTCTTCAAGAAGAGAGACTCCATGTTTCTCCCTGTGATGTGAAATAATAATTGCAGTATTAATACATTGTAATAATGTCCTCACCTTTGGTAGTAAAGAAGAAGACCAGGCAGATTGTGAGTAGAAGAGATTTCATGATCATCATGAGATAGCAGTTCTTTGGATATTTCATTTTCTTTTCTTTCTCTGTGATGTATCTCTCAATATAATGCTGATATTTATAGGGCAGGAGATATGATTGGGACATCCTTAAAAATCAAAAATATGTCTGACTTATATGTGATGTTTACTGAATTGAATGCCAGTATTGTTCCCAGAATATCCAGTGGAAGTTGGAAAATTTTTGTTGATCAACATGTTTCTTCATGCCAAGTGATGTCCTCTAGCTATGTGTTTTTTCAGCCCAGGGGTAAAACAATTAAATCTCCAACTCCTGGCTGCATTTATATTCAGTTTATTAAAGAGCCACTGAACTTTTTTTTTCACTTATCCTCCTAATATAGATCACAGTTCTTCCACACCAAACTCATCCAACCATGTCTTCATGGACCTTTCTTTGTTTACTGGGACACAGACATTCTGGAATAGAAAGGGCCTTCTGCAAACTGTTCCCACACAGTTGGGAGAATAGTATTGTCCAAAATGCCTTGCTATGTTGAAGCATTAAGATTTCCCTTCACTGGAAGTATGTTGCCTAGCCCAATCCATGAAAAACAGCCCTATACCATTATCACTTCTTCACCGAATTTTATAGTTGGCACAGTGCATTAAAACTTTCTGCTGGCATCAGCCAAACCAAGACTCGTGCATCAGACTGACAAGCAATGAAGACTCCACAGAATATGTGTCCACTGCTCCAGAGTCCAGTGGTGGCGTGCTTTACACCACTCGATCCAACGCTTGGCATTGTACTTGGTGATGTGAGGCTTGCATGCAGCTGCTCCAGAGTCCAGTGGTGGCATGCTTTACACCACTCGATCCAACGCTTGGCATTGTACTTGGTGGTGTGAGGCTTGCATGCAGCTGCTCCAGAGTCCAGTGGTGGCGTGCTTTACACCACTCGATCCAACGCTTGGCATTGTACTTGGTGATGTGAGGCTTGCATGCAGCTGCTCCAGAGTCCAGTGGTGGCATGCTTTACACCACTCGATCCGACGCTTGGCATTGTACTTGGTGATGTGAGGCTTGCATGCAGCTGCTCCAGAGTCCAGTGGCGGCGTGCTTTACACCACTCGATCCAACGCTTGGCATTGTACTTGGTGATGTGAGGCTTGCATGCAGCTGCTCCAGAGTCCAGTGGTGGCGTGCTTTATACAGCTTGATCCAATGCTTGGCATTGTACTTCGTGATGTGAGGCTTTCATGCAGCTGCTTGGCCATGGAAACACAATCCATGAAACAATGTTTTTTGCTGATATTAATGGCAGTGGAAGTGGTCCCCAGAAATGTGATCAAGTCCCTCACTTGCCTTCCATAGCTAGATTCTTGACAGCCTGTCATAAATTATAGGAAGTCAGGTTGAAAGAGACAAGAAAGTGATTCTTCTTGAAGATCTGGCTGAATCAGCAGTTTTTCTACAGTGACTACAAAAACATGCCCCCATTAAAAATGTGTTCAATAATACAGCCTCAACATCTCCGTACACCCCTGCTTCAGCCATTCAGCAGACATACCTGAAGAAGACTTCAGATAGATCTCCCAGGAACTTAAGATGATGTGCCTCTGTAAGAGACTGCTACATATTTTTATCTGGGTGCCCGCAAACAATTGTGCCACTAATTATTAGTCCTAAAAACTAAGACCAAATAGAGGATGCGGTTTAACTTCTGATCAGATCCTAAGTTGTAGTTACCTGTCTCAGGAAATTTTTTGTTTATTTCTCTATAGTCTAGTCTTAAAATGGGTTAAGTTAAAGTTTCTGAAGTATAGGCAGCCAAGTTTTCTAATGTTTTCTAATGTTTTTCCTTTTTTTTTTTTTTCAATGTCATCAGATTTTCAGTGAAGGGAATTGACCATGGCACTTAATTTGTTGGAAAGTATACAAATATAATGTTTAACTATTTATGGCTACTCTATTACTTACTAATGTTTGCTGATATAGGTAACATTACACTGTGTATGCCATCTATGCCCTGAATATACTTGCCAGGATTATATTCATTAAATATTTTTTACTATTTTTGCATGCAATAAAATACCTTTGCTATTTCATGGAATTGAGCTCCTGACTTGTCTTTTTTCATATACAGGAGAAGATGGGGAGGTGTCTGGTTGGTTAAGCCCTTCTGAATTTCTAAAGTGTATGAAATAACTAGTATCACTGATTCAACAGCATACCATACATTATCCAGTGGAGCTTAATAAGTTGAGTTGCCAGGTTTAGGATGCCCTCAGTAGTTGAGATGTGTGTGTGTGTGTGTGTGTGTGCAAGTTAGATTGAGATATGTAGCAATACAACTAATATGGAATCTTAGAAAGGAACACATGTATGCAAGTGGGTCTTTGTCCTATGAGAACATCCTGAGCACTTAAAAGGGAAGAACAGCCCTGAAATCAGATAATTTCTTTTTTTGTTGAAATCTGACACTTAAGCCCCAATCATTTTCTTGAAACATATTATAAGCAAATCCCAATTCCCCATTCCACTCCACTCTTGACTAACTTCTCTCCAGTCAGGAGTGAGGGGTTGGCAGAGATGTCACAAGGGTTGGTGGCACCTGCTGTTGTATCTCATGGTGTTACCCCCCTGGATTTCCTCTACTACCATGTGTCACAAACTGAATCATGAAAGTCTGCATGATTGGGGTTCTTGGAGGGCACTGAGGGCCAAAGACCTCCGTGTGGACTATGGACCCTGTCTTTGGAGGGGCTATGTTTGGGGGTTCATACTTTGGGGACATCAGTGACACCCTGCTTCAATGCAGCTGGACTTCAACACAGGCTCACTCAAGATGTCCACCAGGATGTTTATCTTGAGGTCCAAGCCTTTGCTCTATTCATTGTGCTTTCCCCAGGTTAAAAATTGTTATTATATGTTAGTGTTGAAATGTGTACTTACTCAATCAATAAGTGTTTATTGTCCTGTGAGCCATCTATTGTCCCTTGTAGTCTGGATGTCTGGATCTACAGATGGCATGTTTTTTTTATGTAAAGTTATACTTCATTTAATTACCTGTTTCATATAAGGTATTTTATTGCTTGAGGTTTACATGCTATAATTTGTACCCCTGTGCCTCCCACCTAGTTGATGTCATATTTGTGTGTATATAAGTCTGTGCTGTTTTCACAAATAAAGGTTGTTCATTCTTGCTGTACCTAACTGCTAGTGGCCCTGTCTGCTATTTGGGTACAAAGAACAAGGTTCCATAAAGCCGTGCTGGGTGGATGCTGAGCTTTAATCGTGGGCTAACGAGTGGATTTCCTTACAACAGAAAGAGGGGCTACCAAGCCTGGGTATTCTTTCCGTTACACCATGCCAAACATATTCCTTAGTAATGTCAGTCAGATGGCCCATTAAAATATGTCATACAGGAACCCCATAAATTATTCCACATACAGGAGCCCATTAACTATGCCACAAAAAAGCTCCATTAAGTATGCCACACGCAGGAGATCCTTTAATAATGGTACCTTCATTTAACCAGAGGATCTGTACATGTGAATACTGATGTATCTCTGTTCTTTGTGTTTGCTCACTCAGCAAAATTATCCAGTAAAGTATGGTAAATGTTTTTTTTGTTCCGTGCTTTTTTGTTTTCTGTAGGCATTAGTGCTAGGAACTTGGGTGTATGGTTTGGTACCTTGATATTGTTAGAAACCTTATAATTATCATCACATGGACATTTGTTGTAACCAAACCCTCATAATTACCATATTAGAATCCTAGGCGAGTCTTGTGTTTGTCTGTGGTTTCATATGTCACCTTTAGCTCTGTTATCATGCCCTTTGTCAGTATTCCTGTCTTGTTTTATCCCTGTAGCCCTTGTCTCGGTCTAGTTTCTGCTTTACCCTGTATTTGTTCCGGTCCTCCGACAGTTCCTGTCCTTTTTTGGTCTTTGCCCTTTCTTGGTTCTGCTATAGTCTTGCCTTAGTTGTGAAACCTTTCATTGCCCTTGTCTCTGTTCTACTACTGTTTGGATACTGTAGCACATAATTATGGATTCTGTTACTCTTATTTTTGTTTTATGTCTTTTTTTTTTTTGCATATTTCTTCTTAGCCTTGATTGTCCCAGCCGGCAGCATCCTGTATATTGTTCTGCAGTGCTATCTCCCATGCCTGCTCCAGGGTGCCTGCAGGATATCTCCAGATTCTGTCGTGTTTTACCCTGGATTCAGCAGCTTCTTTGTGAGGGTCCCGGTATGGGACCAGACCAACCTGAAGGGTCATGCCCTGCACCAGGCCCTGTTAATCCATCTCTGCACATGAAATCCTATATACCATCTATGGGAGCTCTAGGTTCTATGTCACTTGGACCCCATCCCTAACAAAAATGTACAGCTCAAAAGTGGCAGAAATGAGAAATACCCATATTTGTAATTAAATGGTTGATACAGAGAGTTTGTATTGTTTTGGATGAAAATCTTTATCATTCATATAAGAGAATTACCAGGGAGAGAAAAATCACATTAGTTATACATGATTCGCAAAATCAATGCAAAACAGTAAAGAACCTGATGCTAAACATCATAAAGACTTCTCTCTATTCGTGAGATTGGACTATGCACATGCTCTGTGCACATCACTTAATGTAAACCTGACATACTAGTGTGAAAAAAAAAAGATTTCTTCTCATCTCAACTTACAGTGCTGAACCCATTCAGCACTGGACTTGGGAATAGGTTGACTAGATGAAATAAGATAAAACCATAAAAACTCTCATGATCACTAATGACTTATATGAAGATACATATAAGAAAAGACATTGATCAGCAATAATTAAAGTCACATGTACTAGCCTAATCTGTGGACTTGGAAACTCTAATAAAATAGAAGAATAACAAAGTAATAAAAACCTGTGCTGAGATCACATGGAATAAGCATGATTTGATAAAATAACCTAATTCCTTAAAACATCATTTGAGCGATATACTACTTATATGATTAATGTTTAACTAACTGATTGAAAATGTATAAATACCGAAGTGTGGAATATGCAAATCAGACTTGACCTAAAGAGGCTTTCACACCTCTTGGTTGACTCTCCTTTGATTGCGCGATAAAGACCCTTTCCTACCTCCAGCTACTGCATCTCCGTCTCATAATTGACTCTGTGAAACAGAGGTAACATCCATCTTAATAACACTAGCATTGATCATTAAAATAAATAAATATGTTTAGTGAATAGGCTTCTCATTGATTTAAGAACATTAACTGGTTGGGTCAATTTGTCCTATGTACGTAATTGAGTCTTTCGCCTGGTTTTCTGAATTTGCTGGTTCAGTTTGAAGTGTTCTTAGGTTGCTGGCCCGGTAAGAAGCATTCAAACATTTTAACTTCCAATATGTCCATTCCAACAAATGCACTTAAGCCCAGTTTGCATGTCAAGCTCGAAATACAGCCTTTCGAAGAATATGTGGCTATGTTGCCATCTGATAAAAAAAAATAAGAGAGAGGATAATTAGTATTTATTACACAAGAGAAATGCAGTTTCTACAGATAGAGGCCTTCATGGAAAGAGCAGTAATGATGGAATTTAGAGCAGTAAGCAGTAGGGTTCGGGAAAAGAGCTACAGTGATAAGACAGAAGGGTCAGTTCCAGTGTGAGGCACCAACATTGTTCATGGTGGACATTTACTGGACTTTGTGATGGACAATTAAATTCATTTGATGGACCTTCACGAATACTTGTGTTCTTGTATGGGTGTTTTGCCTGTCCCTGGTAAGTTCGTGGATCTATTAGATTTCTTATCCAATCACTCTGTGAGTTACCACATTTCTTGTCTGTACCCCATTTCTTGGGCCACTCCTGATCTCTCCACTTCTCACGCCATGAATGTAAGGATCAAGAGAAAGCCATACATGTCCTTAAGAAAACATTCTAGAGTTTGTATGATCACACTAAATGAGGAATACATTACATTTAAAAACAATTTTAAAAACTCCAAAAAAGCTCCCATAGTCGGTCCGGAAGGCAATAGTTATTATAACATATGGTTTCTTTGTAGATTGATAGCTACCTGGTCTTCGATCCCTCCCAATGAAGCTGTAACATTGGTCCTTGTCACCTTTGCATATAAGTTTCTGGTCAGAAAAACATTCTTCACCAGTGTTTCGCTCTAAACAACCTTCACATATGATGCCAGTAGGAATCTCATGTGGTACTGGCACTAAAAAAAGAAAAGAAAAAAATACATTGGAATGTCCATCATTTAATGTGAAATGTTGTAGATATAACATTTCATGTTGTCAGAACTGGACTGAAATTTTATGGGAGCTCATAATTATAGTCTCTAATATTTCTAAGCAATGTCGGAGTCATTGACCTTAATGCCCATAAACCAAAGTCAAAGAAGTCCTCTTGGTCATTGTCTAGCACAGGGGTAGGCAATTTTGGGCTCACCAGATGCTGTGGACTACATTTTCCTTGATGCTTTGCCAGCATTGTGACTGTAAGAGCATTATTAGAAATGCAGTACACAGCATCTAGAGTGCTGATGCTGGCCTACCCCTGATCTAGCACCACCATAAGCCAGGCACTCCGTCACCATTGACTTCAATCATGGGCCTAGCAAAGCCAGTCTATGGAACTATCTACTACTGCATAGATACTGAATAAGCTATGTTTTTTTAGCGAAAGGAGGGTTTGAAGAGATAGCACTGTTGTAATAGCAACACTATTATATCTAAATGTATCCCTATCTAGCACAGACTCTCCCTATTTTTTACCCAAATAACTCTGTCCCTCTTTCCTCCTCCAGCCTCAATATCTTTAATAATCTTGCAATTTAAGATGTGTATAAGTTTATCACGGAGCTACAAAACACACTCATTCTTTAGATGCCATTATTTAAAATAACAAAACACCTTTTCTAACTTTTCCTTTAAAAAACCAATACATTAATTGTGTATATTACCTATTGTATAGGCAATACTTACTTTCGTAGTTTCCTGTGTTACAGTTGTCACCAGTGCAGCACTTGTAGTACACTCTTATGCTAGTGACATTATCATTGGTACCAAAGGTAGACATATTGCATGGTAACTGTCCAGCACAACCCTTAGATATTGAATGATAAATACCATCTGCGGAATGAAAATCAATGTGTAAGACAATACAATATTAGGAACATATTCCATTATGTCTGTATTCAGTAGGGTGGACTCATTGCCATTTTATTTAGGGAATCATATGATAAATTCATATTCCATGGCTGCTCTAGCCAATATCAAGATTGCAGAACAGCCCATTTGAGATGTTGGTAGGTACGCATGTACCATGATATAGGTTATATGTGAATTCTGTGTAGTGTTTCTTTGATAGCAGGCATGGTAATTGCAATGTACTATTGAGAAATTCTCAGGTATCTTTTAGAAGGAATTTTTTTTTAAATGGACTTGGAAATCTCTGATCCCATTTACGATATTGGTGTCTCGGATCTCAGAATGTTTGGTTTGCATCATAGAACACAACTCACAAAATTAGGTTCAATTGCAAATATATGTTTTTTTTTCCCCCATTATGTTTCCTTTCTAAATTTATTAGAACTGGTTGTAAAAAACAAAGTTAGTTAGAGTTTTTGTTTTGAGAAATAAAGCACCATAACTAAAATTAAAACGCCAGTTAAACAACTCCAGAAAAAGTAATTAAAAAAAAAAAAAGCAAAAATATTTTTATTAGGACCTGCCAAAAAAACACTGTATCAAAGATAGAACAAAAATTAACATGAAATGAGTTATCTATTCATGTTGAAATGCTTACACTTTATGTGTATCACACAGATGTGCTTTCTCAAAAAGCGTTGAATAATAAAACACTTCTTTTCTTGTTGACTAATACTTACCGACGTGGTAATATTCTGAGGCGACCAGACATTGATTGCCATCACATTTAATGGACTCCCCTTTGCAAAAATCAGTATTCTTCCCTTTGCAGTGAATACACATCACACCATCAACTAGAAGGAAGATATATTGATGACATTCAGCATTTTCTCTTATTACAACTTTACACAACAGTGTTCTAGAGTATTGAAGATTAATAAAGCTAAATCACTTTCACCCCATAAGGACAGACGATAGTCTTAGCATATCATGAATGTAAACAAGGGGCATGGTCAATTCTAAAAAATAAGTTGAAATTAAATTCTGGACTACAAGTATCATACTCTCCCTTGGAAAAACAATACCATATTTGCTTGAATTTAAGACACATTTTTTTCAGGAAATGTTCTGAAAATTTTGTCTTTTCCTACATTTGAGAATCTCTTATAATCAGACCTCGAATAGAGGTCTGACTATAAGACTAGGATCCAGGTCCCCTCAGCTGCATTGAACCTGGATACTTCTTGCAAGCAGCCTTACACCAGCTACTTCACACCTGATTCCTGGTACCTGATTACTGACACCGGCCACCTGACACTTGACACCTGACTCCAGATAACTAATTCCTGACCCCTGATTCCTGACACCTGACACTTCATACCTACTACCTGACTGCTGACACCTGCTGGAACAGGGAGGATAGATAATGCAGGAAGACTAACACTGCATGAAGCAGGTAGACTAGGTTAGTAAGCACAGACGATAGGGGAGGGATACTGAAATGGGGAGGTTGGAGGAGGAAAGAAGGAGTTTGAAGGGAGGGAGAAAGAAGTTTGGCATGATGGACAAGGGATGAAAGAATTTTGCAGGAGGGAGGAGTGAATTTTGAATGAGAGAGGATGGATGAGGGAGTTTTGGAGGAGGAATGATGGTGTTTTAATTGAGTGAAGATTAATGAAAGAGAGATTTTGGAGAAGGGATACCGGTAGAGGCACTGACTGGAGGATTTGGAGAGAGGATGAAGGTCCGCCCCCACCCTGTGGAGCAGAGCAGTTCCTGTTTCACTGGGAGCAGCAGGCAGCATAAGTAATTGCTTAAAACAGAGGAGGGGGAACAGAGAACAGAGGAGGGGAGAGAAGAGAACAGAGGATGAGGGGGAGGAGAGAACTGAGGAGAGGGGAGGAGGGGAGGAGAGAACAGAGGAGGAGGTTGAGAGCAGAGGAGGGGAAGGAGAACAGAGGAGGGGGAAGAGAAAAGAGGAGGGGGAGAGAACAGATATGGGTAGGAGGGGGGAGAGAACAGACATGGGGTGGATGGGTAGAGAGAATATATATGGGGTTGAGAGGGAGAGAGAACATAAGTGGGGAGGAGGAGGAGATAAAACAGATATCGGAAGGAGGAGAGAGATAACAGATATGGGGAAGAGGGGGAGAGAGAGAACTGATATGGGGGAGTTGGAGAGAAAAAGACATGGTAAGAAAGAGGAAAGGGACAAACATGGGAAGGGAGAGACACATACATGGAGGGAGAGGGATTAAACATGCATGAGGGTAGGGGGGCGCCAGTGGGAAGGCCCACACAGGGCGCTGGAACATTTTAGGCCGGCCCTGGTTGGAGGTCAGTTGAGATGAAAGGAACATTTCATCTCACCAACTCAACTGCAGTAGTGAACAGGGACAAACCTCATAGATGAACATAGTTGGCCCTGCATAATGCATTATTACCAAAGTAAGAGGCAACTGCAATCTTCAAGCAGATAAACTGGTTTATTCCTGCACATTGTATAGTAATGCCAGCAAGATGAAATAATAATAGTAATAATAAAATGGTATTATGATGTCCTCACCTTTGGTAGTATAGAAGTAGACGAGGCAGATTGTGGGTAGGAGAGATTTCATGATCATCATAAGGGAGCAATTCTTTGGATACTTAATTTATTCTTTTCTTTCTTGCTGATGTATCCCTAGATATAATGCTGATATTTATAGGGCAGAAAAACAAAAATGATGTCTGGCTTCTATGTGACGGATACTGAATAGAATGCCAGTATTGTTCTTAGAATACCCAGTGGAAGTTGGAAAGTCTTTGTTTCTTCATGCCAAATGATGTCCCCTAGCTATGTGTTTGTTCAGGCCCAGAGGTAAAACAGTTTCATGTCCAAACTGGCTGGATTTATATTGAATTATTTACAGAGCCACTAAACGTTTGTTTTTTTCACTTGTGCTCCTAATATAAAATCACAAGTTAAAAATGGACCATTTATGGGGATAAACTGGCATACACACTGTATGGACAAATGTATTGGTACACCTGACCATTACAAAAACAGGGACATTGCATGTATGTAGTTGATGAAGGATCCTGTACATCTTGTGGCTAGAAATGTAACTGCATAGTATATTGCATTTTATACTTACCTAGCATTGATATTCTCATAATCAGATTAAAATATTTAGTATATATACAAAGATAATCGTTAGTATAATATATAGCATGCTATAAAGTAAAATAACTCAAACATCAAATTACATAAATATGTTTCATATCAAAGGTTACAAAACCTGTGCTGTCCAGACATCCACCGGCTGCCCCCACTAGACACCAGGGAATCACCATTTGAAAGGAGGAGAAGGTGATGTTTGGGGGCAGGATAGGATGCAATGTCTGAGGGAAGGGGGATGAGTGAATGCAATGTATGGGGGAAGGGGGAGGAGTGGATGCATTAGCTGGGGCTGGTGGCTATGTATGTAGGAGGGGATGCATTGGCTGGGAGCATGTGGCTATCTGGGAGAAAAATGGGAATCGCACTGGCAGGGGGTAGGGGGCTGTCTGGGTGAAGAAAGGGATGTATTGGTTGGGGACAAGTGGTTGGCTGGATGGATATATTGGCTACATCTGGGGGTCAGATGGCTGTGTGTGGGTGCATTGACTAAGTCTGGGGGCCAGATGGCTCTGTGGTGATGCATTGGCTAAGTCGGGGGGGGGGGGGGGGCAGATGGCTAAGTGTGTGGGGGATGACTAAGTGGGGGGTTATCTCTGCAAATAAAAACAAGAAATGCATTTTTTTCATCCACATTTTTATTAAACATGAAAAACATGTTAATTAATACTTAAAAAGTAAAGCTAAAGTAAGTAAAGCTTTTTTTCATATAGTGTAGTCTTATATTCAGGCCTTTTCTTTTTTTTCCTTAGTGAATATTCAAAGTTTGCGGGGTAGTCAAGGTCATCTTATATTTGAGCAAATACGGTAATGTGGTTAACCAGTCAAGCAACAGCCACAGTAACAGTGACGGAATTGATTTCTTATCACTGCCTTTGCTCTATCTGTACATTATAGCATTCTCCTCCAACATGGTGTCCGTGATCACTGCATGGGGTGATGGTAGAGCCAAGGGAAGATGTCAATTTTTATGCTGCATGGTGCCTCGACATAGCAATACCTGCAAAGCATAAGCAGCAACCATTGATCACTGGCTATGCAGGTTTTTCCGCATGTGCCACATTTCATGCATATTATCAACTGCAATCATATGCACTTAAATTGTGCTTCGTGGTCTGCCTCGTAACCTAAGGCAGGCTCTAACACGAACTGGCAGTTTGTAGCGTTGTGTTCAGGAGTGCACACTATATTAAAACACACAACGTATATACATGTCCACATGGTCCTTAAAGACCATGTTTTGCAGGAAGTATATAACCTCCTTATGAGTTAAGGAGTTAAAATATACAACAATAAAAAAAAATCGTTATATTCTTATTAGTCCTTGATTTTTTTTTTACAATTCTCCTGTAGTTTGTCACCAGACATAATTTAAACGGGGCCTAAATATTCCAGTGAAATCAATAAGGAGGGGCTTGCAGATACAGACAGGACTGTTGTTATATCAATACATCCATTAAAATTTAATTGGAAGGTTTTGATAAAAATATTGATAATCTACAAAATGCAGTTTTTTCTCAGACACTGTATCTCGAACTGTTCCTTTAAGTGAGACCCTGTAATTCGACATGAGAGGTACTCTTTAACCTGCAGTGCATTTTGAGGGCAAACTGTATTTCCAAACTGTGCTAGGAAAGCCAAGTGATGATGTGTGTGCTGTAGGTTTGGCTCTCCAGGCGATATTCTTGTGATGAGCTGTATCTCAATTCCCTCACACTCCCAATATTAGTTGCATAATGATGTATGCCACTGCACCTCACTCTCCTGAAGCTATTTATCCACCTGCTTTGTTAATTGTGTAAATAAAGGTGCTACTTGACATGTATTAAAATGCATGAGGATTGCTTTGCAAGATGTAGAAATAGTTAATGAGGGTCTGAATCTTAATTTTTTATTTATTTTTTTAAAAGAAAAGCACTCTCATATTAGCACATGGAACAGAATAAATACTTACATATCTGAAAAAGTATGAAAATGTATTATATACAAAACAAAAACACTTGAAATGAGCAATGCACAAATCCAAAACCAGTACCAAACCATTAAAAACAATAGAGAATACCTAGCCCTAATGCAAAGGAGTAAACTAATGCATCAGTTCACATATCAGGCAAATGCTTTTTCATATATATATATAAATACAAATATATTGTCTCATCATTGTGGTTATAGATATAGTGGTGCTAAGTGACTCCAATGAAAAGATGGAGAAGTTCCCAGTAGTGAAAAGAGCACTCGAGGCTGTGACACCTAAGCTAGGATAGTGGCCTAGCAGGAAAGAATCCAATAGATTCCAGAAATGACATCAGAGCACTCTGTCCAGAAGAGTGCAGTGCTAGGAACTAGATACTAGATACTGAGCAGAATCCTCAAGCTCCCAGACCTCTGGTAAAGGACCAGAGATTGAGGAAGACACATACCACCCATAGGAGTGTGATAAAAATATTTTTTTATATATATATATTTACAATCATATGCACATATGAAGCAGATAATAGGTGCCCCTTTAGTGCTGCACTGAAAGACAAATAGGTCCAGATGGATCAATGATAGGTCCTGCATTTAACACTAGTTTACTGAAAGATATTAATGGGTACCAAATGAATGTTGTATATCCCTTCTGTGGACATTATCCAGCAACCTGCCACTTTTATAGTCCATTCCTGTGAGCATAAAACAAATGAACTAAGCTCTCTTAAACTCTGCAACAACTCAGTGTGACCATACTCCAACAAATCAGTGGAAAAGGCTCAATAGCTGCGTGAACTCATTGCTATTTTAATTATGCTCTGCATCACCCCAGACTATGTGGTAGACTGGTGGGAGAGTCATGCAGCTTTAAATTGATTATCTGAGCTGATATGCATACTGGTTGCTGGTGTTTGTTTGCTAAGATTATTATTTTTTTATTTGAAAAAGTAATGACATGGGGCTGCCATCTTGCTAAGCAGTAAGAATCATTCCAGCATTCGTATGTTCTATTTTACAGGTGGACCCTTTCAGTGGTGTAGGGTGCAATGTTTGTGTTCGCTAAAAGCATTGAAAGATTTAAAATGTGCATGTATCGGCTGCATTGAGCATTTGAGTCATGAATCATTAAAAAAATGCATGTTTTTTTTCCTGTTAAAGTGGCTATTTTACTGACTACCCTAAACCTCCATTTCAAACATGGAGGTTGTGGTGGGTGTGTTAATTTTTGTACTAGGTGCACTAATGATATTACCCGTTAATGGCATTAGCTTTTTTACTTAATGGGTGCCATGGAACCAAGGCCAAGGTGATTATTTAGTTCTGTGCCAGTTCAGAGTGAGCCAGTAAGAAATGAATACTGTGAATTCGGTCAATATCAACTGTAGTAATGTAGGAATGTTATTGTTGTTGTTGGAGTAAGTACATAATAATATCGTAGGATAACCAAAACAGCATAAAAGAAAAATAGTACAGTATCAAACAGATTGAAATGCATAAGAATTCAATGTATGATTCTTTTGAAAAAAAATAAATAACAATAGAAATGCAATATTTCAGGACAATACCAGTTTAGCATAAAATACATATACTATGAATCTATATTTCTAGCCACAAAATGTACAGGACCCTTCATCAATTTGCAATATGTCAGATGCAATAGAACACAACCAGTTTAACTCTGCTTAAATGACTTTAGACAATATCATTGGGTTATTAAACTGAAAATAGGGATATCCCCTATTTATACAATATCACTTTCAATCTGTTAACCATAATCTGATAAAAAATAATATCTTACAGTCTCTTTCTAGCCAGGCATGCTAATAATGAGACGATAAGTTAAATCTTGTGGATTTATATTTTTTTTATTATTGCTGATTATATAAACTGAAATAATGTGTATTTCTTGGTAGTGTAAAGGGCAATTATATGATTTTGTTCTGCAATTGTAAAAAAAAATACCAAGACAACTGTATATTCTCAATTGTCGGATTTATTATGTGTCTGCCCATAAGGATAGATTAGTTTCTGTTCACAATAATTGACATATTATAAACACATCCTGATCTTTATTCCACTCCCCTCTTGACTACCTGCTCTGAAGTTTGTTTAGATCTAAAACATGTGATCTAGTTCTATTATATCACTTTCTCTTTTATATCACCAGGTGGAGTTTTTGGCAGAAATATGCTCTTAATTCATCATAGATGTATAATTGCAATTTGCACTGGGCATATATTATAATTAAACACTAATGCACTGTAAATAAGAAAAGAGAGCTTTAACAGTATGAAGATATTATCATAAGCAGATTAAAAAACGTATTATATTTAAATGCAAATATAATTGTTAGTACAATATATAATACATTATAAAGTAAAATGATTCAAACATCACATTACATACATATGTTTCATATCAAAGGTACAAAACCTATTAATTAAACAATATTAGTATTCAAATACAAGGTGATTTATGCTCAGCCAGCACCTATTCACACCCACCCACTCACTGACACACCCAGCCAGCACAGTGCTGGAGAGGAGGGTGCTCATGGTGTTGGAGAGAAGGGCTGCGTGGTGCTGGAGGGGTTGGGAGTGTATGATGATGGAGAGAAAGGGGGGGCATATGGTGCAGGAGAGTAGGGGGTGCATGTTGCTAGACAGGAGGGGCACATGATGCTGGAGAGGTGGGGGGTGCATGATGCTGGAGATATGGGGGGTGCATGGTGCTGGAGAGGTAGAGGAGTGCTTGATGCTAAAAAGGACAGGTTGTATTGTGCTGGATAGGAGGGTGGTGCATGGTGCTTTGGCACTAGTAAACACATTATGAGAGAGCCAATCACAGGCTCCCTCACCAGAATGATACAGCTGGAGAGAGGGAGGGCAGGCACTAGTAAACAGTGTGAGAGAGCCTGGTATCAGCTGTCTCATAGGAATGATGATGCTGGACAGGGGTAGCATTTACTAAACCGTGTGTCGATCACAGGCTTCCTCGCCAAAAGTGTTACATGGCTGAAGATCTTCTGCTCCTACAATGAAAATGGTGTCCAATATAAATTCAAACTGGATTATAAACTCTATTCAACTTATAGATTGTATTCTGTGGCCGTAGCCTTCACTGTGGAGTGGCACCCAAAAATACTAAAATGGAGGTCAGACACTGTCAGACTTGTTTAATAAAATATTTTATTATATAAACTCAGTTAACAAAAACAAAACACATACTACAGTATCTGGAATGAACAACACAAAATCAAGGCTTGGGGGAATAGTTTGCCCATCTAGCTGGCCTGAATTCCTTTTGGCCCACTTTTTTATATTCAATGGGGCCAGAGGAAGGTTGGGGCGATAGGGACCATTGCAGAAGATCCTATGGCCTCAGAAATAAGCACATTTGAGTCTTGCTTTTTTGTAAAGCTGACTGGCAAAAAATTTAAGATTTTACCCACTGTTATTAAATCTCTTTTTGTGTCAAGGTTACAAAGTAGGTGGTTTTTAATGGGTGTGGTAATGTGTTTAACATTTACCTCATTAGAATCGGGAATTAAATCTAAAATGACAATTTTACCGTTAACGGCATTAAAAAAAAAAAAAATGACTAGAATTGCATCTTCCCCACTGTCTGTCTGAGTGTAGGCTAGTTTTGACTCCTCTTTTCATGCCGGCAGGGGAAAGTGTTCCTTAATCAAATTTCATTTGAACTCTTACGTTAGGAGAAAGGAGTTTCTGACATCCCCCAACTCTTAGACAGTGGCTGCCCATCCTCCTCCATGGTTCTTATCAGTAGAGGAATGTAAATACACAAAAATATATTTTGCCTTACACTTTTAAAAGTCTAAATGATGACTGACATCCATTTTGTTTTTACTGGCCTTCACTTTATTCAGTTCTATATAGTTCAATTGAATGCTCCAAATACCAAGACACATCACCCGTTGCTCTCTCTGTTGGTGTCTTTATTGGTGTTTCCAATAGAACCTGTAGGCAGATGAGAATCAGATCTACTACTCCACCCCTGACCTCAGTTCTTCATGTTCCCTGTCATGTACTGTCTGTCAGACCTCCCCACCTGGATGTCTGATTGGTACCAAAAATGTAATCTCTCTAAAACAGAGCTAATAATCTTCCCTCCCTCAAGCTCCAGCCCTGTACATGACTTCACAGTAACCATGGAAATGCTAGACTTGCACCTCCTGATAGAGCCTGATGTCTGCTTCATTTTTCTCCCCCTCTGCTCAAAAAGTGGCTGCTAAGTAAAGATATACCAACGATGTCATTATTCCATATAAAAATGTTATTTTTATTTAGAATGGATTGGTTGGAAACTACCTTACATAAAGAAAAAGATACAGAACATTTTTTCAAAAAATGGGAAAATTATATTGATACATTAGATGATAACTATAAAAAAAAATAAGAATGGCATTTCAGGAAACAATGTGGTATTCTAAACAACTATTGAGCGGTAGAACACCATGTACATAAATAAAAATTATAAATAAGATACTTATAAATAGAAAATAATTTAAATAGATTTAGTAGAAAAATTAGTTATAAGAAATTAGTATTAAATCAAAATACTTATGAATACTATTATTATATATATATTGTAAAATATTGTTGGATATTATTATTATATATATATTGTATTATTTTATTATAATTATTGAATTTATCATATATATAATGTATTGTATCATTATAATTGTTACAATTTTGTGTATTATTGTTTTTTGTACAGTATTGTAATGTCATAATATTGTATTGATATGATTGTTACAATTTTGTGTATTATTGTTATTGTATAATATTGTAATATCAATTAAAAAAAGAGAAAAAAAAAAAAAGTGGCTG
Source organism: Pelodytes ibericus (assembly GCA_036172795.1). Lineage (NCBI taxonomy): Eukaryota > Metazoa > Chordata > Amphibia > Anura > Pelodytidae > Pelodytes > Pelodytes ibericus. The sequence goes on from CM069866.1 coordinate 69,262,994, forward strand.
CTAGGCTCATCTTTTCATTCACTCTTCATCAGCTGCTCTGCAACTGGCTTTCCCTCTTCTCTTCCATAAAATTATACATTTCGTCTTTAACCTAGAAAGCCCTCCAACTCTTGCAAGCATGGCTCTCTACCACATGTATCTGTCTGAACCCGTTCATCAAATTTAGCATGTAATTCCCTTCTATGCTAAATACCAAGTGTTATGTAAGTTGATGGTGCTATATAAATAAATCTTAATTTAATGTTAAATAGCATAGACCACAGTGAACACACAATATGACTGCCCTCTAGTGTTAAAACAAATTGTCAGCCGGTATTGAAACTGCACTCAACAGCAGTTCAGAATTACCCACATGTATTTAGGTAGATCACTAAGGGATGGTTGAACACTTTTGGTTCACAAGGCAAAAGAAATTCAGTGGCCTATGGTGAAACATCATCAGCCCACACATTATGATCAGACATACACATAGACAAGGCAGATATATTGACAAGATAAGGTATAGATATTGTTATAAAAAAAAAACTGCAGAGAAAATATCACACAACAGGGCATTTAAAAGTTTAAAGTGGTGCATCCCCAAGCCATTGAGTAAGTTCAGCAAGCAGCCCTAACAGCAATTTCACCCCTGACCACCTTGGCATCCCTCCCCTGCAGGAAACTCAAAATCCAGGGTTGACCATGATTTGGAGCAGCAGAGAAAAACAGTAAAGAGACTGAAGAACCTTCATAAAGTTGTCTCTTTATTAGTGTGACAGGACTATTCACAAGCTTTGTAGTGTTAAACACATGAATATGTGTTCCTTGTGTACATATTCTCTTTAATAAATCTTTATTGTATGTGTAAATATGTATAGATTATTGTTATGCCATCACAAGGTCCAACCACATACTGGCACAAATCAGTTTATGTAAATCTGGCATAGTAGCAGGTATTATTAAAATAAATGTATGACTAATAAATAGGAGGCTTCTCATTGATTTCATATCATGAACTAGCTGGATCAAAGTGACTTATGTACGAAATTTAGTTGCTTCACCTAGTTATACAGGTGTCGGAGCTTGCTGGATCAGGAGGAAGTATTCTTAGTTTGCTGGTTCGGAGTGTAGCATTCCAACATTTTAACCTCAAATAATTCCAGTCCGACAAGCGAACTTAAGCCCAGTTTACATGCCAAGCTGGAAATACATCCTTTTGACGAATATTTGATTGCTTTGCCATCTGGTAAAAATAAATAAAACAGATGATAATTAGTATTTATTATACAAGAGAGCTGCACTGAAAGCCGGGATAATGGTTATGAGGAGCAGCAGATAGAGGTCTTTATGGAAAGAGCAGTGATGGTGGAATTTAGAGCAGTAAGCAGTAGGAGTCAGGAAAAGAGCTACAGTGATAACACAGAAGGGTCAGTTCCAGTGTTAGACACCAACATTGTTCATGGTAGACATTTACTGGACATTGTGATGGACAATTGAATGATGTTGTGTTGTTTCATGGGTGCTTTTTCAGTACCTAAAGTGCCATGTTTTAGTTTAGCTTTGTCTTGGGTCAACCGGTCAATTTGGATTTTTTAGTCAAAGCCAACCCTGTGACATTTACCCATGAGGACATTGGGTAGCAGAATGTAAAGGGAATAGGGTTAAACAGTGAGGAATATGGCTGGAGGGTGAAAAAACTAAATAACAAATGAGAGGGGTGACAGAATATTAAAATGCACAAACTAAAAATATGTCGGCAACTAGGGAGAATTTAAAAAAAGGCAGCTGATAGTGCTGAGAAAAACAAAAGTGAAACTGGTCCTCTACTTTGGATCCACAGTGTTGTCTACAGACTTCAGAGTACTCTCATCATACGTGGACATTCTCATTAGGTACTTCTACTCATTTATTTTCTATTTTAGTTACTTATTACAGCCTCAATAAAATAAAAATGACTTTTATTCTTGGAAACAGACATTATTTTACTTGATTGTATCCATCGAGTACACTACTGCTGAGTTCTACTGTGCATCCAGCTCCATCTTTGTTTGTGAGCACTGGTATCATTTCTCATACCCTGATTTCTACAACTACATTCTACACTATATATTGTTTCCTTTTTGTAACACTGCAGATTATATCATTCCTACAGTAAGTCCTTGTATTTATTATAGCACTACTGGTTGATTAATACATCTAGGTCCATTCATCCTTTTGCACAGAGGTTACTCTGTTTGTTTTATGTGTATCTAGGTATTTTGTGCCATATTTTTTTTTTTATCTAGTGCATTTGTTTTCTTTACCCCAGTTCGTTGGTCGCTCCTTATCTCACCACCTATCATGGCATGAATGTTAACAAGGGGCATGGCCAATCTAAATTAATTATATTAAATTATATTTGGAAAAATAAATATATCATCAAAAGAAAGCAATAGGTTTCCTTAATAATAAACAGTTTGTATGAACACACTAAACGAGAATGAAATGACTGTTATACACACATAAAAATCTCCAAAAAAGTCATTAGATTTTATAACATATTGTTTCTTGGTAGACTGATAGCTACCTGGTCTTTTATCTGTCCCAATATAGCGGTAACATTGATCCTTGTTATCTTTGCATATCATTTTTGTGTCAGAAAAACATTCTTCATCAGTGTTTCGCGTTAAACAACCCTCACATATGGTACCAGTGGGAATCTTAGACTCCTCCGGCACTAAAAATAAAACAAAAAACATTGGAACATACAATATTCAGTGTTAAATGATGTGTATAGAACTGGACGACTATCAACGACTGAAGTTTTTTTGGAACTAATAACTATAATCTACAATAATTCTAAGTAATGACGGAGTCACTGGTCATAATGTCGTTAAACCAATACTGAAGATTGTCTAGCACAGGTATAGGCCAACGTCAGCTCTACAGATGTTGTGGACTACATTTCCCTTGATGCTTTGGCTGCAGTATAGTTGTAAGATCATACAGGAAGATGTAGTCCACAACATCTAAAGTGCCAATGGTTGTCTACCCGTGGTCTAGCATCACCATGAGCCAGACACATACTCACCATTGCCCCTAGCAAAGTCAGTCTAAGTAACTATATGTTAGTACTTAGATCATGAAGGAGCTATGTTTTATAGCTCATCCCTCCCAAGTTTTCCTATTTTGAAGGGACAGTCCCTATTTTTAACCCAAATCCCTATGTCCCTTTTTCCTCCTCAGGTGTCTTTACAAAAAAAATAAACTCATTATACAATGAGTGGGCTTTCCATAGATTCTATTATTTTTTTCACATTATATAATGTAAAATACATTTAAAAAAAAAAAATAATATTTGGAACATTTTAAACAAATTACCTTTTCTAACTTTTACTTTATACATCTAAAAATGCTAATTCTAATATGTGTCATGAGTTTTTGTTTTTCTTTTAAAGCTCCCCATACCTTAATTAGTCTATACCTGCCCAACAATGGCACTGAATAGCGCAGAATGGCATTTAACTATCCGTATCTTCAAGGCACAAAATCCCATGGAATGTCATCCGGTCGCCAAGGGGTTAACAAGATTGTTGGGGGGGGGGGGGGGTTTCTCTCATGTTTATTTGATTAATTTTGTAAGTTGTGTACATTCTTTTTAGTATAAGCAACACTTACTTTCGTAGTTTCCTGTGTTACAGTTGTCACCAGTGCAGCACTTGTAGTACACTCTTATGCTAGTGACATTATCATTGGTACCAAAGGTAGACATATTGCATGGTAACTGTCCAGCACAACCCTTAGATATTGAATGATAAATACCATCTGCGGAATGAAAATCAATGTGTAAGAAAATACAGTATTAGGAACATATTCTATAATGTCTGTATCCACTAGCGTGACCTCATTGCCATTATAATTATGGATTTGTATAAGAAATCCATATTTCAGGGATCTTTGGCCAATATAAAGGTTACAGACCAGCCCTGGGCTACACATTTACAGTGGTGTATTTTAGTTTTATGCTACCCTAGGACTGACTAACCTCATACCCTCCCTAACCATCACTCATCACACCACTTCCTCTCCAGTTTGTAACCACTTCGGCATATTGACCCCACACATCCCTTTACTAGGGTTTCCATCTTTACCAGATATGTTATTGCCTCTGTAAACTTAACATTTGACCTCAGCAAATTTTTTTAACCAGTTGGGTGACAACCTTAACCCTTTGGACAGCACCTGATTGCTTTCTGGTGATCTAGTGGACAGGCAGCGTAATCCTGTAAAGGAGTTGGCACATGCAGAAATACAACACTTTACATTTATCATAATCATAAAACTGAATAAAACTGCAATTTGGTCACGCTAGCTCCCAGTCCTGTTTAGTTTACATGCAGTTCCTCCCAACCGTTTAGAATGAACAGTTCCTGTTCTTCACCTACCTCCCTCTGTTCGTCGTCTATTGTCCATCTTTTCTGGGAGCTCAGAAATGTTGGTTTTTATAGATGTCTCACAGAGCTCCACATCAAAAACACTCTCACTACAGTCTATTTAAAAAGCATTACATGTGTTTATATATTAATTTGTCTAAAACTGTTTTTACTGTTATTATAAAATAATTAACACATTTTCCAGTAATGCCACTACCATCGTCACACATTCAGATACAACCCCAAAATTAAATGTCCCTCTTTGGCCATTTAAAATTTTGCGAGGTTTGCATCCACCATGTTATAGGCTATGCATGAAATCTGTGTAGTGATGCAATTTGCAAGTTTTCTTTGACAGCAGGCATGTTAGTTGCAATGTACTCAGAAGGAATTTTGCTAATTGGGCTTGGAACTCTCTATTCCTTTTTTCCTTCTTGGTGTCACTCTAAACTCAGATATCAGAATGTTTGGTTTGTATCACAGAACAAAACTCATACAGTTAGGTTTACTTTCAAGGATAGCTTACTTCCCATCATTTTTGTACTTTTTTTTTAGAACTGGTTGTAAAAAAAAAATAAAAAAAAAAAAAGTTGGAGGTTTTTGTTTTTGAAAAATAAACACCATAACTTGAATAGCAAAGCAATGTTTTTTGTGGTTGACCAATACTTACCGACATGGTAATATTCTGAGGCCACCAGACACTGATTGCCAACTTTACATTCAATGGAATCTCAGTCACAAGAATCTGTATTCTTCCCTTGGCAGCGAATGCACATCACAGCAGCAACTAGAAAGAAGCTATACTGATGACATTTATCATTTTCTATCACATCAAATTTACACAAAAAAGTTTAATAAAGTACTGAGGATGAATAAAGCCAAAATTATTTTAACCTCGTAAGGATAGATTATAGTACTTGCACGTCATGAATGTAATCAAGGCTCACAGCGGGGACTGCGTACTAAGTTAGATGAACAAGAACAGACTGATCCATGAGGCAGAAACTCTTGCTCGTCAGTAGATGTAAGTGTGGGTTCTAGGGTAGATTTTTTTCAGTACATGATTTGGACATGTTTAAAAGGTTGACGGTACTAATACAGAGCACAGAGAGAGAGGTTGGTGTGGGTTTTTTTTTTATAGCTGGGCAGAGAAGAGGGGATAGAGAGGATACAAGGTGAGATGGGATGGGGTTTAGCACACAAGTCTCAAGCAGAAGAGCTACCTTTTTCTCAGTTACAGTAGAGAAGCTATCCACAGAGGGTTTCGAGAAATGTAACAAAGCAATAGGAAGTGGCAGGAGGTAGAGTTATACCTGATACAGTTAACTTTATATTTGAAAGAAAAGGCAAGATCTTGAGAGGGAGATTAAAGTTAAACGCATTTCAAAAACCAAAACAGCTCTTGTTCTTAAAGGTTAAATGATATTCCATTTGATTTTTTTGCATGGGAATTAAATAATTTTCTGTGTATGAATATATATATATATATATATATATATATATATATATATATATATATATATATAAATGGTTTAGTTGTGACTGTTGGTATTTTGGCTCTTTAGAAATGTATAGTGTTTTCTGCAGCAAGATCATCTAATTCTTTGTCTCCTCTGTCTCATATTGTATAAAAGATGAGTTGAGATGAGAAGAACATTTAATCTCACTGACTCAACAGTACAGTGAGCAGAGACAAACCTGGTGAGTTCCTCCTGCTAGAAGAACACAGTTGACATTGCATTGTTACAAAATTAATATTTTATAAAGATAAAACTTTGCATTACTCATGTATCCATGGCCAGCAGGTTTGTCCCGGCACATTGTTTAGTCAGTGATATGAAATAATAATAGTAATAATAATAATACATGTTTATAATGTCCTCCCCTTTGGTAGTAAAGAAGAAGACCAGGCAGATTGTGAGTAGGAGAGATTTCATGATCATAAGAGAACAATTCTTTATATACTTTGTTTATTCTTTCCTTGTTCATGTATCCCTAGAAACAATTCTGATATTTATAGGACAGAATGTGTGACTGAACCATCCTCAAAAAGCAAAAAGATGTCTGGCGTCAGTATGACGGTTACTGAATAGAATGCCAGGATAGTTAATAGAATATCCAGTGGAAGTCGAAAACTCTTTGTTGATCAGCATGTTTCTTCACGCCAAAGGATACCCCCTTGGCTTTATGTTTGTTCAGCCCCAGAGATAAAGCAATTAAATGTTAGCACCTGGATGTATTTATTTTCGGTTATTTCGCGTGACGGTAAACTTTTAATCACTTGTGCTACTAGTATAGAATCACAAATGAAAAAAAAGAGTGGCCCTCGTATGAGGATAAGCTGGCATGTACACTAAAGGGACAAAAATATTGGTACACCTGACCATTACACCAACAGGGACTTTTATCACATTGCATAAATGGGTCTATTCCCTAAAATTTGAGAATAGCTTGGGGAGGTTGACCTTCATTTTGAGACTGAGTCAAATTTGGTACCCGAGTCTAAAAAATAACTTCAATCATTTCACCTCCCATTACTTTCCATGGGGGAGATTTGAACCTGTTTTTTTTTTCTAAGTCAAACTCAAGTGCAAAATTGGACTAAGTCTCCAAACTCGACCTCCTCAATCTATTCTCGAATTCTAGTGAATAGACCAAATACTTGGTCCCCCCTTTGCATCTATAACTTTTTTCACTCTTCTGTGTCTGACTTTCCACAAGACTTTTTGCATTTGTATGTGGGAATTTTGGCCCATTCATCCAGTAGAGCAATTTTGAGGAAAACCTGGCTAAAAATCTCCACTCCTATTCATCCCAAAGGTCTTCCATGAGGTTGAGGTCAGGTCTTATAGTTCTTTTACACCGAACTCATCCAATCATGTCTTTATCGATCTTGCTTTGTGCACTAGGGTACATCTGTCATACAGTCATGCTGGAATAGCTCTCTTCTCTTGTCTCCATAAGACGTAAGGGTAAAGCCCCCATGCTAATTTACATGTGCACACATGTGGCAGCTGAAAAGCAGAGTTTAAATTAAACCTGCATGTCATCAGGTTAACTTCAGAACATTGGCACAGGATTTGTAACTTTTGCTTTTGCTATTGATTAAGCGAAATGTGACAGAACCCTCTGTCACTGGGGCTGATGGAGGGTGCTGAGGGCCAGCTTCCTCCCCACAACATATAGAACCATGTCCTAGAGGGGCCGAGAGCCCAGCTCCTCACTGCATACTATGTTCTTGGATGCAAAGGAGAACTGTGATGGCACAGACTCTACCACAACCTCTCAGGCATTTGGCCCCTGGACTATATCAAGTGAATTTTAATGTACCTCTGGGGTTGCCCCTCATGTTGCCTAATCCAGGTTAATTAGTGTGCCTGCTGGGGAACTGAGTTTAGTTCCTGGTCCACTGTTTGTGTTAATGTAATTACCTCTGGTTATCTGATGTGGATCCTGTTTTATTTCTACACTGGTCTTGTCTAGTGACTGGAGTACGTTGATTAGTATTACTGATCTACATGGAGTTCCAGTCTAGTGAAGCAAAGCCTTGATGGAAGTACCCAGCCGGGGTACCAGAGAGTCCATCACATTTGGTTGTAGCAGTAGGATTGCTTCCTTGCCTAGGGAACTTCCAAACCACCACTAAGATCTATCCACAGGACAAGATGAGTGCAACCTGCTAATGGAAATGCAAAACTACATGGATCTCATGAAACTAAGCTACACAGCAATGTTAGATTCTGAAGTTTTCTGCCAGGAGGTTTTATAGCACTTGGCCCGGTTAAGGGTTGGTAAAGGGTTCACTTTGATTTCACAAAATAGGCGCTGTGTATATCACATTTCTACTCACTGAGATATGTGCATGAATTGCTGAAGTGGCAACGGGATCACCCAGTTCTCCTACCATATCATAAATCTAGGAAAGTAGAGTGGCAGTCCACTTGTTGCCACAGAATAAAATAAAAGCTCAAGACACTGTAGACATTGTAAACGCAGGATTTTTTTCCCAAAAAATGTGAGGTTACAATGCTGAAGGAGACCCTCTGACTGGGACACACAAAATACCTTCTCTACCATTCACAACAGTTCATTGTTTACTGACTAGTCCCCCATAAATAATGCGTTATTGCCCACTGCACACAGTCAATCTTCTCGTCATTTGGTCCAGTCTTAATTTACCCTGATATTTTCTGTGCATTGCAGAGCCAGAGACAACACAGACTAGAGAACAGAGGCATCTGACTGGCCTAATATTGCTGGGCATCTGACTGGCACATTATTCCTGGGCATCTGACTGGCATAATATTCCTGGGCATCTGACTGGCACAATATTCCTGGGCTCTGACTGGCACAATATTCCTGGGCATCTGACTGGCACAATATTCCTTGGCATCTGACTGGCACAATATTCCTGGGCTCTGACTGGCATAATATTCCTGGGCATCTGACTGGCACAATATTCCTGGGCTCTGACTGGCACAATATTCCTGGGCATCTGACTGGCATAATATTCCTGGGCATCTGACTGGCACAATATTCCTGGGCTCTGACTGGCATAATATTCCTGGGCTCTGACTGGCACAATATTCCTGGGCATCTGACTGGCATAATATAACCAGTGGTCTCTGCCCACTCCTACCAGAGGATTGTATAAATGTAATTGATTTTGCCTGTGCAGAGACAAGGATGCTCAGTGGCTGACCCAGATCAAATACCAAAGCATTTTGTCATTGCTCAACAGCCTTAGGGGTAGAGGATGATACAGTGGTCTCCACTGACCCAATTCCATCACAAGTGCAGGCATTGGGGCAGAGCTCCGCTGGTTTCTGCCCTCTCAACTCACTCGACAGTGGCAGGGATTACACCTGGCATTACATCTGTAAAATATTTTGGGCTGGCAGAATGCCATTTTTTCCCTTTCTTTGGGTAAGATGTTTCCTCATTTCTAGTACAAAATCTCCTGATATGAACTTCTTGGTTGCAATTATAGCATACTATAGGACTGTTCTAAATTAACCCTATAATATCTATTTTGGTGTTGGTCTGAATTGTTTCTAGTACCTTGGTGAATTTTGTGGTCTACCAATAGACCTCCCTCTAAAATTCCAATTTCTATTATTAATCTCATATCTCCCTATATCTTCTTCACTAGACACATAACCAATAGGGGCCAGTCCGGCTAAAGTATCCCTATAAAACTGCGTGTCTATAAAAACAAAAATGTTATTCGTTTCTGTATTTTTCCTTTGCAACAACTGCAATGATTTAATTATTTCTGTAGCAGTACCTTCAACTGCAGGTGCATCAAAAGCTCTTAATTTTATCTCATTTGGTAAACCTGACATTTTAGAGACAAATTTGGTAACAATCTGTTGTTCTTTAGACATAGCCGATGGTTGTGTGTCAGTAATTAAATTCCACGCCTTATTCCACACATTTTCACAAACACATATATCATAATCTTTCTCCATTTTAAATTAATCAAGAGTGTAAAATTGAAAAATGTCCACACCAGTTGCACATTGTACCACCTTTAACCACCTGTGTGTATTATTTGGCAACAATTCAACCCTGGGTTTTCCACTTGCTTTGTCTGCTCTGTGGGTCCCTGGCTACATCCTATAGTCCTGGCTATTCGTGCTTTTGACCATTCTCGCTGAGACGGATCCCACATCCCTTTTTTGTATCCGTAAGTTATTGGGGTATTAGGTTATGCCCAGATGTGAGTCCCTGGCTTGCTGAACGTATTGGAAAAACAGCTGTACCACACTGAACGAAAAAATGTATTTTATGTAAATGCTTAGCACTTATCACTGAATCACTGTATATATGGTGACATTGATTGTTTCAATGCTGTTTTTTTTTACTATGCCAAACCAAAGAAAAGCATGGAGGTTTTAGCGGGTGTGTAATAATGAATCACCCATGCCCGTTATTTTGCCACTAGAGAAAATTGTATGCAAAGATGAAAAGGACCCATGTTACTCCTAGAGCCATACTAGAATGCTAAAAATTAGAGGATCAATTAAATCTTGTAGAGGTTGTGTTTTAGCTATTTGGCAGGTTATCTTTTATTACAAGAACAAAGATTTGTTGGTAGTATATAGGGCATGGTTCTGATTTGTTTTAGCAGTTGGGAAAAAAATGAAATACTAAGCTAATGGTATATCCTCAATTGTAGGATTTAATGTTTATCCACCTATATAGATAAACTATTTCTCTCCACAATAATTGAGACTATAATTGAATGAAATGCACATTATACATGACCAATGGAACTTGAGATGTTGAGATGCCAGATTTAGGATGTCCTTCAGTAGTTGAGCTGTGTGTGCAAGTTAGCTTGAAATGTATACCAAAAATCTAAAATGGAATCTTAGAAAGGAATGTATTTGTGCCCGTGGGTCTTTGTTCTAAGAGAACATGTGCTAAGACTCTTACTGCTCTTTGGGCCTTCATTATCCAGAGCCCTCAAAAGCTAAGTTCAGCTATGCCCTCTTATTATTTCTCTGTGTCTGTTAAAATCTGAAGTTCCCGCCCCAAACGATTTCCCTATAGCATTTTATAAACAAATCATTATCTCCTTTCCACTCCTCTCTTGACTGACATCTGTCCAATCAGGAATTAATGGTTGGTAATAATTTGTTTAGATCTACATCATGTACTTTAGGTAATTTTATATCACTTTCCTCTTTGATATCACCAGGAGGAGCTCTTGGTTAAAATATGATCTTAATACAATCTTAATTACAATTTGTAATGGATATTGTCCTTAGCCTTTTGCTGTTTTCCATATACACCTCCTTTGAAGAAAAACTCATTAACTCTTTTGGTGTCCATTAAATCCTGTTTGCAGATGACACTCAGATCTACCTCTCCTCCCCTGTCCTCATTCCCTGAACTGTCTGTTGTCCATCTCTACCAGGATATCTAATTGATACCTAAAACTTAATCTCTCTAAAACAGAGCTAATACTCTTCCTTCCCTCGAGCTCTATGCCCATACATAACTTCACAGTTACCATGGAAAATGTTACAAATGCACCTTCAGGCCGAGCCTGAGGTTGTCTTTGACTCACCTGTCTTCTTCATCCTCTATGATCACTCTCTAGCCAAATCCTGTTGTCTGCACCTAAGGAACGAATCTCGGGGGTTCAGAAAAGAATCCTAGTGCACTCACTTGTTATCTCTTGTCTTGACTACTGCAATGCGCTTCTGACCTGGCCTAACTCTGGTATATATTTCTCCCCTGCAATGTGGCTGCTAGACTCATCTTTTGACTTGTTCCATGCCTTCCCTCTGCTCTAGGATAATATTTAAAATGCTATCTTTAACTTAGAAAGTCATCCACCTTTTGCAAGCATGGTTCTCTACCTCATGTTCTATCAGTCTGGTCTTGTGCGTAAAACATAGTATGCAGTTCCCCTCTATGTACTGTGCTAAATAAATTGCTGTTGCTATATAAATAATTGTTAATGCAATGCAATATAGAATATACCTCAGTGAACTCACACTATGACTGCCCTCTAAACAAAATGTCAGCAGCTATTAAAGATGAAAGCAGCATTCAGTCCACAGTAGTTCAGGATTAACCTCATATTTTTATTTAGCGCACCAAGGTATGTATGGCAACTTTTGGCTCACAAGAAAAAAGCAATTTTGGGTCATTTTTAATCACAAGCCATGCACATATTGTCTTTAATAAATCTTTATTGTGTGTGTAAATCTGCATTAATTAATGTTATGCAATCACAAGATCCAACCACAAATATTAGCACATACTGGCACAAATCACTCGATGTAAATCTGGCATAGTAGCATTTTTCATAAAGAGAAATATATTAAATATAGTAAATTGGAGGTTTCTCGCTGATTTTATGAAATAGTTGGTTGAATGTGCCAGATATAGGTAATTGATTCCCTTTCCCCTGGGTACTCAGGTTTCTGAGTTTGCTGGATCAGAATGAAGCATTCTTAGCTTGCTCGATCGGATTGAAGCATTTGAACACTTTACTCTCCAATATTTCCACTCCAACAAATGAGCTTAAGCCCAGTTTACATGTCCAGCTGGAAATACAGCCTTTTGAAGAATAGTTGCCTATATTGCCATCTGGTTAAAAAAAAACAACAGATGATAATTAGTATTTATTATACAAGAGAGCTGCACTGAAAGCCAGGATAATGGTTATGAGGAGCAGAAGATAGAGGTCTTTATGGAAAGAGCAGCGATGATGGAATTTAGAGCAGTAAGCAGTAGTGTTCAGGAAGATAGCTACAGTGATCAGACAGAAGGTTCAGTTCCAGCGTTAGGGACCAACATTGTTCATGGTGGACATTACTGGACTTTGTGATGGACAATTTAATCATGTTGTTTGTTTTATGGGTGCTTTGCCTATCTTTATTTGGTACCTAAAGTGCCATGTTCTAGTTTAGCTTTGTCTTATATTTCTAGCTTTGCCAGAGCATTCAGAGAGTTACCAAGTTAGCAGCTCAATGATGCAAAACTAATTTTCGACCCGCGTGTGTTCCACTGTCAAATCTGGCTATTATCCAACATAAGTGACTATTCACACTTTGTAAATGATTCATTGAGGGGTGGATCTTGGGCAAACTACTGAATACTGACATTTTGTATATTGATATGTCCCTCACTTCTATCATTAAATTTGTAGGCCACAGACACAAATATGGGTGTGTAAGGTCCCTGATGGAATGTGATCTACATCCAAAATGTCACTTTCTTCTATCACTGCTGCACTTCTTGTCTGTACCCAAGTTCTTGGGCCACTCCTTATCGTTCCACGTATCACTTCATGAATGTAAACAATGGGCATGGTGAGCATAAATCAAATATGTTCAATAATATTTTATAACAATAAATATGCCATCAAAAGAAAGCCATATGTTTTCATACAAAAAAAAAATATTGTATGTATAAGCACATAAATGAGAAATAAATTACAGATAAACACGCATAAAAATTCCAAAAGAGGTCCCATAGTACTAAAGGAATTAGGCTATAGGTATTAGAACATATGGAATCTTGGTAGATCTATAGCTACCTGGTTTTTTTTCTGTCCCCACAAAGGAGTAACATTGGTCCTTTTCATCTTTGCATACAATTTTCTTGTCAGCGAAACATTCCCCATCGATGTTTCGGTCAAAACAGCTGTCACATTGCATACCATTGGGAATTTCAGACGCCGTCGGCACTAAAAAAAAAAAAAATGTACTTAAATAAACAATATTCAGTGTTTCATGTTGTGTGTGTAACATGTCATATCGTCAGAATGTCTGACGCTTCATGCAAGTTCATAATTATGGTCTCCAATATTTCTAAGTAAATACGGAGTCATTGATCATAATCAATGTCAAAGTACTCTTGCTCACTACTTAGCACAGGAGTAGTGAACCTTTAGCTTTACAGATTTTGCGGACTACATTTCATTTGATGCTATGCCAGCATTATAGCAGTAGTAGTATTATGGGAGATATAGGCCAAAACATCTAAAACGCCAATTGTTGCCTACCTGTGGTCTAGCACAACTATTAGCCAGATACATACTCACCATTGCCTCTAGACATGCGCCTGGCAGAGTGAGCCTAAGGAACTAGTTACTATCACTTAGAGACTGAAGAAGAAATGTTGTACAGTGAAACGCGTTGACTGAGATCATCTATAAATCCCTTTGGCTTGAAGTTTCTACTTATTATGGGAAACGTATGGACACTTATGGACAAACGTATGTTGTCACATTGTCATTGTATTTGTGACTGTGTGGATTTGCTCTTATTATTAGTTCTTCTGTAGTTTCTTTCACACTGAAAATAATGTCCCACCAGCCTATAAATTTAAGTAACACGGATTGCTTGAAGAGATAGGACTGTTGCTATAGCAATCCCACATTTTCCTATGTTGACCAACTTAAATCTAGGCATTCCTGTTTTCCTTTAGCTTTTCATTTTAGATGTGTAGAAGTGTATCATAGAGCTACATGGGGGGGGGGGGGGGGGAATCATTATACAATAGTGGGCTTTCTTTAGTACCATAAGTTTGATCACATCAGATAATTTAAAATAACAAACAAAATACAGAAAATTAAAAAACAACTTTGCTAACTTTTACATCACACATCTATAAATGCTAATGGAAAAAAAAAACCTGTTCAGTAGATGTGTTTTTGTTTGTTTTCTTCACTTTGTTCTCCGTTAAGTTATTTGGCAATAATAAGCCACATGGCTTTTTTCCTACCCATTTTTTTTATAGAGGATTATCTATTTCAAAATTGTTGCCCAAAAATTAGTTCTAACCCAAGATCAATTTTGAACCTGCCCATATTGTAATTAGTTTTTACCTGCCCCACAATTGCGGTGAGGCAGAGAGAATAAAGCTGTCCTCTGACATCTAAGAACAAGTGAATGTGTAATTGGCTATGACTAGTCGTGAATCAAGAGGAAGTATTGGGAAAATTGCTGCCCTCCTTCCCCATGAGCAGTGCTAGTTTTTTCTTATGGTGCACATGGCCACCACCTTCTCAGGGTTAAGTATACCCGTATCACTGATGGCAGTGGGAGCACTCAGGACAGCAGATCCATGCTCCTTACACTACAGACCCACCAGTGCTCCTGCTCATGCAGCCTCCATGTGGCCTGTGAGAGACAGCTCTGCACGAGGCAAAGAGAGTAGTGACAGATCTGTGCAGTGAAAGCATGGCCACTGCAAGCCACAAAGAACAGGAGAATCCCTCCCTTTCAAAGAGGAGGGCCCCCCACACACAGATCATTAGTAAAAATGAGATGATAGAAGAGCCCATTGCCACCCCCTTTCGATGACAGACAAGCGTCCCCCCCATGTGCGGCAGATCTTCAGTTTTTATGATACTCAGTCAGCATAAATGTGCCCTTTTATCTGGCTGAGCATCATTGGATTTGTAGTCATCAGTGGGTTTGAAATTTGTTGCACTTCAGCAGCTGCAGACGATGTGCTGGTACCATATTTTCTCTGTTGTTTATTTGGTTCATTTTATTAAGAAAATAAACAATACAATAGTTGTGCACATTCTCTTTTGTATAATCAATACTTACTGTCATAGTTATATGTGTTACAGTTGTCCCCAGTGCAGCACTTGTAGTACACTCTTATGTTATTGACAATATCATTGAGGCTAAAGGTAGACGCATTGCATGGTAACTGTCCGGCACAACTCTTAGTTACTGAACGATATATACCATCTGCGGAATGAAATTCAGTGTGTAAGAAAATATAATATTCAGAACATATTCCACAATGTCTGTATCCAGCAGGCTGACCTCATTGCTATTATGTTCAGGGGATCTTATGAAAAATACACATTTCAGGGCTGCGTTGGCCAATGCTGTGAACCAACCCGGGAGTATACATTTACAGTGATGTATAAAGGTTTTGCGCTGCCTTAGGCCTGACTAACCTCGTGTTCTCGCCAACTATCCTCTCCATTTTGCGCTCTCTTCACCACATTGCTCCCACATTGCTAGGGTAGACACATAGAACCATAGAAACATAGAATGTGTCGGCAGATAAGAACCATTTGGCCCATCGAGTCTGCCCAATGTTCTAAGTACTTTTATTAGTCCCTGGCCTTATCTTATATCTAGGATAGCCTTATACCTATCCCACGCATGCTTAAACTCCTTCACTGTATTATCCTCTACCACTTCTACTGGAAGACTATTCCATGCATCCACTACCCTCTCAGTAAAGTAATGCTTTCATTAGTCCCTGGCCTTATCTTATATCTAGGATAGCCTTATACCTATCCCATGCATGCGTAAACTCCTTCACTGTATTAACCTCTACCACTTCTACTGGAAGACTATTCCATACATCCATTACCCTCTCAGTAAAGTAATCCTTTCATTAGTCCCTGGCCTTATCTTATATATAGGATAGCCTTATACCTATCCCATGCATGCTTAAACTCCTTCACTGTATTAACCTCTACCACTTCTACTGGAAGACTATTCCATACATCACTACCCTCTCAGTAAAGTAATACTTTCATTAGTCCCTGGCCTTATCTTATATCTAGGATAGCCTTATACCTATCCCACGCATGCTTAAACTCCTTCACTGTATTAACCTCTACCACTTCTACTGGAGGACTATTCCATGCATCCACTACCCTCTCAGTAATGTAATACTTTTATTAGTCCCTGGCATTATCTTATATCTAGGATAGCCTTATGCCTATCTCACACATCCTTCACTATGTTTACCTATACCACTTCCGTTGGTACTACTCAATACATTCACCTCCCTCTCAGTAAAGTAATACTTCTAATTATTACTGTATTAAAAATATACCTTTTTTTCAAGAAAATGCTGACAATGTTAATGCCTCTATAGACTTAACAATGGACTTCAGCTATACCATCTATATCATCCTGCCATTAAAATACAGGCTGGGTAGCAGCCCTACCCTATACACAGCACCCAATTTCTGCAGTTCACTGCCCTAGTCTTAGGTCTAGTTTATAGAAATACAACATTTATATAACATAGACATGAATAAACCTGTGGTCACCCTAGCATTCAATCATGTTTAATCTACATACCATACCTTCCAACTGTTTAGAATGGGCCGTTCCTATTTTCCACCTATATCCATACACTTCTTGTCTATTGTCTCTCTTCCTCTCATAGCTCAGAATTTTCTTGTTTGTTCTAGTGTATCACAGAGCTCCACAGAAAAAATACTCTCAATACAGTGTGTTTAAAAAGCAGTAAATACGTATTGATATTAATTTGAGTAAATAAAATACTTTACTCTTATAATAAATGACTTATCAAATTACTAAAATAATTATCAACTGAACATATAGTCATAGAAAACGTTTCAGTGATACCCCTCCCATAGTCACAAATTCAGTTATTCTTCCAAAATAAGGGGATTGGAGGATCTTAGTTATGAAGAGAGACTTAAAAAATTGCATTCATTTACTTTAGAAAAAAGGCGTCTTAGAGGGGATATGATAACATTATATAAATATGTGCAGGGCCAATATAAAGAGCTCTCCAGGGACCTGTTCATTAACAGAAATGTACAAAGAACAAGAGGTCACCCCCTGAGACTGGAAGAGCAAAGATTTCATAGGCAGCAAAGGAAGGGATTCTTTACGGTAAGGACAATAAAGTTATGGAACTCACTGCCAAGAGAGGTAGTGCTATCAACCACAATAGATGCATTTTAAAATGGTCTGGATATTTTTTTTAGAAAAGCAGAACATACAGGGGTATTAGTAATAGAATAAGCATTAATAATAGAGCTTTTTGATCCAAGGAGAAATCTGATTGTCTTTTGGAGTCAAGAAGGAATTTTTTTCCCCCTGGGAGGCAACATTCGAAAAAGCTTCCTTAGGGGTTTTTTTGCCTTCTTTTGGATCAAAACGCTTCAAATGATAGGTAGAAGGGTTGAACTTGATGGACTTGTGTTTTTTTTCAACCTAAATTACTATGTTACTATGTTACTATGTTAAAATAAATGTTCCTCTTTGGCCATTCGAAATGGTATGAGGTATGCACACATCATAGTATAGGCAACATGTAAAAGTTGTGTAGTGATGCAATTTCCAAGTGCTATTTCATAGTAGCCACGTCAGTTACAACATACTCTGGCAAAATTTTGTAAAATTTTAGAAAAATGTTATCTTTTCCCATTTACTTCCTTGGTGTCCCTCTAATCTTGTATTTTAGAATGTTTGGTTTGAATTATAGAACAAAACCCATACAATTTGGTACACTTGATGTTATTTTCCATTATTTTGTTTTTGTTTTTGAGTAATACACATTATAACTGGAATAGCAAAGCACTGTTTATTTTGGTGACTAATACTTACCGACATGATAACATTCTGAGGCAACCAAACACTGATCGCCATCCTTACATTCAATGGACTCCCCCATGCAAGAATCAGTATTGTTCCCACGGCAGTGAATACACATCAAACCATTGACTAGAACGAAGATATATTGATGACATTCAGAATTTTCTCTTACACCAAATGTATATAAAAAATGTAATAGAGCATTGAAGGTGAAGAAAATCAAGACAAATCTTAACCTTGTAAGGACAGGTGTCATGAATGTAATCAAGGACTATGGTAAATTTTAAAAAATAAGTCTAAATTAAATTCTGAATTACAAGAATAAATATGTCATCAAAAGAAAATCAAATGTTCCCTTATAAAAACAATATATTGTTTGTATGAATCCTTATATATTTGTTTCTATATCTGTTCTCCCCCTGCATAATGAATAACAACATGCAACCAGACACCTCCTCTATCCCTGCACTGAAACTCGTACCTGACCTGGTAAAGGCCAAGACAGACTGCACTAGGATAGTACTGAGAACATTGGGTACAAAATATTGAGTTGAATCAAAAGCTCCCCAAGACATTGGACGCAGTTAGTTGGTACAATTGTAGCATTTCCAACAGTGACTGAAGTCAGACCATGCAAGTTGAGCATAGTCTGTTAAGAAGGAAGGGCGTCAACAGCATCAAAAGGCAGCAGAAATATCAAAAGGAATCAGTATGGAGAAGTGGCGTTTGGATTTGTCAGATAGTAAGTTATTTTACACTAGTGAGGGTTGTTTCAGTAGAGTGTAAGGCTCTGAAGCCAGATTCATGTAGGTCAATGGCGGACAGAAAATCAGTTAGTTCCGCATGCACAATTCTCTCCAACACCTTGAACACAAAGGGGATAAAGGAAATAACTGGTAGTGAGATGGAAGTGTGGGATCTATGGAAGATTCCTTTCATTACGGGTAGGATTTGGGCTTGCTTGAAGGTTGATGGTTCTATTCCAGAGGACAGAGAGAGGTTGATGAGGTGGGTTATACTTGGAAAGAGAAGAGGGGATAGAGATCATACCAGGTGAGATGGGATGGGATTTAATGCACAAATTATAGGTCTCGAGCAGGAGAGCAGATTGTATACTTTTATCTCAGCAACAGGGGAGAAGTCATCTTGAGTGAGTTTCAGAGAAGGGAACAAGCCAAGAGGTATTTACGGTAAGTTGCGGCAGGTAGAGTTACACCTGATTTGACCTCTTTGTCTTCTTTGATTACTAAATCTCTCTGACAGCTATTGTCTAAAAGGTGAGTTGTAGGTCAGTTGAAGTTAGAGGAACATTCCATCTCACTGACTCAACTGTACAGCGAGCATGAACAAACCTGGTGAGTTCCTACTGCTAGAAGAACAGAGTTGACCCTGCACAATGCATTGTTACAAAAGTATCCAAAAGTTTTTAAAGATGAAACTCTTTATTTTTCATTTATCCATAGCCAGCTGGGTTCTTCAATCAGATCATCTCTAGTCCCTGCACATTGTAAGTCAGTGAGATGAAATAATACAGGGAGTGCAGAATTATTAGGCAAATGAGTATTTTGACCCCATCATCCTCTTTTGTGCATGTTGTCTTACTCCAAGCTGTATAGGCTCGAAAGCCTACTACCAATTAAGCATATTAGGTGATGTGCATCTCTGTAATGAGAAGGGGTGTGGTCTAATGACATCAACACCCTATATCAGGTGTGCATAATTATTAGGCAACTTCCTTTCCTTTGGCAAAATGGGTCAAAAGAAGGACTTGACAGGCTCAGAAAAGTCAAAAATAGTGAGATATCTTGCAGAGGGATGCAGCACTCTTAAAATTGCAAAGCTTCTGAAGCGTGATCATCGAACAATTAAGCGTTTCATTCAAAATAGTCAACAGGGTCGCAAGAAGCGTGTGGAAAAACCAAGGCGCAAAATAACTGCCCATGAACTGAGAAAAGTCAAGCGTGCAGCTGCCACGATGCCACTTGCCACCAGTTTGGCCATATTTCAGAGCTGCAACATCACTGGAGTGCCAAAAGCACAAGGTGTGCGATACTCAGAGACATGGCCAAGGTAAGAAAGGCTGAAAGACGACCATCACTGAACAAGACACACAAGCTGAAACGTCAAGACTGGGCCAAGAAATATCTCAAGACTGATTTTTCTAAGGTTTTATGGACTGATGAAATGAGAGTGAGTCTTGATGGGCCAGATGGATGGGCCCGTGGCTGGATTGGTAAAGGGCAGAGAGCTCCAGTCCGACTCAGACGCCAGCAAGGTGGAGGTGGAGTACTGGTTTGGGCTGGTATCATCAAAGATGAGCTTGTGGGACCTTTTCGGGTTGAGGATTGAGCCAAGCTCAACTCCCAGTCCTACTGCCAGTTCCTGGAAGACACCTTCTTCAAGCAGTGGTACAGGAAGAAGTCTGCATCCTTCAAGAAAAACATGATTTTCATGCAGGACAATGCTCCATCACACGCGTCCAAGTACTCCACAGCGTGGCTGGCAAGAAAGGGTATAAAATAAGAAAATCTAATGACATGGCCTCCTTGTTCACCTGATCTGAACCCCATTGAGAACCTGTGGTCCATCATCAAATGTGAGATTTACAAGGAGGGAAAACAGTACACCTCTCTGAACAGTGTCTGGGAGGCTGTGGTTGCTGCTGCACGCAATGTTGATGGTGAACAGATCAAAACACTGACAGAATCCATGGATGGCAGGCTTTTGAGTGTCCTTGCAAAGAAAGGTGGCTATATTGGTCACTGATTTGTTTTTGTTTTGTTTTTGAATGTCAGAAATGTATATTTGTGAATGTTGAGATGTTATATTGGTTTCACTGGTAAAAATAAATAATTGAAATGGATATATATTTGTTTTTTGTTAAGTTGCCTAATAATTATGCACAGTAATAGTCACCTGCACACACAGATATCCCCCTAAAATAGCTAAAACTAAAAACAAACTAAAAACTACTTCCAAAAATAATCAGCTTTGATATTAATGAGTTTTTTTGGGTTAATTGAGAACATGGTTGTTGTTCAATAATAAAATTAATCCTCAAAAATACAACTTGCCTAATAATTCTGCACTCCCTGTATATTATGATAATGTCCTCACCTTTAGTAGCAAAGAAGACGACCAGGTAAATTGCGGGTAGGAGAGATTTCATGATCACCGTGAGAGAGCAATTCTTTGGATACTTTGTTTCTTTCTCGCTGATGCATCTCTATCTATAATTCTGACATTTATAGAGAAGAAGTTTTGATTGTGCCATCCTCAAAAAGAAGTCTGTCTTCTATGTGACGGTTACTGAATACAATGCCAGTATTGTTCCTAGAATACCCAATGGAAGTTGGAAACTCTTCATTGATTAACATGTTTATCCATGATTAATGATGTCCCATAACAATGTGTTTGTTCAGGCCCAGAGGTAGAACAATTACATCTCCATCACATGGCTTGAGTTATTTTCAGTAATTTAAAGAGACACTAACCATTCTTTTTTTTCACTTGTGCTCCTAATATAAAATCACAAGTGAAAAAAAGAGTGGCCCTAGTAGAAGGATAAACTGGCATGTACACTATATGGACAAAACTAATGGACACCTGACCTTTTCACTAGCAGGGATGTATGTATGCATCTGTAACTGTAACAGCTTCCACTCTTCTAGGAAGTCTTCCACAAGATTTTGGTGAATCTTGGCCCATTCGTCCAGTAGTTCTATTTATAAGGTTAAGCACTGATGCTTGATGTGAAGGCTTGCAATCTCTAATAGAAATCTTCCCGAAGTGTGGGCCAGTAAAGTTCTTACACTGAACTGATCAAACCATATATTTATGGATCTTGATATTTGCACTGGAGCACATTTTTTTTTACCGCACAGTTGGACACATAGTTATTGTCCAAAAAGTTTTAAATGCTGAATCATCAAGATTTCCCTTTATGTTTATGGGGCAGAAGATGTGATTGTGTTTTAGATGCTGTATTTTTTTTTAACCAGCTCCACTAAACCTTCATAGAAAGTATGATCCTATTTTGTGGGTGAGGTAAAGATATTAGATAATAGATTTGCCTTTAAGGGGCAGCACAAAACGCAAAAAAAAAAACCTTGCTTGCCGGCAGAGATGGTGGTGAGGTGAGATCGGAAGATCCCCATCAGTCTGCCAGCAGGCTCCACAGGGAGACGAACAGGTAGCACAGAGAAACCTCCGTGCTGACTGTTCGGCTCCCCGTGCAGTGTGACGGGGAAGTGCCGACAGGTCAGGTGACCTGATATTATGGCAAATAATACTGGCATATTATCGGGCAAATTGGCTGGGGCATATTAATGGCAAATAATACTGGCATTTTATTGGGGAAATTGGCTGGGGGGTATTGTTGGCAAATACCGGCATATTATTGGGAAAATTGGCTTGGAAATATTAATGGCAAATAATACTGGCATATTATTTGGCAAATTGGCTGGGGCATATTAATGGCAAATAATAATGGCATATCATTCGGTCAATTGGCTGGGGCATATTAATGGCAAAACAACACTGGCATCTTAATGGGGAAGCTGTGGTATATTTAATATTTAAACTGACTGTTACATGACAAATGACAAAGTGACTGTGGTATGTTAATTGATACCTGACAGTGGCTTATTTTAATTCCCAAAGTGATGCTGGGGCATTTTCTGTGGGGCAAAATAACATGTACTATGGGGGAAAGTGACACTGTGGCTTGATCTGCAGGGGCAGTTCTGTGGGACAAAGTGACACTGTGGTATTTTCTGTGACACTGTGGTATTTTCTGTGACACTGTAGTATACCAAATTATGTGGGTGCAAGCTAACTGCTGTGGGTGCAATTTAGGTGTATGTCAAGTGCTGTGGGTACTGTATGGTGCTGTGTGAAGTCCTTTGGGTGCAACGTGGATGCATAAAAAGGGAATAAGAACAAGAAATACAACTTTTCAATAACATTTTTATTACATATTACAAATAGTTGAATGTGATATGAAAATAGTTGCATATAATATAAAAAAGTTTACATTTACATACAGTTTTTTACAATGCGAAAAATTGGGTTGAGTGGGGTCCACTGCTAAAGACTTTGCTCAGGGTCCACTAGGGTCTTAGGGGGGCATATGATGGGTTGATGGAGGCATGTGATGGGGACATGTAATGTGTATGTAATGGGGTGATGGAGGCATGTCCTTGGTGTGCAACGTAAGTTATGGGTCACGTCGTGGGTGTGCAACGTAAGTTAAGGGTCATGTCGTGGGTGTGCAACGTGGGTAGGGGGGGTGGCAAATTTTTGTCTGCCTATGGCACAAAACCAAGATACACCACTGGTTTTATCCTAGATATAAGACAAGGCCAGGGACTAATAAAAGTATTTTTATTCTAAACTGGATCATGGGTTGAAGGATAAAACTTACCAGGTTAAAGGCTAAAACATCTTAACATGTATAGCTTAACATGTATGGAGGAAGTATGTAACAGGAGGGATATGACAGAAACATTTAAATACATAAAGGGAATCAATCAACACAGTAAAGGAAGAGAGTATATTTAAAATAAGAAAAATAAGAATAGCCTTCCTGCAGAAGTGGTAGAGGTAAAAACAGTGAAGGAGTGTAAGCATGCATCGGATAAGCACAAGGCTATCCTATACGATATAGGGTGACTAATAAAAAATAAGTAGTTAGAAAATTGCCAGACTAGATGGACCGAACGGTTCTTATCTGCCGACACATTCTTTCTTTTCTATGTTAGTTAATTAATTCTAAAATCCCTGTTAATTTACTTACTCCTTTTAATATAATGGGGATGATTGCATATACTCCAAAGGGTCGGCAGGTGAGAACCATTCAGCCCATCAGGTCTGCAGAATTTATGCCTAATTTAAAATTGCCTTATCCTACATCTAGCATTGTGGCAATGTATGCCTCAACAAAACAATCCACCCACGGCTTTTTTTACAGTTCTCCCGTAGTTTTACCCTAAAAACAATTTCTTCTGGGTGTCCAATTCCAGTGACATCAGTAAGGAGGAGGTTGCTATATCAATACATACACTACACTTTATTTGGAAATGGGAAGTGTCGAGGAAAATATCGACAACGCAGATGTGTCCATTTTATTTACATTACGCAGTTCTTATCTAAATATTGTTGTTTCCAGAGACTGTCCATCGAACGATCCCCTGTCATTTTGACCTTGTAGGCCCTCTTTAACCTACACTGCACTTTGAGAATCAACAGTGAGAATCTCTTCCCCATATTTCCAAGCCAAGTGATGATGTGCTAGCTGTACATTTAAATCCCCAGGCAGAATACTGCTGGATCTCAATTCTCTTGCATTCAATTATTAGTTCCATAATGATATTTGTCATAATGCCTCGCACTCCTAGAGCTGTTTATTCACCCGCTCTGTTGATTGTTTAAATAAAGGTGCTACTTGGCATTTATTAATATGCATGAGGATTGCTTAGCAAGACATAGAAATAATTAACAATGGGCTTAATCTTATTTATTTTCTGGCAAAAGGGCTAGGTGATGCCATCTTTCTAAGCATCTCTCTTTCACACAGGGGGCAAGAGATAAACTAGCTTCTTTCTGAGTAGAAGATAATCTGAAAGGATTGGTCATTCTATAACCTAATGGAACAAACCAAGACACAATGTCCTGTTATATATCATGCCTCCCAAAAATCCCTGTTAAGTAGGTACAGTTCCTATTTTTGCCCTTAATTCGTCTGTCCCTCTTTCCTCCTCCTCCGGTGTGCCTATTTTCTCAGAGCTGGGAATCTTTGATATATATGAGCTTATCACAGAGCTCCACAGCAGTAAAAATCAGTAAATAAAATACGTTAGTATTAGTCTTCAATTTATAATTCTTTATTAAGAATTTTTCAGCATAATTCTCTCATTGTTAGAGTAGAGGTGATTTTTGCCTTGAATGCAATCAACGTGTACATCAAACTAACCACACTGTGTGTCACCAGATATCACTTTCCCATCAAATAGTAACCCCACAGCCGATACATGCTTCACCATTTGGTATGGATTTGTCAGAGGATTTTTGAGAAGTCTTACTATTTGATGGGAAAGTGATCTCTGTTAACAGGCAATTCTTACCCTTACCATACTGCTTCCAAAGCCTTGTTGGTGCAATTAAACCAAGCTGCAACTAGGCAATGAAAAGCCAACAAGTGCAAGCAGGAAAAAGTCAGTGTTGGTGTGCAATGCTAGTCACAGGCTCAAATAATATAAATGTATAAAATGAAGCTTACCAAACAGGTGTGAGCATGCTGCAAATACAGTGTGACTGGCTGTGTAATGTATACAAAAAGAACAAAAAACTGACTGTGCTTCTCATCCTAATCAAGTTGCCAACAAATGTATAAACATGAGGGCCTACTCTGAATGCACTATCTACTTCACCTAGCCCCAGGAATATTTGTACTATTTATTTTCTTTTTTTTTTGTTATTTATTTGTTTATTAAATTACTGATTTTCATTTCGGGAGTACTTTGAATATTTTCAAAAGGGCCACAGTCCTCTCGAATTGAGTCTATGGGGATGAAAGCAGTACCATGTCGGTTTGGACATATTCAGAGGGCTTTTGGCAGGACCATCACATCATAGGTTAGCATAGGTGAGAACCGACTCTCACCTCCTACATAGAATGCCCACAATGCGGTCTATACTGCTACAAAAAAATTTTTTTAACACATGTTTTGTAGGCTTAATTTTTAACTTTTTTTTTTTTTTTTGAGTCTGTGACTATCTTTTCTTCTCCAGGCAGTGTCGCTAGATTGACGTGGAGTGGATTCCACACTTACTATGCCAGGTAATAGCCAGAGGCATCCTGATATAACCTCTCAAGGAAAGTTATTGTTCACTCACAAAGAGCTAAAGCACCAAACCACTCATACTGATTGTTTGTGTTAATGACAAGGATCGCTGAGTGATCAAGTTTGGGCACTGCGATATTCAAAGAAATGGCTAAGCTGTCAGACTGAGGTAACTCAAAGTGGCCTCATCTGATGAGGGAGGGGGATGGGGGAGCATGGATGTTCTATGCCATGTACATGGTCATTTGACCCATGTCTTTTAGGATGGTGTAGAACATTCTTCTGTACTAAGTCCCACTCCAAGACAGTGGAGTCACTGTTTGATTAGTTGTACCCTAAGCAGCCATCACTCTCAGTCACACTTTCTGAATCACTGCCATTTGTTTTTTATTAAGTTAAAAATATTTTTCTTTAGCTCCTCTTACTTCTGATCCCTTGCATACAGCTGTATGCTCAGCCATTTTTTCTTAAGGTAGACACAATGTACATGCTTTCTTGCAGAATGTAGACTGCTGAGTGTTTGGGGAAAACTACTTAGTCAATCACAGATGGAATCCCTTTTACTACCTTGATTAATTAATGGATTTCACTCCTGACACATGTAAACCTTGTACATGGCCAAGCATACAGCTGTACGCATGGAATCAGAAGTAGGAGCTGCTAAGGAATAATCTATTCAGGATAATAGCAACAACAAAAACAGTAGCAATTCAGAAAGAGTGACTGACCTTAGGTTACAAGTAATCAAACAGGGGGAGGCGTTTTCTTGACACATGTGTTTTTCCTAAACAATATCCATGGTATAAAGCATGAGTAAAAGTATAACAGAGTTATTGCTGTTGCCATTGCAGCAACCCAGCTGATCTCCCTAAGCCCTCCTTCTTGTCCAATGACCTGAAACAGCTGAGTTTGACAGAAAGAGGCTGATTAAGCAGAACATGGAAACTATAGCAAAAGAAGCCATCCTGCCTCCTGTGCACTATTTATAATAAAGAACTAATGTAATGTGTTTGAAACTAAAAACAAGCACTTTTAATATATATGAAACACAACATTCTGAAAATAATATAAGTGTTTTATTTTATTAACAGATAGCTTGTGGGATACAATCTGCACCTGGTGGAGCCTCTAGTGCTAATTAAATTAATTGCTCAGCTGTCCACATTCCGCAGACAGTCCAACACCTAGTTGTATTAATTACTCTGCATTACTGCTTTATATTACCATTTTGTTTAATATTTAATTTGGCACAACCTCGGAACGCCAAGCAAACATTTATGTTGGAATCCCAAAGGCAGCAAGATAGAACATTGGATAACCTAGATAATATTCTAAATTAAAAATGGGTCACTTCTGTTCAGTATATGAATACACAGTTGCAAGTATGGTCATCATTTGGGTCAGTTAGATTGTTGTTTTTTGGTCTATTAACAAAAATTAGAGAATAGCGAGAGAAGGTTGTATTGGGAGGACGATTTCAGCCTCCTCGGCATGCCTCACTCAACAGCCATTTCAGATCACCTGGCTATATTTTGACCTCGTAAAAATGCTTAGTAAATACCATGTTATGAGGTCAAAATGGGGCATCTGAGTGCAGGCAAATCTGTCACAGATTTTAGCAAACAAACCCATAAAAGTTCCTTTTTTTCTCCTCCCAGCCGATGATCCCAGTGAGATGATCAGTAGAAACTGCTAACCTGATGTATGTAAAATAAACATGTTTAGAATATAGATCTTGCAATTATAAGAAAGGCTACCAGTATCAAAGTGGTCTAACTTTAATCTGCATAGAAGAAACAGGTAGGTCATCTTGAAGTTGTAGGAGGTTGTTTAATAGCAAAGTAATAAAAATAAACAATTAATTTTAACTTTTTGCTTCACTCAGAGGCAGAGCTCAGCTGGAGGCTGCATCATGTGTCAGTGTGCATTTTTCAAACTAGCATAGGGGCTTACCCATCGCCGCTGGTCAAGTCTAAAGCAGAGAGAGGCCTTCGTTAAGTAGGTCTCCTCTGTTGGTGGCATGTAAATACAGAAGTCTCTCATTGCACTAGGCGACCACTGGAGCCTCGATGCTTCCTATGGAAGTATAAACTGGAATGTACCTTAAAAAGTATATACCAGTGTTATCCTCATACTTGGACCACTCATGTGTTTCACCTGTGATTCAAAATAACTGAAAATAAATCCAACCAGGTGCTGGAGATTTTATTTATTTTACCTCTGGGCCAGAACAGACACATCGCTACAGGGCATCATAAGTCATGAAAACATGTTGATCAACTAAGAGTTTCCAACTTCCTCCGGCATTCAATTCAGTAAATTCCATATAGATGCCAGTAATTGTTTCGCTCTTTGGAGATGATGCTCTATAACTACCAGCATTATATCTAGGGATACATCAGCAGGAAAGAAAAGAATACATAAGGTATCCAAAAAGAATTTCTCTCTCACGATGATCATGAAATCTCTCCTACCCACAATCTGCCTGGTCTTCTTCTTTACTACCAAAGGTGAGGATATATTAATAACATGTTATTATTATTGTAAATTATTATTTAATCTCTACCAAGGGTATATCCTTAAATTCGAGATTATCAAGAGGAGGTTGAATTTGACTTAAAAAAAAAAACAAAAAGAAAAAGTCATTCCACATCTTGGTGAAAAGCACAAGCACACATAGAGTCTGCTCAATAAAGAGACAATTACAGAGAATGTTGATGGTTATTTCAAACATTAGGGCCAATGGAGCTGAGTTGGAAATATTGTTTTTATATGTATATTTTACTTCTGTATTAAATTATTTTCTACATTTATAACATATTTTGATTGTTGTAGTATTTATTTTAGCTCTTTCCACCTTATTTATTTACTTAATCAAATAAACGATATAGCTAGTTGGGCGGGTAATTCTGATTTGAATTGTTTAATTTCTACCATTGTTACGAAATGTGTCACCCTCTGGTATATTATTACAAATACTGCAACTGCATCATGGGTAAAATCCTGGCCTAGGGCTACTTAAAAATTGTCTTTGACGATAATGTATCTACAGATCCTTTAGGACTTTCCCCCTCTTATATACTAGCATCAGTGGTGCCAGACATTCATATTGTACGATGGCATCACTTGGTAGATGGTGCTAATGATGTGTTTAATATACCGATTTGCTGTAGTAAATTTTGGGACAGATATCCTGTTTTGAAGAATTGTTCACTGTACATGTATCAAAGCTGTCTTTGTTGTCTCTCAGCATTCTTGTATCATAACCTCTTTCCAGAAACCTATCTGATATATTCCCCACTGTGCCTATCTGAGGTCAGCTGTTTGGCTATCAGCATCTGAGAATAAAGCAATGATTTGTTTAGTTCAGGGGGATGGAAGCTATCAGCTCTAAATAAAGTGCTCCTGGCTGTGGTTTTTCCAGATAAGTTTGTGGAGAATGTCTCATTATTTAGAGAAATCACTAAGAAGTTGATCAGTTCCTTACTGTGTGATGTAGGGATTTTGATAGAGCTATAGCGACTATTCACATAGTCTATGAATTCCAAAACATTGGTCTCCTGTCCCGGCCAAATGAAGAACACATCATCAATATAGCTATGAGGATGGAAATAGTGTAAGGAGAATCATAAATAAACTAATTTCAAACCTCTCCGTAAGACAATTAGCGCAAGATGATGCTGCCCGCTCATCCCCTGAAGTTTTATATATAATTAGCCTTCAGAGAGCTTTTGCGAGACAGCTGCTAATGCAAAAAATACTACATAAAAAAATCAAATCTACACTTCCAAGATGGCAAAGGTATAAACATGATTAAAAATTTTACATTTTTTTTTCTTTCCCCCTCACTAGGTGGCTGTGAAAAATGTATTAAATGCCTGAACAGATTTGGAACGGTCTGTGAAAAGGAAGAACAAGTAGATTGTGACAACGGTTGTGTGACTGTTTCTGAAAACTGTAACGTAGGTAAATGCAATTTCTCATATTGATAGGGCAGTGCAAAATTGCACCTGCACGTTCGTGAGAGAGGGGGGCTGCTATTTTTAGCATTATGACAGTGCTCAGTAAGTAGGAAACAGGAGGGGAAAAAAGGCATTTGTTCTACTCTGTCATTTATTTATTTTTGCATTATGATAATATTTATGTGCACAGATTCTATTACACATGAGGATATTGAGCACTACAGTCCTTTAGGTCAAAAACATTAAATGTTTATCTCATCCCAACTCACCTACAACTCCCCTTTTAGTAAACATACCCCAGACGGGATCTCATACATCTTAAACCCTCATGATAAATAATATCATATATTTCCCCTTAAGTGTTTGGTGATACACTGTTACCTACATATAAAAACACACACACACACACAAGTGACTTGAATACCAATATTTTTTTTAAAATTTGAGGCGTCTACACATAGTTCGAAAGGTTTGGGTTACAGCAAACTGAAAATTACCTCTCTCATCCCTATAAACTTCATTGGGGTGATAGAGGCTCATTTCAGGATGAATTTGGCTATTAAAAGACATAGCTGATTTCCTCCCCCCCAAAAAAAGAATAAGTGTTGGTGGGTCCCCAAAAAATTCATGGGGGGGGGGGCAGAGCAAGTAGCCATGACTAACCCCAAAATGTAAAAGAAAAAAAGGTTTTGGCTAACACAGGCGCCATATAATTCTACACATCTCCCATGTATGGAGCTGCCACCTCCTGGAAGCCTTCCCTCCTCCTCCGTGAAATTTAAAAAAAAATAATAAGGTGTTAGGCACTCTGTTTATGTAAAATAGTAACATCACTATACACATTTCCTAGAAAAAAGAAAAATTACAATGCTGATGGAAAAGCGTGAAACACCAGCTCATTAATTGTTTCTATTTTTGCTAAGAAATTTTTCTAATAAATGTACTATTTTACATGAAGATAGCGCCTAATCCATTATTTTGGATTGCTGGGGCTGGGAGCCACTCAAATGGCTCCTAACCCGCCTAAAATTGGGTGCTATGGCTCCTGGCTCTCATACTAAAAAACGACTCCCCGATTATGTTTATAAAATGAAAAAAAAAAAAAGATCTCTTGAAGACAAATTGGAATGTATATGGAGAATAGAGTTTTACTTTCAATGTTTGCATAAGTTACTTATTACTATAAATTACTATTAAAACAATCATAAAACATGATGGAAAATGTAAAACAAAACTCTTTATGTTGAAAATAATGATCTCTTATTCTTATGAAAGCAATATGTGTGGCTACATTAAATGCAACATAGGTAAATTAAATGTAAACATTGTAATGGGATGCCAAGAGCGATGTGGTTTCTTGCCCATTGGTAGTTCCAGATGCCCACTCCTCTGCTATTTTCTCCAATGCTGTTCCAGAATCTTTCCCCCAATATACATGGGCAACACTAGTCTTATTAGGTTTCAACAAGAATTACATTTATTGAAGGAAGCACAGGATACTTAGACTTTTACACAATCAAGATAACCATGATGAACAATAGAACTTTTAAACAGATTATTAAACACAATGGGAAAGATAATTAAATCTGGAGCCACCAGGGTTGGCGAACCAATCATAGAAAAGGGGGTTGTTTTACTGCTCAGCCAAACTGGCACCATATCAGAATTGAGTCTGGTTTAAACCAGCGACCAATCAGCAAAGTCTAATAAAGCATAACACTAACTAGTTCCGCATTCCCACCGGGTACTGTGACAAACATAAACATAGCAAAATATCGATTGAATAGGAGACAGGAGACAGATTTTAAAACACATGTTCACTGAACCATGCATTAGCTTGCATTTCAGGTAACACATGTTATAGATCATTTTTCATCCTCTACATTTGCAGTGTAAACATTGTTAAGGTTGGCAGAGTCACCTTTAATATCAATTCCTATTTAATTGCCCTATTTTTATCTCTATAGCAAACGTGTATGTTCCAGCACTGATGAAGGGCTGTGCAGAACCATCTCAAACTGATTTGTTAGTACATGCAAGAGCTACCGATCAACTCCATGTTGGGTTGAACATAGTTATCTGCAAAGGACACCTGTGCAACAAGGACACACCGTTTTACTGTAAGTATATTCAATATCACAATGATTTATATTCAGTCTAGTTTCAATATCTAAATGCTAGATACTCCCGCTATATTTGGTACCAACGCATAATGGCCCAGGATCCTGTTACTCAAAGGGATAGGGATGCAGATATGGATCTACATATCCCATGATGCTCAGTAAGATTTAAGGCACGAGGGGACCGTTTATTCCATTGTGTGTTTTCTTTCAGATCCTGAGGACATAGGTGCGCCAAATGGAAAATACTGTGAAACCTGCTACAGAAACCACACTACGGAGATTTGTCATTCCAGAGATAGACTGGCCTGCCGGGGAAACGAACTGCAATGTTTCACCTACTCAGGAACAATAAGACGGGGAGGTAATCATAGATACTAATTAGCGTTAAACCACATGTAACAATGCACAGCGGTTATCCCAGCGGCTCACATTACCAGGATATTGCCTGACTGTTTTATTTCAGATCTTAGTCATTGTTTTTTGTTAATTAACATTTACAAGGAGATTGTCAGAAACGTATGATTGATATGTTTCACACTTTCAAAATGTGCTTGTTCCTAAGACAACATATAAGCGGTGGGACATAACCTTGGAGTTTATGCTTATATGTTGACCATGTATCTCGCGCATTGTCTTTCTCTCTCTCAATCTTTATATGCTATTGATGGTGGATATCCATCACTCTCTTCTTCTCTCTCTCTCTATCAATCTATTTATTATCTACATATATAGATATATTAGATACACATCTACTGGTTAAAGAAACTAACCGCTATACATGAACGCCTGGCAGCACAGATTAACCACCTCCTAGTAGCAGGATCCCACCCAGACTGGCTAACACAAGGATGAACATTGCTGATCATGAAAGACCCCAAAAAGTGCACAGCCTGGATTGACTACAGTCTCAGTGCCGCACGCATAGATCTGGCGCTATACAAAGTCAACAGTACACTGAGGACCTTCCTCAAGAACTCAATGGGTCTCTTGAAAACAGCACTGGAAATCAACTCAAGACAGTTGGCACAAGTGACCATCAAGTGCGACATTTACCAAGGTGATGCTCTGTCCCTGCTGCTGTTCTGCAGAGTCTTGAACCCCCTCAGTTGATCACAAGAACTGGATACGGATACAAGTTCAAGAGTGGAACCACCTTCAGCCACCTCCTCTGCATGGATGACATCAAGCCGTATGCTAAGAGTGAACAAGACAATGAATCATTGATCCACCTGACATGGATTTACAGTGATGATATTGGGATGTCATTCAGACTGGAGTAGGGTTGCCGGAGGGTAGTAAAAAGAGGGAAGGCAGTAAAGACTGATGGGGTGGAACTGCCAGCAAGGGAACAACTTGGTATCCCACAATCACATGGGAACCATGATGAGGAGGCCAGAAACACAGCAACATATAAGTACCACCAAAGGATAAGACATATCCTGAAGAGCCTGCTCAAAGGAAAGAACAGGATCCATGCCATTAAGCAGTCATAAGAAGTCATGACGGTGACTTGAGCTGGCCAAAGAAAGACCTAGAGGCTACCAACATGAAGACCTGAAAGCTCCTCACAATGTACGGGGGTTTCCACCCTAAGTCTAACATGCAGAGACTGTATGCCAGCCTCTGAGACAGTCAAACACATATTGGCAGGGTGTAAGATGCTCATAGGAAAAGCATACATTGAATGGCACAACTACGTAGCTGGCATTGTATGCAGGAACATCTGCACAGCATATGGGCTAAACACTCCCAAGACCAGATGGGAGAGTCCACAGAATGTCGTGGAGAACAAAAAGGCTAAGGACCTGTGGGACTTCAAAATCCACACAGAAATACAGGTTCTGGCCAATCAACCTGACATTGTGAAAGAAGACAACGACCAGAAGACAGCGATGGTGATAGAGATTATGGTTACAAGTTACTGCAACATCAGGAAGAAGGAGTATATGAAGCTGGAGAAGTACCAGGGCCTAAAAGAGGAACTAAAGAGGATGTGGAAAGTGAAGGCCAAAGCGGTCCCAGTAGTTATAGGAGCATTTGGGGCTGTGACCCCTCAGCTCGGAGAGTGTCTCCAACAGAATCCAGGAATGACATCAGAGCACTCTGTCCAGAAGAGGGCAGTGCTAGGAACAGCTAAGATACTTGATAAAGGTCCCCTGTGTGGGACTGAAACGTTGATCTTTGAAAAAAAAATCACTGATTCTTCATGACATGCAGTCCCAGGAGTGCTCCTTTCTCCAAACTACTATATATATATATATATATATATATATATATATATATATATATATGTATATATATATATATATATATATATATATATATATATATATATATATATATATATATATATAATGTCCAAATATATAAACATATACACACTACCATTCAAAAATTTTGGGTAGGGGTCACTTAGAAATGTCCTTGTTTTCCATGAAAAAAAATCATAAAATAAATAGGAAATATAGTCATGATGCTAAAATGGTTAGAAGTAATGATTTGGATTCGAAAGATGAACAGTTTTATAGATATTATATATACAGTCCAAAGGGATCAGCACACTCACATCAAACAGATGACAAACTCACAAAGCTACTTAAAAACACTTTTCTAAGACAACAGAATTGGAGATTTAGTCTCATGATATGGCCATGTTATTCCTAGCCCACCACTATGTCAAAGTACTCCAGTGTAGGTAGATCCTAACACTTAATACTTTTGCTTATATGGGGGTTAAACGCTTTAATCGCATTGCTTACCAGGGACCAAAGGGCCTACCTATTGTACATTACAGAGACACTCCTGCAAGTTATAGGGTCCCAGGTGCATTTAAGTCTATGCTGTTCTTGTGTGCATCTTACACCCTGCCACTAAGGGGGCTATTCACTGTGTGTCTGTGTGTGTGTGTGTGTGTGTGTGTGTGTGTGTGTGTGTGTGTGTCTGTGTGTGTGTGTGTGTGTGTGTGTGTGTGTGTGTGTCTGTGTGTGTGTGTGTGTGTGTGTGTGTGTGTGTCTGTGTGTGTGTGTGTGTGTGTGTATACATATATAAATAGTATACCAGTGAAAATTGTTGTGCTGTTTAAAGAACCAATAAAATGTTTTTATTTCTTTTTAGAATCTAAATTTTTAACCTTGTCAACATCTTGACTGTATTTCCTATTCATTTGATGAGTTTCATGGAAAACAAAGACATTTCTAAGTGACCCCAAACTTTTGAATGGTAGTCTTTCTCGCTCTTGTTCTCTGTCTGTCTGTCCAATCATCTGTCTGTATATCTGCTACTGGAGATGGATATGGTACAGCATTGAGACAGTAATGAGTAATTAATGAACCCGCTAATCAGAGAGATTTCCAGCTCTGAGATGTGAGTTTCCGTGGAATGATACTCACATATACACAATATACATATGTGTATGTACATATATATATATATATATATATATATATATATATATTTAGTTCTTCGTTGTAAAATTACCTCTTAATACATCTCAATATCTTGTGCATAAAAATGTATTAGCATCAGAGAATAAATAATGGTTTATTCATCTGTAACTTAAAGAAAAGTTTGGGACATACTGATCTAATCCATGTTATTATCTATCTGTTGCAGATGACACTGTCGGTGATTACATATTCAGGGGCTGTATGAGCAATGCTGTGTGTTCTGTAGGAATAGGAGCTTTGCCTGGGGCCGTGGAGTTGACGAAAAGAGTACTTAACTGTACTGAACCTACCAATGAACCGTTAGATTGCAGCGGATGTAACAGTGGAGGTTATTATTAGACCGGGTCTAGAACAAGCCAATTAGTCGCTGAAATTGCAAGTTGGAGCCTGCATTATGTTCTGTAACGTGATGTATGTGAAACACTGGATCATAGTATAAGGCAAAGAGAATAACAGGGGCTATTCACTAACAGGTGAGTGCAGGTGAGATGAACAATGCAATGTGCAGGAACAAATCTGGTGAGTGTCTATTATACAGAGTCAGCTCTGTTCTTCTAGCAGCAGATACTCACCAGGTTTGTCCCTGCATGGTAAATAGTTATGGATATGAAATGCTCATCTCACCTGTAACTCACCTTTTAGTGAATAGACCTCCTCTGTCTTAAATGTGTAGCAAATGTTCCAAACCTGTCCCTGTAATAATGTATGTAAACTCATCAAGCGCCACCCTAGTGCATCCCACTCAGCCAATATTACCCTTCTGCAAGGTACCTGGGGGGAAGATGGGGCGAGTGAAAAGGCCAAAGTCACCAACGTTCACTCTTGTTTTGCAAAACATGTTGGTTAATATCATGTTCTGCAACACGAATTTATTTTAAAAGAGGACAAACACATGGTTTTAATATACTTCTGTTCCAGTGTTTTCTTGTTGCTTTTAATCTAGTGCTTTTCTTTTAAAAAAATGGATGTAGTTCATTTTTGATTAATAAATAAATATATAGCATCTCAAACTGGAAATATTTGTGTGATTTTTTTTTTTTTTCTTAAATACAGGGTTAATTGAATCCTGCCCCATCTGGAAAAGATTTGGGGAACTTGATTTGTTTTGGTGAGTTGCAGCTCAGTTGAGAGCTATACATCGTGCAGGGACAAACCTCGTGAGTTTCCCCCAACTAGACAAACTCACCAAGTTTTTTCCCTGCACAATGTATAGCTAAATTGGTCAGACGGAATGCTTGTCTCACCTGCAACTCACATCATCTCCCTTTTAGTGAAAAGCCCCATTGGAGGTGCTTTGGTGTCTAGTCACTCCCCCTAAACCATCGTGAATGTAAAACGATAGGATCCTTTTATGCAGAACAGTAGCGTCCAAGTTTCTTCTGTCTTTGGTTGCATGGTCAGAAATCAGTATGAATATTGGGCTGCCTTCATTTTTTTTTTAATTTATAGTAATAATGAAGAATAGCTAAATTAACCTTAGATAAATATTTGGTTATTTTGCACTGAGAAGAAAGCTGGACAAAAACAGTTTACTAAAAAAAAAAAACTATTTAGCTCAAACAAAAAGAACAGACAAATAAGACTCATGAAATCATGGTTAGTTAAATAATTTGGGTCACATCTTGCTCTCAGATGGGCTGTATTTGTCCTGCGTGCTACACAATAAACATCAATGATAGAGAATTTTACCAATAATAATTACTAAGTAAAGTGAATTTGTGCGCTAGACCCAACACTTAACACACTAGCAATGACCCTTTTTCAGAAAGATGGTCTCTTGCAAGTGTTATATAAATGGGGGGGGGGGGGGGGGACAATATATGGTGAAGTATATCAGGACAATGTGAAAAACACTCAAAAAAGTGTAAAGAGTGTCCACTCACATGTACCTGAGCAGTAATCTGCTCAGGAATAATAGCATCTAGGAGCCCACTGCAGGTAAATGGAAGAAACACCCGGTATTTTTCTTTAAAACAGCTTCAGAGATATCACACAGGGGAAGAGAAGGCAGGAATGTAAGTATAAATGTTTAATACAAAGCAACTAAAAACACAGTAAAAATTTTACGCTTAAAGATTCTTCTAGATTCTTCAAAGCAGTCAAATTAATTTCTTGAAAAAGTGTTCATGATTTAAGTGTTTTTTATTAGCAGTCCCTTCTTCTCACACCAATAATAATTGAGTCAGCAGGGCCATCATTTGAATTTGTGGGACCCCTGTACCTTAGAAAGTCCTCTCTTCGCTATGTACTTATGGCTCACTCACGAGCCCTAACGGGCCAACTTTAGGTGTTATATTACCTATTCTTGACCCTTGTCCTCCATCACAGTTTTATTTGCTGGTGTCCTGATACTTTGGCATGACTAAGAATACTGCGCACGTGCAAAGAATGATTGACTGTCGGGAGGCAAATTAGTGGGGGAATTTTACAAGAGAATAATAAAAAAAAAAGCCTATCATTTGTTATAGAAGCTCTAGAAAATGGTTCCATGTTTATGTCAATCATTTCAGTAATGAAATATCATCAATATATTGTGCATCTTCATTAAATAAAGACCCTAAAAGTGGACATTCCTCCTAAAGTGTTTGAAACAAATAAATGTAGGTCTGTATCATGTAAAAATAAACTCTTGCTTTCTCCAGAAAACTGCAAATAAAGTGTAGTAGAGTTTCTGCCATGAAGTACCATGTAACTAAAAAATAGAAAGTTAGGAGCCAGAAGTAGGGACTGTAGATGCCATGGATTCCTTATCTACCTAATTACCCAAAACACCGTTGTGCCTGAGCACGGTCTCTACTCAAGGTTTCCCTACAAAGTTTCCTAACATTTTGTATTCGGTCTTGAGAACAATGTCTTCCACCCCAGCACAGACCCCAAATGGGTGCATATTCACACTGGGGTCTATCCACGAAAACCCAGGGAACAGTGTGAGTAGGCCAACCTCCTCGCACTATTCACTTAATAAAACTCGACCTCCATTTCAATCTCCCATTACGATCTCCCATTACTGAAAAGCAATAAAATGAACGAAGTTTGAATTGGGAGGTAAGTTGGACTATGCCAATCCAACCCATTCCCGCAACTTGCCTCCTTTACAGATGGGGAGTTGCATACATGTTAATTTACTAAATCCCCCACCCGTGTCAAAACCATGTCCCATGGGCTCTATATGGTCAGGTCCAAGGGTCTCTCCAAACACATACCAGGGGAGAGCAGGTTGACCTGCCCCCCCCCCCCCCCCCCATAATTAAAATGGTGCCTGGAGAGCTGGCAATGCTTCAAACACAATAATAAATATGTCAGTCCAAAACAAGAGGCCCTGCGCTGCCCCCTAATATCAATGGGACTTGGAGAATTCCAAATGGTTCTCCCTCCAATTATTATTAATGGGGCTGGGGGTCTGCTAAAAAGTTCACAGGCCCTCTCTAATATTGAAAAAAAATTACCCTTCTCCCTGCCTAGACCAAGCCCCAGGTCTCCAAATGTCCTCCGCGACCCCTAACACACATGTAAAAAGAATGGTGCCAGAAGCTTCCTATGCATCTTTGTTAAAATTGGACAGGTGGCCTGGGAGCCCATGTGGCAGTCTCACAACCCCACCCTCATTAGTATTAACACATACTAAGAGCCCCATTCCCTAAAGCACACTAAACCTCAATGTTCTAGAATCAAGAAAAAATAACAAAAAGTATAACTGTAGCAGAATAAACTAAAAAAAACAGTATAAGAAGGTTTATGATTATTTCTCTGTTTAACTCTTTGTGATGGTATGGCTTACTATGCCATCAATAAAAAAAATGTGCCATGGTGACAGTGGACAACACAGTATGTTCTACATTGAAGTATAGTGCATGGACAAGTGAAATGAATTTTCCTGAATAATAATTTATATTTATATCTCTGTTTAACCCCTTTGTGATGGTTGAGCTATATAAGCCCAATCCTCCCAGCAATCAGAGCTGGTACATTTTGCTAGCCGGCTTATATTTTTGGATTTGCCTGTGTTGTTCCTGAATCCGTTTGGTTCTTTACTATCCTGATTCTCTCCTGTCCATTGACCCCGGCTTGTTTTCTGACTATTATGTGTCCTACTGCCCTCGAGTGTCAAAACAAGTGTCAGCAGGTATTGAAGCTGACAGCAGCATTCAGTGAACAGCAGTTAAGGATTACCTACAAAATGAATTCTAAAAAATAAGTAAAATATGAATGAACTAAATACTATATCACAAAGGCAACAAAGCACATAGTCTGTTAACCACAAAATAAAAACAAATAAAAGAACAGCAAATATACATATATTTACAATTAAATGAGGGTAGAGATAGCTACTCAACAGAGGATATTGAAAAAGCCTTTAAGAAATTGTATGAAAACAATCTATAACCTCCCAACAGTGAATAACGATGAAAGTTTGTCAGAATATATAAAAAAAAATACCAATTTACCCAGGCTTACTGATGGACAATTGGAAGATTTAAACCAACCCATTTCGATCCAAGAAATAAGGTCAATAGTAAAAAGAAAAAAGAAAGAAAAAAAACAACAAGGCCCCAGGACCGGATGGATACACAAACTGTTTTTATAAGTTATTGATGGATAAAATAGATATCCATCTGAAAGATCTATATAACAAGATGTCTGTGAGTAGAAACCTTCCCGTTGAGTTAATCCAGGGAAACATAATCCCCAACTTTGTTTGTTCTTATGTAAGAACTATAAAGATAGGAGAGACAGAGTTATCAGGAAGTATTACTTTACTGAGAGGGTAGTGGATGCATGGAATAGCCTTCCAGCAGAAGTGGTAGAGGTAAACACAGTCAAGGAGTTTAAGCATGCGTGGGATAGACACAAGGCTATCCTAGATATAAGATAAGGCCGGGGACTAATGAAAGTATTACATTACTGAGAGGGTAGTGGATGTATGGAATAGTCTTCCAGCAGAAGTGGTAGAGGTTAATACAGTGAAGGAGTTTAAACATGCATGGGATAGGTATAAGGCTATCCTAGATATAAGATAAGGCCAGGGACTAATGAAAGTATTACATTACTGAGAGGGTAGTGGATGCATGGATTAGTCTTCCAGTAGAAGTGGTATAGGTTAATACAGTGAAGGAGTTTAAGCAGGCATGGGATAGGTATAAGGCTATCCTAGATATAAGATAAGGCCAGGGACTAATGAAAGTATTACATTACTGAGAGGGTAGTGGATGTATGGAATAGTCTTCCAGTAGAAGTGGTATAGGTTAATACAGTGAAGGAGTTTAAGCATGCGTGGGATAGGTATAAGGCTATCCTAGATATAAGATAAGGTCAGGGACTAATGAAAGTATTACATTACTGAGAGGGTAGTGGATGCATGGATTAGTCTTCCAGTAGAAGTGGTATAGGTTAATACAGTGAAGGAGTTTAAGCAGGCATGGGATAGGTATTAGGCTATCCTAGATATAAGATAAGGCCAGGGACTAATGAAAGTATTACTTTACTGAGAGGGTAGTGGATGCATGGAATAGTCTTCCAGAAGAAGTGGTAGAGGTAAACACAGTCAAGGATGTTAAGCATGCGTGGGATAGACACAAGGCTATCCTAGCTATAAGACCGGGAACGGGGGACTAATAAAAGTACTCAAAAAAAAATTGGGCAGACTAGATGGACCGAATGGTTCTTATCTGCCGACACATTCTATGTTTCTATGTTTCTATGTTTCAGGAAGGGCTGCATATCCATTTTATATATGTCTAGTATTGATTGTATTAGTATGTGCTTTATTACCAAAATGATTGATATGCATTTATAGTTTGGATATTTTGTATTGAATAATAAAAAGAAAAGATTAAATAGAAAAAAACAACATGTGTGCAGTTTATTTGCATCATGCATTTGCTACCTAAAAATATATGTTCAGACCTTGTTTCTTTAAGTGAGACCCTGTAATATTGACATGGCAGGTAATCCTTTTATGTTGTTTTGCTCTCCAGGCAGTTTTCTTGCCATGAGTTGTGTCTCAATTCTCTCACATTGCAAATATTAGTTGTTACAGTCTCCCAGAGCTATTTATCCACCTGGTGCAGTTGTTCAGCTATGCATGCTTTGGGAAAGGGTGAAGATTTAGGTGCACATGTTAAAATGCGTGAGGATTGCATAGCAAGATGTACAAATAGTTTAAAATGGGATTTTTTTGTTGCAAAAGTAAAGACTAGGTGATGCCATCTTTCTAAGCCTCTCATTGTGGCAGCAGTGAGAATCGTTCCAGCATTTGTCTCCTTCCCTCTCACTGCACACAGCCTATCAGGCTGGAAGAGATGAACTAGCTTCTGTCTGATTAGTAGATAACTTGGAAGGTTTGGGCTTTCTTTAATGTGAGCAGAAAATGGAGCAGACTCCATTACAAGCGAAAAACACGCACTTATTTGCTGAATTTTATGCTAAATGAGTAACGTTCCCTTGTCTGACGCAAAGGCTGGTTAAACGATTGAATTGAATGCAATACGCACTTTGAACAAACGTGCACATCAAACTAACCACATGGCTTGTCAACTGAGATGACATTCCCATTAAATGTATAGCTAAATTGGTGAGATGGAATGTCGATCTCATCGCATCTCCACTTTTAAGTGAAAAGCCCCACTGAAGGCGTTTCAATGGATATAGTGACATCCTTAAACCATTGGGAATGTATAAAGATATCATCTTTTTTT
The DNA here is from genome assembly GCA_036172795.1 of Pelodytes ibericus. Lineage (NCBI taxonomy): Eukaryota > Metazoa > Chordata > Amphibia > Anura > Pelodytidae > Pelodytes > Pelodytes ibericus. The sequence continues at coordinate 69,305,317 of CM069866.1, forward strand.
GGGATCAGGAGCATTTAAGTTGTTTCTGTATTGGGCTGCATGGTCAGAAATGTGTATGCATATTGGTCTGCATTCATTTTTTATTTATAGTAATGATGAAGAATAAGTTACTGGCCTTAGAAAAATGGTTGATTATTTAGCATTAATACAAAAACAGTTTAAAACTACTCTTCTCAAAACAAATAACAATATATATATATATATATATATATATATATATATATATATATATATATAGATAGATAGATAGATAGATATGTAGATAGATAGATAGATAGATAGATAGATAGATAGATAGATAGATATATGAACAGGAATAGTTCATCATTTGGGCCCCATCTTGTTGTCAGATAGACAGTATTTTTCCTATGGGCTGCATGGTGAACATCTTTGATAGAAATAGAGCATAGTTATAATATGTGTCAGCAGGGCTATCCTTAGAATTTGTGACACCCCTGTGCATTAGAAAGACCTCTCTCCACTATGAACCTATGCCTGGCTCCCAAGTTATGACTGGCCTACTTTAGGTGACATATTACATATTTAGGACTCTTGTCCTCGACCAGTTTCATTGTCTGATGTCCTGACCCTTTGGCATGGCTGAGAGTACTGTGCCGATAATTAGCGGGGGAAATGTTAGCTGTAGAAAAAAAAAACGTTTCCATTATTTTGGCAATCATTTATTTCATAAAATATCATCAACGTATTGTGCATCCTCGTCAAAAGAAACTCCCTGAAAGGGACTGTTCGTCCAAAAGTGTCCGGAAAAAAATGAATTAAGAAACTTCTAGTCCCCTAGCGCCCTCTCCCCCACTGTGAAAAGCCAACTTTCAAAATAAACAACTATGCCCCCTCTAAATAAATGGGCCAAAGGAACTGTGGACTGTACACCCTACAAGGAATTTTAATATCACAATTCCAGTAATATATGGAAAATTGTATCATCGCATTTTCGCAATACCCTAACATCTTACACGGGCACTCTCTGCTAAAGCGTTTCATCTGTTTTTTTTGTGTGTGTTTCTTGCGACTTGCTACTTTTTCACCATACTATACTTATTTTCAGTATACCATAAACATGAATAAGAATTGAATTAGCATATCAGTCTGTTCGCAGGCATCACATAATTAGCATGGGGGGGGGGGGGAGTAACAGAGCTATATGTATATATAATGGTGACTGTATATGTGTACATTGTTGACACCTTGAGTCATCCATCATGTGTCGGATGTTATGTACGATGGTGTAAAGTGAGGTAACTGCACTTGACACAGACGTATATCATGATAGACAATGAAAGAGAGGTCATTCTCCATATATATGGTCCCTTACTGCTCCTATCCTATTTAGTAATTGAAGACCAATCCCTCTATATAAGGGATTGTGTAAAATGTCAATATTGGGTTAGTTTATCCATTTTCAGCATTAAGTGGTAACATTTTCCAACAAAGTTTTCTCACTGTGCCCAGAAGATGGCGACATAGCACCAGAAATTGACGAAAGCATAACAATAGAGAATGGGAATTCATGATCAAGTAATGCAAGTCTGTACCAAATAATGTACACCAATCAGAAATTGTAGACGCACCACTCTGTATGAAGGATACACGAACCGGGCTCCACCACATCCCCAAATAACAAATGGATAAATAAAAAAATGCTCAGCACTTCAGTTAGTGAGGTGTCTTTTATACCACAGGGGGCAAAGGTCTTTCTCAAACCTTAAAAAAACTAGTGCATAGTGAAGGCAATTTAAAAAGTCAATTGGAAGGGCATAATTAATTAGCCAGGTGCAATACAAATCCTATACATGAATTTACAGACATAATATGATGAGACAAGTCCTTTGAGTGCAATCACACTGCTGGGATATGTCCTGGGGTCTGGGGCAAGTCCTCTGAGTGCAATCTCAATGCTGGGGTAAGTCCTAGTTGCTGGGGCAAGTCACCTGAGTGCATTCTCAATGCTGGGATGGGTGCTTTGGCAAGTCCTGTGAGTACAATATCAATGCTGGAGTGGGTGCTGGGACAAGTTCTATGAGTGCAATATCAATGCTGTGTTAAATTCTTGGTGCTAGGGAAAGTCCTGTGAGTGCAATCTATGTGCAGGGGTGGCTGCTAGGACAAGTCCTATCAATGCTGGGGCAAGTCCTGTGAGTGCGATCAAAGTGCTGAGGTAAATCCTGTCTTAGTGCTGGGGCAAGACCTGTGAGTGCAATCTCATAGTTGCCAACATCGGTCATGTTTCCAGGGACAGAATCCAATTAATTAATCAGGGTGGAGATCTCATAGGACCTACCATGATTAATGAATTGGATTCTGTCTGTGCGTATATACATCCTACATACGGGCTGCACTTTGCATGTTCTTCCTGCAGCATGTGGAACACATATGTGTCCCTGGAAACATGGCCAATGTTGGCAACTATGCGTGAATCTAAGTGCTGGGCTAAGTCATTTGAGCATAATCTGGGTGCTGGGGTAGGTCCTCAGTGCTGGATAAAGTCCTGTGAGTTCAATATGGGTATTTGGGTTAGTCACTATATGCACCCAGTAGGTACACAGGTTTAAACTGCCCTGATCTTTACCCCTGCACAGAGCAATTCATATAACCTTGTGTACATCCTGGGGCCTATGTAGTGCCCTGTACATGGTGTATATATAAGGGCAGTGTATGAGATATAACCTTGTGTACCTACTGGGTGGATATATAGACTTACCCCACTACCCAGATTGCACCCACAGGACTTTCCCCAGCACCCAGGGCTGTGTGTATTTATTTCCCTGTGTAAGGTTATATAACAGTCTTATCCATAAAAAATACCCTCTTCAAATGTGCTTTTAAATTGCCTGGTTTTCATTTTTATGAACAAGAAAATAATGTTATGCTATGGGCTGGTATAATGACATTATACTATAATACACTTATTTCCAGGGCTGGTTTTTCTTCCCAGTCCTGCACTTCTTAGCATGTGTTTTACAACCGAATATTTAATATGAAGGGATAAGTGTTTCTCTTCCAACAGATACATCTGTTTCAAAGGGACTTATTAATTCTAATTCTTTTCAACCTAATATAGGCCAATACACAATGACTTGGTATTTACATGGGTATTTCTCGTACTAATATATCATTAAAATAAAGATATATATTTTTTGAACCAGTTTTGGTAACTGGTATATAGTCTGTTCTGTTTATATATCTATTTATTTTATTTTATTTCTATTTTTATTTTTATTTATTTATTCTTATTTTTAATTTTATTTAACCTTCTCTATATATATCATATTTATTTTTTCGTATTTAATTTTTATTTACTTATTTATTTCCGCTTACACTTCTTTCTCCATTTCAATTCATCTATTTAAACCATTTTTTTTTTTTTATACTGGTCTTTGATTCTCTTCATCTTTTATTTATATTCTGTTTGTACAGAATTCTTTCTCTTGAATCTTCTTAATTCTTAACCTGTTTTGATCTAGTTTTGTTTTATTTTTCATTATACGATGTGGTTGTAGCTGGCCGGTGAAAAACATTCAATAAGATCATTACAAAATAGCAGATGCTCGTCTTTTCTCCACTGGACTCACAAAGTTTTACACAACCTTAACTTTATTTTTAGTGGGATTCCGTTATTTCCGAATGAGATCACAGATGCGAGGCAGACTTTGCCCCCGCACGATCATCCCTATGGTGTTTTTTTGATTGGCCAGTCCCTTGAAGACACGCCCCAAGAGGAGAGAACTTCTTCTGAATCGGACAGATGAAATGAATTGAAATGATTGGTTTAATGAGGGATATATATATATATATATATATATATATATATATATATATATATATAGTATAGCTCTATTCTGTAGTAGAATAGCTTGTTTTCTTTTTTGATTGACCAAATTTGTGCCCCTGAGGAAGTCCAACCGGACGGAACGCGTTGGGCTATATTCCTTACCTTTTATCTTGGACGGAGCTGTTGGGAATCTCCCCCCACTTACCCAGAACATCCCGGCATACACTCTACATTACCTAACATCACACTGGTCAAGGAATCCAAGGCAGAAGAACATTGCAACATCTTTGTGGAGCTCTGACGAAAACGGCAATCGATCCAGCCTTACCACAGTGTCAGGGAAGGTGAGATCACGACAGCCTCGGGGCTATCGCTTTAAAGTGTTCAATTTTATGCATTTTATTGTAGATGCAACTCGTTTGTGAGTTGATCTATTTAATACATTTTCATATTATATTTTATACATACTTTTAAATACACTATTTGTTCCTCCATTTATGTTTTTTTTCTTATATGCGGAGTACCACTACTACTAGTAGACTCTTTCCTCCTGCCTTCTTTTCTACTGTAGTCTACATCCTCCTCAGCAGTCTCTCTAACCATTTCTGGATTATTTAATAACTTTAAATCCATAGACTGTGCAATTCTTTCTTGGATCACAGAAAACTTCTTTAGCCAAAGAGGTTTCTCAGAAATGAGCTAGTATTGCTCTCCCATAGCCAGTTTGGCAATTTTAGGTCCTACTGAGAAATGAGTCTTGGATGAACAAATATTTACTGTCGGCATAATTATCCCTGACATAACTAAATCAATATCACATGGCTATGATGTGACTGATCTTGCCATTATTTAAAGTCGGAGTTGGTTGTCCTGGTATAATACTGAACTAGCGGAATACAGACTACACAGGTAATACTAAGGTAACAGCAGGTATTATTTTATCTTAGACTCGCCATGCAAAATATTTAGAGAGGAAATGTATATTTTTATTTTACTCATATATATATACGTAAAGATATTTTTTTGTCGTTTTTTTTTTTTAACACCACTGTTTTAATTCATGCAAATAATTCAATAATAATATAACATCACTTTGGAATCTATTCACTAAAAGGTGAGATGACATAAGCATTGTACCTGGTGAGTATCTCCTGCTGGAAGAACATAACTGAACCATGCACTGCTCCAAAAGTGAGAGTGTGTAAAGATGTGAGAGAACCCCATCAGGGTGGTCTGTGTAAAATGTGTAGTTAAATTATTCAGATATATTTTAGTCGATTTTTAATAGACCCTTTTTGTAAAGTTCTTTCCACATCTAGTTGATGAACGGATGCACTGTTACAATATTGGCTTTATTCAAATGAACCTCAATAACACAAATTAATTTTTATACTTGTATGTTGACTCGTTAGGCAACCGGAGAATATCAAATCCAACAACTTGTATCAACATGACGTCTTTAATTGCCACTTTGTGCATATTCCTGGCGTTGACATCCACAGGTAAGATACATTTTAATCTCATTACACTACACAAACATATAACGAAAAGGTTTTGTCGGATGTCAACTGGTAACATTTGCTGGCTGTGTCAATCTAAACGTATAATGCTTCTCTTGGGTACAAAGTTGTTAAGGCATCAGCTGTTTTGAGTCAGCTTGCTCTCTACTTCAAACTTCAGCTTGATTTTATTTTCTTGAATTAAACAACTGAGATTTCAAAGTTTATCCTAGGGCCACTGAATATTTCACTTGTGCCTCTGTATTTGCGTTTAGACAATCTGATATATATTTTGAATTTTCCAGGTTTTGGCTTGACGTGTCTGAAATGCTCTAATGGATACGGTGACTCGTGTCAGGGAGAGTCTGTATCTTGCGATGAAGGCTCCAAATGCTTTGTGAAATCCGAATTCTACAACATGTGTAAGTGCGTTAAGGTATAACAATTCTATGCTCTTTCAAAAGGACTCGAGCACTAACTGTTCGTATCCTAAATTATTTTCACAGCCGGTCAAGTGTACCATTCGGTTGAAAAGGGGTGCTTGGAAGAATCGTCTTGTGGGAGTGTGGCACGTGCATACTCTGGTACTGATCTCTCCTTAATAATCAGTTTTTTATGCTGTGAAGGGGATGAATGCAACACCTTGGACTACAAGGGTAAGTCCACCGAATTCCTTTAACATACATTACCGATGTCAAAGAGACTTTTGTCACCTAAATATTGCTTTAAATTGTAAACATAGAAAATTATTTGGACAGTGTCAATAGGTCTTGGTGTGGAATCGGCCATGATGTCTGAATTGCGGATCTATTCGGGGGCACACCGGAGCCTATTGGGTAGCTGGCAATGTGCCCACGAGTCTGTACTTTGGAGGCATCAATTCATGGCCAAAGTCCAGCTCATATTTAGTAGAACCTTTAATAAATGTATATATCTTTTGCCATTTTTTTTATATTTATGTATATATATATATTTTTTTTTTTTTTCTTTTTATAGATCGGTTTGGTTTATAGAGTAAATGCTTTAGGGAAATCTGTTATGTTCTGCTATTTCTTCAGGTACTGTTGAAAGTAAGGAGAATAAAGGGATTACGTGTCCATCGTGCTACGATCCAACTACCGATAAAGGCTGTACACCTGAACAGACCATGGTGTGCAAATATGAAGGGGAAAAGTGCTACACCCATACGGGTACAGTAATTAAGCCAGGTAAATTTCAATCCTCTCTGCATATTGTACTCATGTGTGGCAGTGGCAGTACCTATAGCAGTGGAGGGAGGTCCCCAGTGATGGGATATTTTATTTAACTCGTAAATCAGTAGAGCATTTCTAAACATATCCGCACACCCTTTTGCTGCTCTGTTCCTTCATTTCACTTTTGTATACTTGGGACAGAGTCAGCTGTGCTGCTGTTAGACTAATTTCTGCAAGCCTGTATTTGTTTGAAGAAAAGTTTAGAAGTCCAACTGCTAACCATCACCCCCCCCCCCCCCTACAAGACCCCCCTGCTGCAGCTGAATGGCAAGTTATGTAAGTGAGATATTCACTGCAGTGTTAGGTCACATGACTCGTTACACACCCCCTGAAGATGTCACCTTTGCAGCCGATCACGCTTGCTGATATAATTAACAAGAGCCTCGAATTTGCTGGGACAGTCCATTTTTTTTGTGGTCACTACCCGTCAATGTGTTTAAAGTGTGTATGTCCATTAGACATAGACCGCGTAAATGCTGAAAATACTTGGTTAATATACACTACCATTTAAAAATGTCTTCTTCTTTTTTTTAATAAGAATATATTTTTTTCCATTAAAATCAAATCAAATGGATCAGAAATCTAGCGTAGACATGGTCAATGTTGTAAAAGATTATTGTAGCTGGAAATAGACCGCCAAAGGTATGCCAGGCTGCAAATGCAACAAATGAAAGATTCTTCAAAATCTGAAGGACACTATTATTTAAAATTGAAAAATCCCCAAATCAAGGTCTTGTCTGTGCCTCCCATTCCATTTTGCAACTGATTTGTTGTATGGTGTCTAAGATACATGGAAAGTTGTGACCCTCCAACTTTTGAAAGTAAACAACATAGAATGTGTCGGCAGATAAGAACCATTCGGTCCATCTATTCTGCACAATTTTTTTTGAGTACTTTTATTAGTCCCCCGTTCCCGTTCTTATATCTAGGATAGCCTTGTGTCTATCCCACGCATGCTTAAAATCCTTGACTGTGTTTATCTCTACCACTTCTGCTGGAAGACTATTCCATACATCCACTACCCTCTCAGTAAAGTAATACTTTCATTAGTCCCTGGCCTTATCTTATATCTAGGATAGCCTTATGCCTCTCCCATGCATGCTTAAACTCCTTCAATGTATTACCCTCTACCACTTCTACTGGAAGACTATTCCATGCATCCACTACCCTCTCAGTAATGTAATACTTTCATTAGTCCCTGGCCTTATCTTATATCTAGGATAGCCTTATACCTATCCCATGCATGCGTAAACTCCTTCACTGTGTTTACCTCTACCACTTCAGCTGTCAGGCTATTCCATACATCCACTACCCTCTCAGTAAAGTAATACTTCCTGATATTACTTTTAAATCGTTGCCCCTCTAATTTAAGACTATGTCCTCTAGTTGTGGTAGTTTTTCTTCTTTTAAATATACTCTCTTCCGTTACTGTGTTGATTCCCTTTATGTATTTAAATGTTTCTATCATATCCCCCCTGTTACGTCTTTTCTCCAAACAAGTGTATTTCTGTTAATCTTTTTTTTTTTTTTTTTAGCATTGTGTATTTTTCATTATATAATTAATCCATGTCCTCCTCACAGATGGCGTGGAAATAAACGTGTCTGTTCATGGGTGCATGAACGATGTAGCTTGTAAATACGGATTTAAACTCCTGACTGGACTGAAAGATGTAAAAACAGATATTTTAAAATGTGATTAACAGTGAAATGCACATGAATCAAACACTCTGCCGGGATTTGCAAACACCTGAAACATGGGAGGCAATACCTTGGCATTCGTTTATTATTGTCAACTTTTGGTAGTTATTCAATTTCCAAATAAAGACAATTTGAATCAAATGATGTTTCTTGTTTTTACTGTGAAGGTAGAGATTCTAAAAATGATTAAAAATGATCTATATACGTTGTGTTAGTAGAATTTCATGCAAATGGCTGAATTAGGAAAGAAATTAGTCAATTGGTAATTCTGCCAGGGCTATGGACATATTTTAAATCATTGCTAAATTAATTTAACAACTCCCAGCAACACCAACTGCACAGAAAGATGGGAGGACAGGTACATGGAAAGGAGAAAAAAAAAAAACAATATAGTGTAAGACAATATGAACTGTGGGCAAGTCACATATAAATCAATGCACTATATGTCCTTATATATACATCCTTTATGTATAGCGCTCATTGGTATGGATGAAGAACGAATTCTCAATCAAGGAAGACTGTACAAAACTCTTCTTTAATAAACTGTTTAATAAATGAGTAGAAGCCAATGGCGTTGCACCCATAAAACATTACACCACATGCAGTATGTGTAGACTTACAAGTATATGAGGCACATGAATATGTGCAAAAGTGCTTATCACATGAACAGTGGGTCAGGATGATATAAGGTGGTCTAGTCACCTCACTCCCACAACATCGAGAAACAGTAACGGCTCAAAGCATTTCGCTGGAGTCGTCCACCTTCTTCAGGAGCCAACTCACCCACAGCTCATTTTCTATTGCACTATAATGGTTTTTCTACCTTTCGATGTTCCTGTCCTCCACATTCTCCATAGGGACTCCATTTTTGGAGGCAGTTTGGAGCCATACACCTTAACCACTAACTGCCTGTTTTAAATGATGAGGGCCAAGATGACATCAGGTGAATTGGTCCTATGGTATTTTCTAAAAATACAGGACTTGGAGTGCTACTGAGCTAGCTCTAAAAAAAAAATCCCCTTTCCTACACAAAATGGGGCTTAATATTAGTGGCCATGTGCCAATCACACTCTCACCATTATACATGTAAATGCAAAATAAAACTTTCTCCTGGGGCTTGATTCTCTCCCATGGTCCTTAATCACTAAGACATATAAAATTGCAGAGAATTAAGGGAATAGCAAACTAAAACATTGTTTTACTGTGTATGAAGAGCATACAAATGATTGAAAGTGCTTTATACATTGTGTTAATAGAATATAACGCAAGTGCTTTTAAGTTAGGAGAAAAATGTCTTTTAAATGTGGAGTCTACTGCTTATGACATCACCTGTGACTTGATATGCAAGCAGGGTTGGTGCAAGACCAACGCATATTTCGACGCAGCTTGCTGATAATTCCTTCAGGCATTTACACACACAGTAACACTTTCACACGCACATGCAGTCACATGGTCACACACAGTCGACACATGCAATGTCACATGCACACACAGCCACACACACACATGCAAAGTCCCATGCACACATACATGAGCAAGTCCCACATATACAGTCACATACACACAAATACATACATGTACACATGCACACATAGACATAGTATCAGAGCTAAATAACAAACACACACAGCCGCACACACGCACTTAGCAACAAATACACACAAATAAACAGGCTGCCATGCATCAATATATAGTGTGCTAGGTGCTTACATGGTACAGCAGAAGCTTTCATTGATCTCTGGAACCCCTTTCATGTCTCCCCGCATTTTTGTCTTTTCCTCCACACCCATGACCCTAATGTTTTAATTAATGATAATGTCCTGCAGCATCCTTCCCTAATTAAAAAAAGCTGATCAACAAACATTGAGCTTAATTTTAAATATCACACGTTTCAGTAATAATGTTTAGTATACAGCCATATGATGATAGACTGATTAGCACAAGCCTTGGCTGATTACAAGGATTATACTGATTTAAAAGGATTTGAGGCTCTCGCTGTCATTTTAGCACAAATTTTCATTGGGATCTGCAGCTACATCATGCCCGGAATAAATATAATTGTTATATTATATTTAAAAAACATTGCTTTTGAAGATAACAATACATTTTATGATTACATGACAATTCAATTCAAAAAATGTAATACATTTTAATTAAAATGTTGCATCCACTGTCATCATTTTAAATAGAAATACTTTAAAGAAAAGATATAACATAGAATCGTTTTAAGCCTTCTTTGCTCTGTACAGCTGTACTAGGGGGAGGCCATGTTGTTTGGAATTTTGGGTCAGATCTTCCTGTATCTGGTCATGATTAAGGAGATTTGAACGAAAGTACTTAATAACCTGACCTTTTCCAAATGTGTCTTTAGGGTCAATACACATACATTTTTGGAGATGTCCTTATGAATTAGACAACACATGAGCATCCCTTAAGATTGGAAGAAAGGACCTAGCATCTTAAATGTAGAGAAGGTGTCTTTACTGTTAGGGCAGTTGCACTGTGAAATAGACTATTATCTTAAGTTGTGTGTGCAGATTCAATCAATATATTCATAAAAAAGTATGATTTTCTAGATATATTATGCATGCAGGGCTCTTACAATTAATGTAGATTAGGTCATGTTGTTTCAGGGCGAGTCAGACCACTCACAGAAAGTTCGTTTTTCCATTTGAGATGACAGTTTTTGTGTCTTATTTTTTTTTTGCCTTCTTCTGGATCAACAAATGCAGGCAAGGGATGTCATGGGTTACACGTGTTTTTTTTTTTTTGTTCAGCTTAAATAACTATAGGGTCCATTCTCCGTAATTCAGCCAATCAATATGTTTTTGTTCAGATGTAGTCACTGAGTAGCACGAATTGAAGGGCTACTGGGATCACCAATGTGATTCAGAGTGTTCCGAAACTCGGAGCTCTGATTTGCGGAAAGAGAATCAGAGCTCCCTGAGAAGACCCAGAGCTAGCTGACACTTAAGTAACATATCAGCCCCCTGATAGTGCCATTAGAAGGTGGCTCAATAAGATTCTTCATTTGTTTTTGTTTGTTTTTTTGTTTTTGTTTTTCATTAAAGCAGTCCTATTTCAATCACCCACACTTTGAATTAAAATATATTTAATTTATTTGCCAACAGTTGTCCAAGTTTAAATATACTATCACTTGTGCACACTGCAATGTCGGGACCGGACCTCTCGGAAAAAACAGGACTGTCCCTATCATCTTAAGCCAAGAAGAAGATCTGTGCAGTCAGTGACCAGCATCCTGTCCTTCCCGACATGCTCTATTTTATTGTACTGTTGTGTGTTCTTCTAACTGTAACTCCTATCGGACCAGAAGAAAGAAAAAAAAAACATTTCTCACCATTATAATAAAACACCTGAGATAGAAAGTCCCAATACATAAAAGGACTTCATCACCCAACCATTGTTTATTCATATAATATAGAGAATTAAAAAATGCTCTCTATATGATGGAAGGAAAATGTGCATAATATAGAGTACGTCTGTGGTCTCCTGTTTATCACCTGTGTACATATCATGCTGCCGGTGATGTCATTAACCGGAGATGCCACAGGTGCATTGAAAAACATTGTAATTTAGATGCAATGTATAAATCAATTTCACTTATTTTTTTTTTTTTTTAGGGTCCCTTCTGTTTAGTGCCTAATATGTGATGGATTAATTATTAAGACACAGAAATGTCCATCGCGCCATACAATAAATCCGCTTTATCTGAGTATTTAAAGTATTTTATTTCGAAGACGTAGAAGAAAATGAACTTCTGTTCCTTTGCAGAATTCTGTTGGCTTGCTTTCCTGGGTTATACCTGCAAGAGGTGCTCAACCCCCTTTCTGTACTTGGATGATTCAAGATGTATTAAAAAACCAAGACTCGTCCACGTGCATATTGCTGGGGAATACTGCATATTGTATAGTCTAAGAGCAGAGGAGTCAGACTGCGGCACTCTAGTTCTGGGTGGACTACCACACTCCCCAGCCAGCCTCTTGGAGGACATAGTGTTATGGGAGATTAGGCTCAGCAGGCCAGTAAAATAAATGGCTTTAGCCCATTGTAAGTCTATGGCAACAATAGTATAGCCAGTATTATTTTAAAGAAGCAACGGCTACCATACGGCAGGTGAAATCCATTGGCAGGTGGAGAGCAGCAATTTTATATCCAATCTAAGAATTTACCGTATTTGCTCGAACAGAAGACAAGGTTTTTTTCAGAGCAAATGCTCTGAAAAAGACCTCTCGTCTTATATCCGAGGTCGTCTTATAGTCTGACCTCAAATCGAGGTCAGATTATAAGACTGGGATCCAGGTCCCGTGCAGAGCTGCAGGGGACCTGGATCCCCCTCACTAGCAGCCGGTGGATGTCTGTGCAATGAGTGCAGACATCCTCTGCTGCCGCTCAGCACGTCCGTCGGGACTTCTATGATGAAGCCGGGACCTTCTGGCTTCATCATAGAAGTTTTGGCGGAAGTGCCGGGCGAGCAGCGGAGGATGTCTGCACGCATTGTGCGATGTCTGCTGCGTTGGGGGGAAGGGAGGGGGGAGAGCCAGCATTGGCACAAAACATGAAATGCATATTTTTATATCATAATTTTTATTAAATATGAAAAAAAGCAATTTACATGTGAATATATACACAAGTTAAACTTTTTCTTATAGGGTAGTCTTATATTCAGGCTTTTAGTTTTTTTTCCTAAAGGTATATTCAAAGTTTGGGGGGTCGTCTTATAAGCAGGGTCGTCTTATATTCGAGCAAATACGGTAACAAAATCCTGAGCTGGTAATTATAAGACAGTTACAGGCTGAGTATCCCTTATCCAAAATGCTAGGGAGCAAAAGTATTTTGGATAACGGATCATTTTCACTAATAAGATATATTAACGCCTCTCCCAGCACTCATGAAATACAGTAATATCAACGCACATACTGTATAGAGCAAATAAATCACTGTTACTGTGATGGAGCAGTGATGTGAGTATTAATAGGGAACCTGCCATTGGCGGATCAGGTTTGCACACGTGTTATTGTATTACCCTTTATGGGTGTGGGGGAATCTAAGCATGCAAGGAAATGCTTTATCACAGCTTAAGGGGCTGGACGCTGAATAAAAAGTTGTATCCCGACAGATGTGTGTGGAAGTTGCAACCTGTGGCAAAACCCGGGAAGAGGGGGGGGGATTGGGTAATGGAAAATTTTGGATAACCGATTTTTGGATTAGGTATACTCAACCTGTATTCATTTTTGAGTATATCTGGCTCAGTTGGGGAGTAATTGAACATACATTATCTTTTGCAGAGCATGTTGTGACCTGAAACTGATTTATCTTGTTTTTGCAGATGACGCAGAGACCCCTTCCAGTAACGGATGTAAGGATGTCTCTTTTTTAAAGTGGCCCTTTTATCAAATATGTTCTTGCCACCATCATGACGCACTTTGAATCAGATTATGCCTTCAGTTGATTTTTTATTTTTTCACTTCTGTGCAGAAGTTGTTGGTTTTAATTAAAAATATGTAAAAAATGATTTCTGTCCTTTTTCCTTGGGCACAGGGGGAGTATTGCATTATTATCTTCCCAACTTGACCAGTGGAGAGCCCAGAGTATATGGCTCAGCTGTGGAATTCACAGTATCTTCTTAGCAGCTCAACCTGATGATTATTATTATTAATATTTTTACAGCTGTCTCTAAGGAGTGATTAATCTGTGAGATACGTTTTCAAAAAGGGAGGCTATGTATAAAGGTAATGTCTGGGACAATGTTCTAAAACTTCCTTGGTAAATGCAACACTTTTAGAACTGACCTCTATGCTTAATTCCCAGTGTATATATCCATATGAATTATTTTCTAAACAAATATATATATACAAATTAAGAACTTCTTCAGACTTTTTATTGTATTTTTCCAATCTTGCTCATATTTTTACATTTAAAATGCAATGTAAGGAGTCACATCAATTCAGATGTATTTTTCATGCATTGTTAATTTAGAATATTATCCAAGTTGCTCATTGTTCTATGCTGCTTGCCTTGGGCATTCCAAGTTAAATGTTAGCATTGCTCTCTAAGGCTGAGCTAAATTAAATATTAAACTAAAATGGACAAACAAAGCAGGATAGTAATTAATACAACTAGACTGGGTGCATAATGCTGGCAGCTGAGCAATTCATTTAATTACTACTAGAGCCTCCAGCAGCTGCAAATTATCTTAATAAATATCCCTTAGATTATTTTCAGAATGTTTCATATATATATTTTTTACATTGATTTATTTATTAAATGTCAGTACAAAAAGCGATACAAATTATAAAAATAAATTCCAAAGCTTCTATACATTTATTTAACAAACAAAAATACACACACGTTGAGAAATGTCAGTGAACAAAAAAATACATGAACCCTGGATAAAGCAAATCCAAAAAGTATAACAAATTTAAATATAAAAAAAAAACTTCTGCTGGAGAGAGAGGAGTGAGTCTGTGAGGCCCTGTATTCCCCGAGAAGGAGAGGCAGATCTCACAGTACCCGTTCTAACAAACAGGTCGAGAAACCTAAGGAGTACCTAATTTATTATCAGAGACCATCTCACCCAAAACATTATCATAGATTTCCGACCTTGCTCTATCTTTACCATAAAAATACCTTCCTGACTTTTTCTGAAATTAAATTTGAGATCTTGTTGTTGGCCAAGATGGAACCTGCAGTTTCATACAAGCCAGGCAGATCTCTAAAAGCAAAAAGATGTTAATAAGTCGGCGGATATGGAATATATATCTACATCGATGTCTCTCAATATTGTACCAAACCAAGTTTGTATACGCTCAAGTGTCCCAAGCCATCATGTGGACTAGTTGACATATATCATGTAGCTTTTGTAAAACAGGATAGTCCAGATCCAGAACCTTCAGGGGGATGGCTCTAAACAGATAGAGTAATTTCAGTATAATATAAGATTTCAATACAATAATTCAAAAACATAGAGGAGTACCAATGCAAAAAAAACAAAAACATTTTACATATATATTAAAAGTGCTTGTTTTCACTTTCAAACACATTACATCTCCCTTAGTGTTATACTGAAAATAGTTTGAAAGGGGCCTCTCAATTCATTGATATCAGTGAGTGCACAGGAGACGGGCTGGCTTCTTCTGGTGCAATTTCCAGATCCCCCTTGCATTTACTGTGGAATCAGCCTCTTTCTGTTGAACTCCACTATTTCAAGTCTTTGAACACAGAGAAGTGTGTGCTGTGATGTAATACATGAAGGAGGGCTTAGGGAGATGGGTGGGATTGTTACTATAATAACAATAACTATATTACACCTTTTTTTATACAATAGGAAGCGTTGAGGGAAAACCCATGAGACAAGTATGTTTCCTTTGATTAACTTTACATGCTCCCCTTCCATTTCATCCAGGATCCTGTTTACTACAGAACATACCTGGCTCTATCAATATGAAAAAAATCAGTGGTTAGATATTTGATCACTTCTGCCAAGGCACTTATGCTGCTCCATTGGAGAGATACTAATCCTCCCTCCTTTAAGGAATGGATCCTACAAGTTGAGAAATTGGAGTAATGGTCAATGCACTCTAAGGAAAAGTTGACTAAATACAGGTCCATGGGGTTTTACTGGCTCACCTATATAGATAGCCCACAGATCCAAACGCCATTACAATCTTGAACCCGCCCCAGAGGGGATGTTGCTCTTGCCATATTTTTTCTACAATCTTTTTCTATCTAATTTTTCTTTTTTCTTCAATTAATACCAACAGCCTGGACTGTACTTCATGCAACGAAATATATTTGCTATTACTGGTGTGATTACATATGATCTATGGATGTTTTAGATACATTGAATGTTATATTGCATGGGCGCTAGACACCATTTCGATATGTTTCTGGACCTCCTCTATAAATGTATGAATGTATACACATATAACTGTAATCATTCTTATGCTAATGTGTTCAAATTTGGTGGTTTATGATACCCCGCTGCGTCGGGAGTCACCTTCCCCCACTACTACCTCTTCCCACCCCCACTTTACCCCCCCCCCCACACACACACACCCAATATCTGTATTCACATATCTATATTTTTTATTTCTTCTCCCCCCCCTCCCTTTTATTATTGTATTGTATGAACAAAAGAAAACATAAAAATCAATAAATCTTTATTTACCAAAAAAAACTTTACATGATGCAGCAATTTTCTAAAAACATATATATTTTGACACTGTAGATGGAACTGCCATTTTAATTTAAATGCCCACTCCATGAAAACTTCTTCCCCCCTGGTTTATATGCCAATCACAATGTAGGCTCTTTCACAGACACTCTAAAATCATTAGATTATTAGATCAGATGAATTAAAGAACAGGGCAACATTTCTAGCGAAAGGCTTAATATCAAAAAACCTTATGCAATGAATTCCGGGCACTGGATTCTAAGAGAAAATGATAATAAAGTATTTATTCAGTTGGACTCAGAAAGAGGTGGACTATTTAGACATTAAAAATATTTATTTTTTCCCTCCTTCTCCTCCTCTTCACTTTCCCCTGTTAAGAATTGAAAGAAAATCCTAATCCTATTTTAAACAATGGAATATTTAAGTCTAATTTTCTACTTCATACTACTGTTATAAGAAACTGCACTACAACTTGAACTATGAAGGAATGTCTACAGCATATAAACAGTATGTATGTATGAGATTGATTGTAACATCTGTTCTTTTTTTTGCATGTTAACATGAAAGAAAATTTAATAAAGATTAAAATATATATATATATATATAGCAGATCCAGCAAAGATCCTGGAAATAAATTTTAAATATGTATTAAAACAAAAAAACATACAATCTCAGTGGCTGGAATAATCTTGGGATATCCTGGATAATGTCCTATATATTACCAAAATGGACATGCATTTTTAGGTTGGTCCAAGTACTTTTCACCTAGACATTGAGTAAAGGAAATTTAAAAGTATTTTCTTAACTAGAACAGAAAAACAAGAATACCCCTGAATACCCTTTACAAAACTACAAAAAATGGAGGATTGGGACTTCCTGATATTTTTAATCTATCATGATGCCGCAATGATACTATATATATCAAAACTGCAAACAGAATTATAAAGAGGCAACGCACAGATTGGAATTACAGGGGATGCACTGTTTGGATTTGAGCGTTATCTTATGGGAAAGGGTATCTTCTGCTTATGACATCACCTGTGGCTTGATATGCAAATTGACTGGCTTTCAGTTAGAAATGTGTCATTTGCATATACAGCCACAGGTGATGTCATAATTAGGAGACTCCCCAGACATATATAAAACACATTTCTCTAGATGCATTTACTTGCAATTTTTCTCACACATTATATAGATCGTTTTCAGTTATTTTCTATTCTATAGATTCACATGAAAAACAATGATTAGGTGCCTTTTATACATGCCACGTAGCACCTTTAATTAAATCTTCACCTTTTCCCAGTATGCGTGGCTGAAAACATTTAGCAGAGCGGCTGGATAAATAGCTCTGGGAGAGTGAGACGTACTGACTAATATTTGCAATGTAAGAAAATAGAGGTAAAACTCATAGTAAGAAAACCGCCTGAAGATTCAAACGTACAACCAGCACATCATCACTTGCCGAGCCAAGTATGGAAATACCCGGCTAGGCAATACGAGTTGATCCTCAAAGTGCACTGCAGGTTAAAGAGTAACCATGTCAAATAACAGGGTCTCACTCAAAGGAACAGTTCTTCTCAGGGCTGCCATCAGGGGGTGACAGGCGATACACCTGTCATGCGCCCAGTGGGCTTGCTGGCAGAGGCGCTGGCTGGGGAGATCAAAAGATCTCCCATCACCAGCATCTCCACATGAGAAGACAGCATGGTGTCTGTGCATTGCTGCCTCTCTCGCACTATTTTGCCACACTGTTTATCTTTCTGTGTCACAAATGTTAAAACCATGTACAACATACAGATAATTAGCTAGAACTGTTAAACTACAAAAAAAAATAAAAAAAAACTTTGTGCGGGGACAATTCCCAATATCTGATCCAAGTGATAGGAGTCTTACTCTAAACCGAAAAGCAGGAAAATCAGATCACCAATAGAGGTTTACCCGTGTCGTTAAATCCATTTACGTTTATTAGAATAATACACAAGAAGGAAGCTTTGGGAGAAGCAGAAACAGACGAATGAAAGAAAAAAAAAATTAAACTCCTTACTCGTTTCAACAATCTGGAATTAAAGTTACTTTTTACTTTTTTTATGTTATGCTTCACAGTTGTATAGTAAAGTCAGAACTATAGGAAGCCAGTGGGTGGAAGATTTTATTTTGTGTGTGTGTGTGAAATACATTAAGTATCTGCACAAAAATGGGGCCAACAAGTTAAGGTTAAGGTGGTCCAATTTCTCAATTTTTGGCCATCTTTGGTTTAGGGATTTTGGCTCTGAGCCACAGGGGATGTGGCAGTAGCAGGAGAATTCTAATTGAAGCATTTACTTGCAATTCTTCTAACACAATGCATTGATCAATTTCAATCATTTTGTATTCTAGAGATTCACAGTAAAAAAACAAAGTTTAGGTGATAGAAAATCCCTTTAATACATGCCACGTGGCATCTTTAAATCTTCACCTTTTCCAAGTATGAGTAGCTCAATACCGCTAGCAGAGCTGGTGGATAAATAGCATTGTGAGACTAATATTTGAAGAGAGTGAGAGAATAGAGCTACAGCTCATTGTAAGAAAAACTGCCTGGAGAATCAAGTGTACAGCCAGCACATCATCGCTTGGCTTGCCTAGCCGAGTATGGAAGTACGGCTAAGAGATTCTCACTGTTGACCCTAAACATCCACTGGTTAAAGAGTACCTGCCATGTCAGAATTACAGGGTCTCACTCATAGGAACAGGGTCTGAACAAAAAATATTTTTTGTAAATAAAATGGACACATCTGTTCTATCATTTTTCTCTTGCAACATCTCCAAATAAATTGTGATGACTGTACTGTAATAGCAAGAATCCTGCCTACGTCTCCGAGCCCCATTTCATTGGGCGTCACTGGAATGAGAGGCCCCCAGTAAAATTATTTTCAGTGTCAAAATAAAAGGGAATTGTAAAAAAATAAGTGAGTAAATTTGCTAACAAATGCATAGATTTTTTTTTATTTTTTTTTACGAGGCTTAAATTGCCACAAAGCTAGATATAGAATAAGACCAGGGACTAATGAAAGTATTCAGACTATTTTTTTAGGCAGAAAGTGGACGTACCCTACATCCCTACGTACCCTAAATTGAAACACACAGTGTAAGTAAAAATAGGGGGATTAAAGTAGAGAGGGTCGAAACCAGTGGTTCTCAACCGGGCTAACCTCACGATCAACATTTGTCCTTTAAGTCACGACCCAAAAATAATTTCATTTCCGAAATAACATTTATTCCACAAATCAGTTGGTACAGTATTCGACAATGTAAATATGCACTGTGCAGAACATGGAACAAACAAAAATACAGGGCTTGTTCGCAAAGTGAATAGTGCATTAATCGCGGTGCAAGTGAAAATTAAAGTGCTATTGAGCGTAAAAACCCAACAATAGAAAACTCCTGATACGGGTCTCAAAATCTGGTGTGATTGTTGACAAAGCAACTCTGCTTTCCCATAATTTGTCTTATGACGCACCAGAGCAGAAATGCCACTCTCAAAAAGATAGGTGCATTAAACTGCCATGGATCTGTCACACCAAACCCAAACTTCACTTGACCCATTCTAGGCAATAAAGAAAAAGGTGAATTATTGACTGTTTCCTAATCCTAGGGGGGATTACTGGAAGACATATCGACGGCACTATTGAAAAAATGGCAAGCATTGCTTGGCGGGCTTCTCAGCTTTGGATGGAAAACACACCGTACGTTGCTACATCATCCTTCCTCCCCCCAATCAAAAGTTAGACTTTCTGATGAAGCACATGTCCGTGAACCAATCCACACAAGGTCGTGACCCAATTTTGGGTCAGGACCCACCAGTTAAGAAACACTGGTCTAAACAGTAGATGTGTGCTTCAACTAGTATCCCCACTCTACAGTCTGTACTTATTTTGTAGATCTTGCCCTCTGAGTCCTCCTATGGTTAAAGGAATACAGGTGGCTAGACAACAGTAGTTTTCAATGTGCCTGTGTTGCAGCAGTTGCGTTTATTTCTTGTACTTTGTCACCATCTACTGTCTGTAGGTGGTATGCGTGAAAAGGATAATAATATTATTGTGAGTTATGCGAAACAGACGGATAGCTTCATGATTGTTCTCAGGGTTCCGTTTTGGCTCACGTTTGGCTGGTTTCCTCATCTGGACATAGACTTCTGCGGGAGTCATTGTCAAGAAGAGGTTTAGTGATAGTTGCCTGATATGACGATTGGGTGCACAGTGTTAAGCGTTTCTGAGTGGTCTTACCCTTAATTGTAATTATCCTGCCACTCCTCGGCTAACGCATGTGTAGCGGTCAAACAAGACTTATATGCCCTGCACGCCACCAGGCTAACCCTTCACCACAATGATTGTTGTGGTCTGTAGTCAATCTGTGTTCGAAGTCCTGAACCTGACGAGCGTTTCGCTGCCACTCTGTATAAGAGTGTGCGGCTAGGTCAATATCTTTCCCTCGAGTCTCTCAGGATACTAGTTTGTTGTTTGACTAATGCGTCAGCAATCGAAGCAAAAGTAACAATTCTGGCAATGTTCTAAAATGTTTCTGATGACACGCGGGTTTACTCTAATCTCTGCCTCTCAGCCGAGGCTGACCAGGTTCATGTGCGCACAGGAAACTGGTGGGAAAGCCACCAATCTGTTGGTGACATGTGAAAACATGGGTCTCTCACTACGCTAGCCTCGCTGCCCGTTTATCCTCTGAGTGGCAGTGATGATGCTTCTCTTAGAAACAGCATGGCTGCAGGTCAGAGCATAAACTGGCATGTACCTTAAAAAGTGCATGCGAGTCTATCCTCATACTCGGCCCACTTATACATTAGGAACAGAAGTGAGAAAACAGTTAGGTGGTTCTTTAAATAACGCCCCAAAAAAATCCAGCCAGTTTCTGGAGATGTCATTTATTTTACCTCTGGGCCTGAACAAACACATAGCTAGGGGCCATCACTTGGCATGAAGAATCGTGTTGATCAAGGAAGAGTTTCCAACTTCCACTGGGTATATTCTAAGAACATTCCTGGCATCGGATTCAGTAACCGTCACATAGAAGCCAGACATCTTTTTGCTGTTTGAGGATGTCACAATCACATCTTCTGCCCAATAAATATCAGCATTTTAGCTAAGGATAAATCAGCGAGAAAGAAAGGAGAAATGAAGTATCCAGAGAATTGCTCACTCATGAGGACCATGACATCTCTCCTACTCACAATCTGCCTGGTCTTCTTCTTTACTACCAAAGGTGAGGACATTATCATAATACCATTTCATTATTACTATTATTATTTCATCTCACTGATTTAAGAATGCAATGTGCAGGGACAAACCTGGAGTTTCCCCTGCTTGAAGAGTTCAACTGGTCTTAGATAAATGGATAATAGAGAGTTTACTTTTTATAAACTCACTTTTGTAACAAAGCACTATGCTGAGTCAACTGTGTTCTTCTAGCAGGAGGAACTCGCCAGGTTTGTCCCTGGTCACTGATGAAATGTTCCTCTCACCTCTTTTGACCTGCAACTCTCCTTTTAGACAATAGCTATTACAGAGATTTTAGTAATTAGAGGAGACAAATCAGTGAGATGATTTTGATGCAGGAAAGCACTGTATATTTCTAAAGAGCCAAAGTACAAGCAGTCACAACTCAGGACAATATATATATATATTTGTTTTCACCCATTGAGAATCCTTTAACTCACATGCAACAAATGATATGGAACACAATTTAACCCTTCAGAACAAGAGCTTTTTGGGGGGTTTTGTTATGTTTTAAACTGTAATTTCACTTTACAACTTTTTATGCCATATGTATCCTTGTACAGTAGAGTTTTAATCTAACTTGTTTTTTTTTTTTTTAGAATTGCTCGACCCCTTGTTTACATTCATGATCTATTCCTGTGGGGTTAAACTTATTTTGTTTGTTATTTTTCTCCTTCCATACACTTTTTACGTTTTTCATGTAAATTTGGTGTAAGTGAAAATGCTGAATGTCGTCAATATATCTTCCTTCTAGTCGATGGTGTGAAGTGCATTCAATGCCGCGGGAACAATACAGATTCTTGCGTGGGAGAGTCCATTGACTGTAAAAATGGCGATAAGTGTCTGGTCGCCTCTGAGTATTACCACGTCAGTAAGTTTTGTTCAACAATATAAGTAGAGCTTAGTTAAAAAAAAAACAACATTTTTAAAAATAGGAAAAGGATATATCATGAGAGAATAACATCTTATTGTAACTCAACTTGTATAAGGTATGGACAATAACATATCCTTGCAAGTGAACCCAATAGCACCTGCTATGTTCTGTCATCCAATCCAAACATTCTGAGGTCAAAGTTAAAGACACACCAAGGAAGCAAATGGGATAAGAGGATTCCGAACCCAATAAGAAACAGAGCTTATAAAATACACTTGGGAATTGCAGAACTTCACAAATTTCGCACATAGCCCATAACATGGTGCGTGCATACCTCCCAATTTTTTTTTTTTTTTTTTTAAGGGGTGCCTGAATGTGTTACTATGGGCAGGGCACCAACCAAAATGTTGAGCTCCCAGAAAAGAGGGACAGTAGACGGGGAACAGAGGGATGTAGGTGCAAAGTAAGAGATGTGAAGATTAAACATGTCCAGATGCTATCGCTGACCAAATGGGAGTTTTAAACTCATAATAAATGTAAAGTGTCATATGTCTGCCTATGCTGACTAGGCCTAAGCTTATGCCAACATCCTCCCTCAAAGTCTTGTGCACCAGTGATACACCACTGTAAATGTATAATCCAGGGTTGGACAAACAGCTTTGATATTGGTCAAGGCAGACCTGCGTCCCTGAATAAAATGTCAATGAGGCCACCCTACTGGACACAGACATTATGCAACATATCCTTATATTAAATTCTCTTACGCATTGATTTTTTATTCCGCAGATGGTACCTACCATTCGATATCTAAGGGTTGTGCAGGACAGTTACCATGCAATGAGATTACCCACAGTGCTTATGATGGTTATATGGATGTAAGAGTTTACTACAAATGCTGCACGGGGGACAACTGTAACACAGATAACTATGAAAGTAAGTGTTGCTGATACGAAAGGGAATGTGCACAAACATTGTATTGTTTGTTTCTCTTAATACAGTTAACCAAATTAACACCATGATGACCGGATGACGTCCCATGTGGGATTTGGTGCCTTAAGGATATTGATGAAGGCATGGAACATCATGTGTCAAAGAAAACTTTATGCGCTATCCGTCGTGCCATAAGTGGCTTTTTACTGACATTTCTGACTAGATACCAAGGCGGTGCCAGAAATAGACCTGAACTTGATCTTCCGTTCAATGTGACGGCCAATGGAAGATTGTTTGTTAAAAAGTAATTAATTAAAATGAAGATATTTTATTTAATGCATAACACAGTTTTAACATTGTCTGAAACAGGTCCAAGTATGCTGCTCAGTTGTGGGATCAGTGGGACGGTATATTATCAATATGTAGTTTGCCAGCAATAGGTCAAAGTACAGTCTAGTACCGCCATATATTCTTTGCGATTGATTATTAATTATGGCCAATAAATCCATCATTGCTTAGAAGTATTCAAGATTATAATTAGGAGCTTCCATAAAACTACAGTCATCGATAATTGTCCAGTTCTGACAACGTGACATGTTATAAACACAATATATCATGTCAAATATTTTGTCTTCCAATTTATTTATTTTTCTTTTAGTGCCGGAGGAATCTAATATTCCCACTGGCATCGTATGTGAGGCCTGTTTTGTTCCAAACTCTGTAGAAGAATGTTCCTCGGGCAAGACAGTTATATGCAAGGATGACAAGGAACTATGTTACAGCTATGCTGGAACAGAAATAAAACCAGGTAGCTATGAATCCACCAAGAAACCATACATTATAATACCTATAATATTCTGTTAGCCCCATGGGAGTTTCTTGGGGACTTTTATGTGTGTGTAACGGTAATTTATGTCTCGTTTAGTGTGCTTATACAAACTATATATTTTTTTCTTAAGGAAATGTATGTCTTTGTTTCAATGCCATATTTCTTTCTTAAGCTTTTCTCCCTCTCCAACCTTTCCCACCACTGTTCAACCCCAGTCAGGCCGATTGCCCCGAAAACCACAACCAAGGGAGAGAGAGAGTAAAAACATTCAGTGCTACACTATTTAGAAATATAAACTGTATAAAATATATTTGTTGATTACACACACAAAAGCTGTGTGCATTGGAAAAAAAACAAATCGGCTATTTAACAGTCACACAAGTGACTGTCATCACTGTGAGGTCATCAGAGTGACCTCACATGAGCTCAGAATTCTAATGCTGGTTCCCTTCAAGTGCATTTCAAATTATGTAATTTCCAGGGAATTCCCTACTCATTTCGCTAACCCGCGCCTTCATGGGGTGAATGTCACAGGGTTCGTTTTTACTAATAAAAAAAGTAGTTTTTTGGTGGATTGGAGTCCTATCTATCCAGGAACTTGGATATTTTAGATGTAGGTCACATTATATCTTAGTGACATTAATGAATGAATAAAAGGATAGATGGTATGTATATTCATGTACACTGTATCAGTATTCAGTAGTTTGCCCAAAATATACCCAAAAATGAATCATTTACAAAGTGTGAATACCCACTATGGTAGGACAATAGCCAGCTGAGACGAGGGAACACAGCGTGCTCCAAATATTTAAATTAGTAACTCACTGAATGCTCGGGCAAATTCAGAAATCTAATTGACTCAAGTCAAGTAGCTCTTTTCCTGACTCCTACTGCTTACTGCTCTAAATTCCATCATCACTGCTCTTTCCATAAAGACCTCTATCTTCTGCTCCTCATAACCATTATCCTGGGTTTCAGTGCAGCTCCCTTGTATAATAAATAGTAATTATCATCTGTTTTATTTTTCTTTTACCAGATGGCGTCCCAGTTACATATTCTTCAAAAGGCTGTGTTTCCAACTGGACATGTGATCTGGGTTTAAGTGATTTTATTGGAGTAGAAGTACAAGATGTTAAATTTTTCAGATGCTTCATCCCGAATTAGGAAGCTCAGAGTGCTTCATACTTACCCAGCAAGCTAAGAACGCTTCAGACTAACCCAGCAAGCTAGGAACGTTTCATGCTGACCCAGCAAGCTAAGAATGCTTCATACTGATCCAGCAAGCTAAGAACCCTTCATGCAGACCCAGAAAGCTAAGAACCCTTCTTACTGACCAAGCAAGCTAAGAACGCTTCATGCTTCTCCAGCAAGATAAGAACATGTCATACTTAGCTTGCTGGGTCAGCTTCATCTAGGTACGCTTTATACTGACTCAGCAAGCTAAGAACACTTCATGCTGACCCAGCAAGCTAAGAACGCTTCATACTAACCCAGCAAGCTAAGAACCCTTCATGCAGACCCAGAAAGCTAAGAACCCTTCCTACTGACCCAGCAAGCTAAGAACGCTTCATGCTTCTCCAGCAAGATAAGAACATGTCATACTTAGCTTGCTGGGTCAGCTTCATCTAGGTACGCTTTATACTGACTCAGCAAGCTAAGAACACTTCATGCTGACCCAGCAAGCTAAGAACACTTCATGCTGACCCAGCAAGCTAAGAACACTTCATGCTGACCCAGCAAGCTAAGAACACTTCATGATGACCCAGCAAGCTAAGCACGCTTCATACTAACCCAGCGAGCTAAGAACGCTTCATGCAGACCCGGTAAGCTAGGTACGCTTTATACTGACTCAGCAAGCTAAGAACACTTCATGCTGACACAGCATTCTAGGAAGGCTTCATAATGACCCAGCAAGCTAAGAACACTTCATGCTGATACAGCAAGCTAAGAACACATCATACTGACCCAGCAAGCTAAGAACACTCCATGCTGATACAGCAAGCTAAGAACACTTCATACTGACCCAGCAAGCTAAGAACACTCCATGCTGATACAGCAAGCTAAGAACACTTCATACTGACCCAGCAAGCTAAGAACACTCCATGCTGATACAGCAAGCTAAGAACACTTCATACTGACCCAGCAAGCTGAGAACACTCCATGCTGATACAGCAAGCTAAGAACACTTCATACTGACCCAGCAAGCTAAGAACACTGCCTACTAACCCAGCAAGCTAAGAACCCTTCATACTGACCCAGCAAGCTAAGAACCCTTCATACTGACCCAGCAAGCTAAGAACACTTCATACTGACCCAGCAAGCTAAGAACACTGCCTACTAACCCAGCAAGCTAAGAACCCTTCATACTGACCCAGCAAGCTAAGAACACTTTATACTGACCCAGCATTCTAGGAAGGCTTCATAATGACCCAGCATTCTAGGAAGGCTTCATAATGACCCAGCAAGCTTGTGCAGTGGTTTATTGCTACCATTGTAACAGAAAAAATAAACATGTTAAAACTTCTCTCTTTATTTATTATATATTACAATAATTCACAATTAGACTGTGTAACACTGGGGAAAAAATAAATAACAACATCCCATGGAACGAAGTTTTAAATGTGAGTGGAGTGCACCAAGCTAGGTACAGGGGAACACACTTATTCAAAATGTTCACAAAGTCGTATCAAGCAAGCTAAGTACCCGACAGAGATCTATGGTGATCCTCAGACCAGGGGAAGAGAGGTAAATATCATGAATAATCCCTTCCAAATACTGGAACCACTCAACAATGAGAAAGAAAGAGGCTATTGTAAACCTATTTATCACCACTAGATGGTGGTATAGTACAGAGAGGGGTAACAGCACAACAGGAAGGCTTTATTGTTATAAAGCTGTGAAAATTGTATCAGATTAGCAGATATATCATTGTAACACTATCATTTGACATACAGCTGCTCTCTGTATTTGTGCTCAGATCATTAATATATATGTATATATGTGCAGGGCTATAAGTGTTAGCACATTGCAGTACTGGATACACCCTATATGCGGATACAGATTCCATAAATCATTTGTGGTTCTGCTAAGACAGTGAGAGTTGAATTGAATTGACTGTCTCTATGCTACCAGGAGTGGCACACACAATATTCATACTGGCCTATAGCCTTGCGTGCTGCTGGCGCTGGCTATAAAAGCAGATCTGTGTGTTGTCATCTCCACTGAGAACAGGTGGAAGACCACTACTTGTACTGTGTACCACTACCTTGCACTTTTGGGGAACCACACGTCTGTTCAGCTCACCATCGTTAAGAAATGATTGCTGCTTTGAGAATCTGCAACATACCGGCTGATCAAGCCCTCAAGCCAATAATACTGAGCAGTATTCTCTCCACTCTAATAAACGTGAGTGTGGATTACAAGTGGTCGCATTGGGTCTAGGACATTTCTTCGCATTCAGCAATTGTTACCAGTTTACATTCAATAAAACTTGTTTCCTTCCTATGTTTGCGCAGCGAAATGTAATGAGAATAAAAGATATCTAACCTGTGGATGTCAACTCCAGGAATTTGCAGAGAGCGCAAATAAATGAACCAAAATTCAAAAATGCATTGTATTAATTGTATTATGGCCATTTATTTATTAATTTCTTTTATATTTGTCCTATTTCATTTTATTGTACTTTTTCTTTTTATGTGTTCATTCTATGTATGGCAGTTTTAAATATAATGGGGTGAATACAATGTAAGCCAGCAAGGACAGTAAAAGTTAAAGTATTGATGCCACATTTTATCTGGTGGGAATAATGTGTGATGTAAGGGAATAATTTGGCATGGAAACTTTGTTATTCTCTACATACACATTAATTAAGTGCTAAGCGACTTGGGATCCAATAGCCATCCCGTAGAATCCCTCCCTCCCTCCCCCCCCCCCCCCCCCAAAAAAAAAATCCTAAAACATTGGCATAGGGCTCTCCAAGTGCTCCTTGCCCCATAACAAAATAAAATAACAGCCCCACAGTAGACCCTGGCCAGTAGAATGCCGGAGGCAACGTAATTATAAAGTGCAGAAAGGATGGCATGGTGCCCACAATCACTTAAATAAAAATATAAAAAAAGGATCACCGATGCCCCACTCAGATACAAAGCAGGATTAAGTAAACGACTGCCCAGGGTTCAAGTTACCTGATGTCATCATGACAGGGCCTCATCATTGCCAACAGGTGATAAAGGTGCATGCCCCCCAACTGTTCAAATTGGAACGGGACACGCCCAGTTTTGGCCCTCTATCCCATCTATCTACTCCTGTCCCGCTATTGGATTCGGTAACCACATTGCCACAGTTCCGATTTCATCCTTGTATAGTGACCCGGAGTCTAGTGGAGAATTGCTATGGACCTTCCCAGACCCTGGGGTGTAGAGCAAGACCAAATGAACAGAATTAGGACAGTTTTCCCATATTATTAGTTTTCGAAACACATGTAAACCAAGTTCAGTTTATAGACAGAGGAGTAATAAAGCTCAAATCAAAAACATCATTTATTGACTTATATTGTGTTATTTTTGCTGAAAAATTAACAATAATAAGCAGTAACAAACATGCAAAACACTGAAGTATTGTCTTCAATGTTTCAAGTGTTTACAAATCCCAGCAGAATGTATGATTCATTTCCATTTTAATTTTAGAAGCCTTTTTAGGGTATCCCCAGTAGAGGTCGCTCATCCACTTATATTTTCAATCAGATATACTCTATATATATATTAGATGAAGTTCAGATCCCCTGTTTCTTGCATTTTAATTTGAGAAGCATTTTAAATCAAATGTATCTAAGAGTTTCATGCCAATAAATAGATTACGTCTGGATTCACAGCCAGACTCGTCCATGCATCCTTGGAGAGACATGTAATCTTCCACTCCATCTGTGAGGGTGAAAAACGAGCCATATATTGATTATATAATGAAATTATTGCTAAAAAGATCCATTAACTGAAATAAACTGGTAAATTTACACGACCATTCTAAGGGTTGGGGTCATTTAGGAAACTCCATGTTTTTTTTTTTTTTATTTATGAGGGGTTTCCCACTAAATTTTGCAAAGAAATTGAGATGAGAATTTGAAACTTAAGGATAGAGTTGGAAAAATCACCCCATTTAGCTGCACTGATTTTATTTTAATGGATACAACTTGCTTTTCAACTTGACCCCAAAATTCTGAAAGGTAGCTGATTCAACAGCTGAAGAATAGATGCTATTACTACTCTACTTGATGGTGCTCATTTATTGACTTCAGAGGGATGAAAGGCTGAAGCGTTGGGTGTCTGGAGATCACTTCTTCAGCATTAACATGGCCTTTGTCTAATGGATATACACAATTTAAACACAATTCTGCCTGTGCACAATGCATCTCACTGACGGGACATGACCCCCCAAAAAACATGACAGTGGCAAATTCAGGACTATTGAGATATTAGCGAGTATGGGTGGCTGCAAAGTGAGCTGTAGGGTCATGGAAGCATGGGGCCATAACCAGTGGTGTATCTTCCACATGGCAAACAAGACACTCGACTAGGGTGGCACTTTGCCAGAGGGTGGCAATTTCCCAGAGAGTGCCACTTCTGTTGCTTCAAACATTTTTGTTCCCTCAATCACCGAGGGATGGTCGGCAATTAGGCTTAGACACCTGTCCTACATGTAAATATGTCTCTTCACGGGGAACTCCCACCACCGCTAAAGGTACTGCCACTCATCTGATTGAATCACATCGATTTAATGGGTTTAATGTGGAGTGTATTGAAATTTACCTGGTTTCATTATTTTACCCCTATAGGTGAAGCACTTGTCCTCTTTATATCTGCATACTATGTTTTGGTCACTGGTACAACCCTCCGCGGAAGATGGATCGTAGCAGGATGGACATGTAATCCCATTATGCTCCTCACTTAAAACTGGTTCTGAGGAAAGAAAAGAACAGATTTTCCCCAGCATTTATTCTATAAACCATGCACTAGCTCATAAAGATAAACAAACAAATAATTAAAATCATAATATTAAAAAGGGAGCAAAATATAAATAGATAAAAGGTATTTAGTTTTAAAGCCAGACAATAAAAGGTTGGGAATTATCATAGAACAGTTTCTGTTTACTTCTGCAAGTTACAACATGAGATATAGTTTTTTCACCTAATTTTTTTTTTGGGGGGGGGTTGTGACTGGGCACCACCATTTTGTGAAATATAGTGTTTTTGGATGCCACTTCCCCAGTGACTTTACAGCACTAGTATCTCACTTTGGGGCTGGGGACACAGAATGCAGTCTATAAATCAGAATTCTGACCATAGACTTGCATTGAATGGGAGGGTAATGTAACTATTGCACCACAAGGGGGGAAGAGTTATTATCCTGTTTGATCAGGTTAATCTCCTCTCTCTTCCAAAGAGATGTAAATTTTCTGTCCAAGGCAGGTAACAAAAAAAGTGTACACAGCCACGTGGTCCTGCCCACTAGTGATAAGCAGGAGCCAATAAGAGAGCAGGGGAGTATCTTATGACAGGCTTGAGGGCTTGATGCAGGTTCTGCCAAATGTTGTAAAGTGAGACTTGCTGGAAGATTTTGGAGAATGTAGCATTATAGGTAAAATTAACAAAATGGATGCGGGAGATAGACACCTAATTTAATTTGACTTTTATATGCAATTAATTCAAACGTGTACAAAAACAAACGTGGCATATATATATATGTGTTTGTTTTAAATGCACGGGTAATCTAGCTACATCTTATGTAAGTGGTAGTGTATGTTAAAGGAATTCAATAGACTTACTCTCGAAGTTGAAGGTGTTGCAGTCATCCCCATCACAGCATTTAACATCCATTAATATGGTGAAATCTGTACCAGTATATGCATGTCCCTGAAAATCACATGGTGGGTCTTTCACGCACCCCTTTTGAATGGTGTGGAACACTCCACCAGCTGTGCAAAAAAATTAGGATTTAAACAGGCAGAGCTCAAAGTATTTTATTCTACAAAACTGCATGGAAATGAATAAAAAAACGAGAAATATGTTTGAAATGTGTCTGTGTGTCTACTGTTTATTACCATGTGGCAAATTATGCATTTGGCATTGAAAGTATGTGCTTATCTAGCCACAAGTGACGTCAGAGACACCACCCACAGACACACATTTAAAACATACTGTTCTCTTATATGATGCATTTACTTGCAATTCTGGTAACACGATGTATAGATCATTTTTCCTATTTTTTTTTATTCTTGGTTTAAGTGATGTTTAGGTGACGGGGTCCTTTTAAAGGATTGTTATACCTTAAACGCACTTACACATGTTGTAGTATTCGCATTTTACAAAGCATTTGGAGTCTCCATCGCAAGATACAGACTCTCCCTGACACGAGTCACCGTTGTAATTGGTGCATTCCAGACACGTCGAGCCAAAACCTGGATTCCAAAAGAAATATCAGACGGCACAAATCAAATACCCAAGGGCACTATAGCATGAGAATAAACTGGAAAGTACTTTGTAAGGTGTGTGTCAGTTTAAACTCTGACCGGCAGTCATGGCCAAAAGTAACTGCTAGTGCAAAGAGAGATCTGCATTGTCGCATGCCACCAGCAAAGGGGGTCTTCAATAGGTCAACTCTACAAGTGAGTGTTCTCTCTGCCCTAGCAGAGATGGACTGTCGCGCCAGACAGACTCCGATCAGACATGTGGGCGGAGCCACCTCTCTGATTGGCTGAGCACACGTGGACAGTGGCATCTTGCCCGATGATCTCCGCCTTAGCTGAGAGTCCGTGCCCAGAGTAAACTTGTATCTGTAAAGATACTAAGAAGAAATCTTTAGAAATCACAGTTGCCTGCATTCCTGTGAGCAACTGAGACATTTAATCTGTAGAGTAATAAGGGGAGGGGAGGCAGCTTTTAGCCTGGGAGGAAACCACTAGTTAGTGGCCCACAGGACAACCTCATCAACCCTCCGGTTACAGATAGACATACAAGACAGGTACGTTGATATATAAAGTACAGATAGACAAACAAGACAATTGGATAGAATGTTTGACGTGAAAATTGATACAACCTCAACTCACTTGGGTCCTCTCACTAAAAGGGGAGTTGAGGTGATTAGAAGGTGAGTTGAAGTGAATAAAAGGTGAGATGAGGTGGGATGAACGTTTCGTCTCACCAATTCACCTATACATTCACTTAGCCGGGGGAAATATCCTGCACAATGTATAGCTTAATTGGTAAGATGACATGTTCATCTCACCTGCAGCTCACCTGCAAATAACTTTAACTCACTTGGTACTCACCTCAACTCACCTTTTAGTGAATAACCCCAATTGAGTCTATGGGGGGACCATTGGTTGGTAAAAAAAAAATAAAAAAAAGCATTGACAACAGCTCCTTAGGAGATATGTAAAATAATGAGATCAAGTTGTAGGTTAAAGCAGAGAGCAAGCAGGCACAGGACAGGTGATGAGTTATTAACTTTGTAGACAAGAGAATTCTAACATGTTTACATTCAATTAATCAATACATGTTACCAGTTTAAATTCCCA